>JARQTH010000326.1:16568-414395 GCA_030142595.1 Trachelus iudaicus | reverse complement strand
GAGAGAGAGAGAGAGAGAGAGAGAGAGAGAGAGAGAGAGAGAGAGAGAGTGAGAGAGAGAGAGAGAGAGAGAGAGAGAAAGCAAAGGAGAGCGAATGAGCAAAGGAACGAGGAGACGCAGGGGAGGATGTACGAGACCTCGCCCCTCGCTTCAGCTCGCTCCGCCGTAGTTCGGCGTAATTCACGAGGCAGGTCTCTCTCAGCCCTGTGACCCCCACCAGCCACCCCCGGGTTGATCTCAGGGACTTCTGCTGGATTTGCCCCTACTATCCGCCCTCGATGCCCAGGTGTGACGTCACCGAGACGGTAGGCCGTCTATTGGTCGGGGCGGGGCGAACCAGGTAAACGAGGACAGGTGCGCTTCCTGAACTCCAGTGCCACTGCCGTCTACCTTTCTCCTTGTCCCACTTGGTCGCTGCCACCTTCGTCTCTCTGCTTTCCTCCCGATTCCTCTCGCGCGACTCCTTTCGATCTATCTCGCTTCCTCTCGGCTCGACTCGCTCCAATCTCTCTCGACCTCACTCCTTCACGCTCCTCCTCCCTCTCGCCCTTTCTCTACCCCCACTACCTCAGCATCCACCTCCAGCGCCAGACTCGCTGCCCAGCCTTTCTGCTTCCTTCTCTTGCAGTCGATTCCTCTCTTCCTCGTCCGGCACTCTGCCACTTTAGGGCTGCTCAATGACTTTCGACCCCCTGAGAGCCACCCCTAATTCGAGTCAAGCAACTTCCCAATGAGTTGACCGGCCACTCTTAATCACCCCCCACACCCCACGAAACACACTTTACCGCAGACCATCCTCGTAGTGCCATCCTGAGCCCTGATGATGCCGTTCGAGACCTTCCGGTGGCCTCCAACCTTTGCTACTCCTCTGGCTCTGAGAATGCCTGGGACTCTTCGCCGACGGTTTGCGTAGTCTTACATTGAGCTCAGGCCGATTCGTTTCATCGAGCTTACCGACCGTACCGAATATACCGAAAATTTGCCGTTAATATTAATTATGATCAGCTGTCAGTCCCGTAGCCGCGCACACGCCTGCCCAAATCAAAGTGACACTGCCTGCGACATTCCGGCGCGGCGGAATAGCATGGCACTACGCGATACGACGCACGGCACAGTGTTTTTCGGTCGAACGATAGGATCAGTCGTTCCACAACGACTGATAGCCAAGTCAGGCGAAGCCAATGCGAGCCGAAGAAGCCGGCCCGGCCGAGTGGCCGACTGCCCGATCGGGCGGCCGGGCAGCCGGGCAGCCGGGCAGCCGAGCGGCGCAGCGCTCGAACAGTCGAGCAGTCTGACAGATAGTTAACTTTATAGATAACGAACTTATCTTTCTGATCACGCATAGGTCGACAGCGCCACTACGAATCTGAGAAACTGTCGATGAGAATTTCTCAAGTTCCGCAGATGATACGGCCTGGCTGAATACTGATCTCCGGAAGCAGCTCCACGGAAGAGCCGTGCCTGCTTGGGCCGCAGTCGGAGAGAAAGAGCGAGTGGGTGGCGGCAGAATGTGGACTCTGTTCCAGTTTGGAGAGATGCGACATAGGATTCCGTTAGTGAGTAGTTAGGCGCGTTTAGCACCAGCCAAGTGATCCCTTCGGCGTAACTCGATCTCGGAGAACCGAATGGAATGGAACGAAACGAAGGTGTTCCGTGAAAGAAGGGTCCTATGGGCCGCGTAATGGACGGGACAAATATTTATCATTGGCCGCGTAATTTAAGGTGCGTTTAGCAAACGGAAGATGCGAGGGAAAACAAACAAGATGAGGTGGCGGGAAAGGGGCCGGAGGGTGAGGGGGCTCGAAGCTAGCACGGAGAGGCGGAAAGAGGCGGAAAGAGTGGCTCAAAGGGGCCGCCGTGGGGTCCACTGGGCCCTGTGAGAAGGCACAAACCCCAATAATAGCACCAGAATTTATATACCTGCACGAGAACTCGCAGGAATGGGCCGTGTAGGCACCCAGAGACCAGGGACGGCGCATCCGAGAGGGCACCTAGACTCACAGGGCGCACCCTCGACGCAATTTCGACCGATGGATCTTCGCGAGCTGGCCGACTGTTGTAAGTGTCAATTGTCTTTTATTATAATTATGACGCGGCCGATCGAAGCCTCTGCACTCGTGGAGAAAAGCAGCACACTCTGTGAGCAAAACGGGAGAATCGGTGAAAAGAGTGCGACGGAGTAGGACCGAGGCCTCCGAAAGGAAGTCTCCGACCCTGTCAGGTGAGATGCTGATGGGGAGGATGAGTGTAGTTCGTGGGGTACGGAGCGAACCATCCATCACCGAAGGCTCAAAGCCGTATCTAGTGACTGAGGTCGCCGCGGCATAGGATGCCAAAGTACAGCCAAATATTGTGAAAGGTCCAGAAAAGGTAGAAATATAAAATAAATTTGCCGGTTGAAACGAGACTGCCGCTGGGAAAGGTGCCGCGCCCGCGCGCGTGTGCATGTGCGTGTGTACTCCTGCGGAGAAGTGTGGGTCGCGCCGACGGAGACCCCGAGGAGCTCTTTACCGCTGGCGGCTCTTTGAACTTACCTCACCTCCCCCTCCCCCTCCCCCTCTCCCAACGCCACCACCATCACCATCCTCTCGTCCTCCATGTCCTTCTCATCTCGCTGATCCTCCTCCTCATCCATCCGTCTCAGCGCTCATCTTGACTAACGCCAGCCAGAGGCCATTTAAGTTTGACATGCGAGAGTTAAGATTTGCAGCGGTTTAGCAGCCTCGCGCGAAATCACACGGGGATCCATCCGCCCGGGTGGGTAGAGAAGCCTCCGGAGGTGTCGTCGAAGAATAACGAGGCAAATGTTTCAATTGAAACGATGAAGTAGTAGGAGAATGCGTGATCGATTTGAAAATGGTAATGCAAGGACCATATGCGAAATTGATCAGGAACGGATGAGGTGGGGGAGTAGCTCGTAGCTCGTAAGTTAGCACGTGGTCGTGTGATGGAAACAGGGAAGCGAGAAACGAGTGGCGACGGACACGAGGTGTCGGTGCTGGTGAACGTGTACAGGACGATAAGAGACTCTGGTGGTTTCGAGAGGCACCCTGGAGAACGGCAGAAAAGCCAAGAGAGGCCGGTATAAAGAAGGAGAAGGAAGAGAGGATGACGAGGAGAAGTAAGAGGAGGAGGGAAAGCCCTCTGGTGGGGAGAGGACACACCGCGAATGCACGGGGCACGCACGTAGAGAGAAGGCCCACCAGAGGACCACACAGGACGCGGCACGCGCGCGCTCTACCGGGTGGCCCGCACACGTCCGCTTCGGGCCCGCTCGCGACTCGTCGGGAGCCTTCGGCTCGCCCCGGTGGTCGACACTGTCGAGGCCACACAGCGCGCGCGCACGCGCGAACGCTTCCTGGGTGGCATTCACCGAGCGGACGGGCCGCCGAGCGAAGGTAGCCTCCTGGGCCACTCTACAACCTGTTAGTGTCGGGCCTCCTCGTATTATGCTCCCTCTGGGCTGATCCTGGTCCCGCTTGCAGCCTACCCAGCCGACCTCTGCTACATCGCCACTCTGCCTCTCTTCGTCCCTCTCGCACCTTCTCTCCTCTTCCTCTCTCCACTTCACTCGACTCGGCCTGGTCCAACCTGCTCGGCCGGCCCGGCATTGGTTCACGGCATCACGGGCTTCTAATAAGATTCCAATTTGTCAATTAGGGGGAGGACGGGCCCCCTGACACCTAACTTGATTTCTACGGGGCGACACTTACGCGCCGTGTTCTTCTCCCTCCCTGTCGAGAGAGACCCCTTCGCATTTAAGCTTCTCTCACACCGAAACCTCTTACCTCTTTTAATGAGACACCGCAATTTTTTTCTTCCTTGCTCTCTTTCTCTCTCTCTCTCTCTACTTTCTCTCCTTTCTCCGATCGTGCGCACTACCATTCTGCAATCTATAGAGCCACTGCCTAGTCAATTTGCTTTGAGTTTTTCCGTTCACCAAGATGCTTTCTTTTTCTAGTCAAAACTATGTCGCAGCCCTTGTTCAGGCTGTTTTTGTGAAGATCGCTCAAGACGAAAACGCCTTCGGAGGATCCGTGCCAGGAGCCAGAGGCTCTTCTGATGGAATATAACCTGGAACCATTAACCCTGCTGGAGAGGAACTCTCGAGGCGACACTTTATTACGTGTCGTACGAGGAGCCATTATATACTTGTTCGAAGTAATGAGCTACACTCCACGAGCCAAGTCGACAGAACGGGACTCTATCGAGTGTATCGCGGTCTCCATGAATTGTGTAGAGCGCAAGAGTATGGAGCATGTGGACTGTACCGAGTCCAGAGAATCGCCGATCCAGCGAAGTTGACGTAAGCGTCGGGTTTTCAGCCGCATTGTTCTCTGTGCTAGTCGAGTCGCTCGTACGTATTTGTTTTATGTTTACGTTGGTGCTGTGCGATTGCGTCGACGACAGGACTACCGGACTACCGGACGACCAGGACCGAGCCCGGCTACGACGGTGACTTCAATGCTCTCGAGCTGCGAGGTTTCGCACGGTTCCACTTGTGCCTCAGGCTGCTCAAACCGATCGATACTCCGCATCGCCGCGCTCACGAAAGAAAAGTGTCGCGTGCCGATCAATCGGTGGTTCGGTACTGCGTGGGGCCCATTTTCCAGAATATCCCAGGAGGAACGTCTGCGCGTAAGGACACGAACGAAGCAGGAACCTCCCGAGGTGCCCTCCCGCTTCGCTGCGGAACCGACCGAATGAAAAGAGCCGCGGGTGGACTATAAAGTTTCATTCTAGCGCGAACCTCTTCGAATTAGCAATAAAGCAGCGATTTGGCCAACAATGTCGAGGGTGCGGACGCGGGTGCGGGTGCGGTGCGCGGATGGAGACGCCCCCTTGGCTGCTCGTTTTTTGTTTACTCACCCGAACTGGTTTTGCGGTGTGCAAGAGGGCTCTGGCTATTTCGAGGTACGCAAATACCGAATACACCGGTGTGCCAGGGGTGCACGGGGAGCACGCCTATAGCTATATGATCTAGGTCCGTGCGCAGAGACAAAGGAATGCTTCCCTGCCCTCGACTCTCTACCCTCGAACCGAACTCCGGCGCGGCCCTCTTCTTCTCGGCTCTCCCGATCGCCGTCGTAGTCGTGGCCGCTGAGTTCAGGGGGTGGCGGGAGAGGCTCCGAACGGGGACAGAGGGCAGGGGGTACGCAGAAGAAAGAAGAATAAGAAGAGTCGTCTGGAGGAATAGGCTATTCCACTTATACGCTGCTCGGATTCAATTAACTCTCCACCTTCCCTCCTTCTCATCTCGCGGCGGTATGCCTCCCTGCCTCCCTGCCTTCCTGCCTGCCTACCTATACAGGGTGTCCCGCAGGACCGGTATTATCTTCGTTCGCGGTGCCCCGTAGAACCTTCTCCTCCGTTCCTTATCCTTCTTGTCCAATGGTTCGCCTCTGGTCTTGCTTCTGCACGAGGTTCCTCCACATCTCCCGGCTCTTCGATGGATCAAGATAAAAGCCAATCGAGATCCACGGGACGTTCGGCAAAGACGAGAAGGCAAGCGAGCGGGCGAGCGAGGCGTCGAAATGGGCCTGTTGCGCACGGATGAGGCCCCTTCGCTCATCGAGCTCTTGGTCGTTAAGCGTTAACGTCCATCTGCCAGTTTAACGCGCAGGGAACGCGTACACCCTGGCCGCCTTGCAACTCGGCCAATCATCGGGCTCCGCCATTCCTTTCCTCGGATCATCCGGCGATGGTCGCAGGTCGGCCGCTGGATTCGCCTTAAGTTTCGCGTCAAACTCAATCTTACGGCTCCCTGCACACTGCCAACGTAAGACGCGCCAAGTTTGATCTCTCGTAACGCTCATAATGCTCGAACGCGTCCAAAGAGGCGCGAGGCTCCTTCGCTCGTTCGGCTTTAAAAGAGAAGGAGCACCTGCCCATATTCGCCGTCAAGCTGTGTTCACAGTTCCCACTTATAAATGGCCCATCTTGTTAGGAGAATACCTTAAAGGGAATCCACATCGCTTGGACCCGTTTCGCGTTAAGTGAAACCAAATCAAAGATTCTCTGATTCTCTGATTGACAGATTGACAGATTGGAGTGATGTCAGCCGATCGACCTGAGTTCATGTTTCCCGTGTTACTTATCAGCTAGTCGCGTAGTTTCTCTCGCGTAATAATTTATCTTCTGTACCTAAGAGATGCGAGCACGGAGGCTGAGAATAAGGATAAGAAATGATCCTGTACCGAGAGACTATCCCCCATCACCGTCATAGAAGCTCATTTAATTCCAAGAAAAACGCCAGTCAAATTCTACGAAAGGAAAATCCCGAAATTTCGCGAGCACATGTTGCGATACGCGCTGCTTATGTCGCGCGAGCTGCGCACGATGCCTTAGGGCTTGCAACCTCTCTCTCTCTCTCTCCCTCTTACCCCGAGACAATCTCCTCTCCCTCTCTCTCTTTCTCTTCAGTTTCCCACGAGAACCGCCGCCGCCTTCTGGAATGTCGCTCTCCCCGCCGGCCCTCTCGCCCTCTTGCCCTCCCTCTCTCGCTCGCTCACCTCATTCCTCGATCACCCTCTAGGGCTCTCCTGAGACTTAACGGGGTGCACTAGGAACGTACATTGCATCTCTGCCTTGCGCAGGGAAGAGGGAACCAAGTGAGCCTAACGTACGACTAAAATAGTACTGTAAGTATTATTGCTGGCTTAACCGCGGCCTAACATCCTTAGCGCGGCCTCCTTACGGCTTTTTCCATCTTTGGTCTTCCGACTTACGATAGTCAGCCTTCTCCTCGTACTTTCATTAAGAAGCTGCTTCTCCGTGGTTGATCTTGGAGCTACATCCACGTGACTATCGTCCAGGAGTTCGAAGTATTTCTAGCTTCGCGCCGTCATTGATTTCAACTCGATTGCTCTGTTGATTCTTGTCAGCATTCTCACGAGCTACCTCTTTTTCCCTCTCCCACTCTCGACTGAGTAATCGCATTTTATAATATATTTTCAATGTAGGAATCACCGTGGGCTCCCCGTCTAATTGTTCTTTAACTGCCGAAGCAAAGTATTGTTAGAGTTCCGGCGCATATAGTCTTACTCTTCTTGAGCTAACTCGAATCCGGCCTCCCATTACACGTCTAGCTAATAATAATGGTGGTTTACACTTTGCTACCTATGTTTGCACCACACATCCGTAATAAGATGGTCGTGTATACGTGATCGCGAATCAGTGTGAGTCGATCGCATACACACTGGGTGTCCAGCTTGAAATTCGATACCGAATTCACGCAAAAATGGTTCTGACGCTTCCAGTGTAAATTTCTCCAAGGAACTCTGCCGTTTCGTCGACTCCTTTACCCAAAAATTTTCCGAATTACATTGTTATCTATTATCATATAACCTATTACCCTCGCCTCACGCTCACTCGTCACACTTCCGCGATCACTGTGACCGTCTCTGATCGTGTCTAATGACAGTCTTGGCAATTTTCCTTTCGTCACTCGGGCAACGGTTCTTCCAGCAGGATTGTTCCAGGCATTTCTGGGCCCATCCTGGAATCGTAAGAAGTTCGGGCGTGTCACCCGATGTGTGGCGTGTTGTCGCTCGGGCCAACCCAGACGTAACACGAGACTGGCCATACGAGGCGTCCGGGCCACTTATAATGCCCAGAACCCACTAGCATCACCGTTACTATATCCGCGAGCACCAACGGCAACAGTCAACAGCATCGACAGCATCCATACACACGGATACGAGAATGTAACGACGAAACAAACGAACGCGCGAACGAGAATCTTGTGCTTTTACCAGTCAATATTTGTTGCTCGGTGCATCGGAGTACGAGAACGCAACTCCGCAGTACTCGAGAACGTCACAATATTTTATTGTGTTACATTATTGTAAATGAGACAGATCATGGGTTCTACCTTCATGTCGAAGAGAGACTCCTTCCTTCTCTGTAGAAATTCTTGTGTTTGAATTGTCTGCTACATCACTCTACGCTGTTGTACGATAGTAAGGACACTGTTACACAGTAACTTGAAGTTGTTTTCACTGATTCGATGGAAAGTTGAGTCAAATGAGAACCTTAGTCGATACTTTACCGACTGCATTAACAAAATCGCTTCTATTGATTACCGTAAAATGGTATGTGAGTTCGCAAGAGAAGTTTTTATCGATAAAACAGTTAGGCTGGAGTGTCGGTATGCATTTCGAAGCCTGGTGTTACCGATCGCGCTCTTACATTGAATCTCTGGGTTACGTGCCAACCTGTTCTTCTTCTCGTTCTATTAATTATTCGCTGTTTATCTCATCTCTTGCGCGCAAGTTAGAGGAAAAAGATAGGCTCAAGACAGCGTATTTCGGTCTCACACTGAGAATGCTGTTCTGAAACTGGATTTAAAAAAAATCAAAGACAACGGTTTATTGAATAAAAAGTAGTTACAGTAAAATACGAGCGGATTATGGAGTACATGATTGAAAGAGAAAAGGAAAGATTCCGATGGCAATTGAAGAAATGAAATATGAAGGAACACTGGACAATGTTCAATTGAAGGTATTACATGAGGGTAGAGTCGTGATCGATGAGTTAGGTTCTGATTTAGGCCTTCCTTTTCGTCCTCTTTGTAGTTTTGGTGGTAGATCCAGCTTTGCCCTTTGCGGACTTCTCAGTCTTCTTCGCATACTTCTCGATTAACGAATCGAAGAAATTCTCAGCCTGACCAGCGCGTGCTCTGTTACGGTTCTGTATCACTAGGGCTAGATCGTTCTCAGCGGAGTTCTCATCCTTTTCGAGCTTCAACATCTTGTCCAGCCTGTCGGCCTCTGCAGCCTCCTTGGCCCACTGTAATTAAATAAATATATATATATATGTATAAATAGACGAATAATTTATAAGAAACTCCAAGCCAGAACTCCTAGGTCACGCTGAAGAGGCAGCTGCAACAAATATCTAGAGACTGCAGAGAGTGCAGAAGAACGCTGGGACACTCGAAGTAGCCATGGGTTACCCGGGTAAGTAACAGCATCCGTACCTTCGGTGAAACCAGTGGCGCGCGTTCTTATTTATAAAGGTGATTATGTCCACTTCAGGAGAGAAGCGGAAGCGGCACTGGACTTCTATTTTCGAGGCATGCCATGCGCCTATTCTCAAGATTATTAAACATCACGTAGGTAATCTCGCGCGCAAGCCCGTCGACCAAGAGAAATAAACTTTGAACCGGGCCAAAGTTAAAAATAAACGAAAGATTATCGAAGCTGAGGTATTTTACGTTGCCAGAATAATTTGGGACGCGAGTGCATTTTAAAAGGAATCAATTTCCGAAATAAAGTTCCACGAGTAAGACCCGTTGATACGGGGATGCGACAGGAGCTTTCGTATTTCCAGTAACGTTATTTATTTTCCAGGGTGTTAAATATCGTGAGCGCTTACGCGTTAAAGATTCAACCTCGAGATAGACCGTCCAGTCCTGAGGTTAGACGAGAAGCTTCTTCAGTCATCGTAATCGCGTCAATCGTCTTTCTCAGGCGAGAAAGAAATACTTGGAGAATCCTAGATGAAATAGGCAATATCAAGCAGGAAGAAAAGTCTCTCTCGTTCTAATGCTACGCGAGGGCCCTAGAGAAAGAAGGGTTGCTCCATTTCGAGTGCTCGGCCTGCTCCAAAAATCCAATATTCCGCGAAAGTTACGCGGATTTCGGTATTTATAATTCTGGCAGGTCTCCTAAAAGACGGGCCTAATGTTAGCCATTACATAAGAATCAATGGAATTCCGCGTGCGTGCTTACGTGCTTTTTGCGTGCATGTATAAACGGTTGCGATACGTGCGAATGATCCGGCGACCCGTCAATTGTCAAATAAAATTGATGATATCGATTCGATGGCTGCCCTATGATCTTTCCGAGACGAGAGACGAACGATACGTGGAAGATCTTTGCGCCCAAAGAAAGTCTTGTTTGCGATGGATTTCTGGGCGTGTCCTTAATTCGTGTTTATCCAAGTCCGGGGATATACATATATAAACATCCGTCAGGACCGAGGCGCTCACAGCATCCGTTCGGATCGTCGAGACGCCGCGTTACGCGGAACTGAAAAAGGAGTCTCGTCAGGGGGAGTCAATAATCCCCACAGGCCTCTTCGACGAGACAATGAAATGCCTTGTTGAGATTGAACCATTTAGAAGCAAAGTGATAGGAAAGACGTAAGTGAGAACCTTTCTGTAATTCTTGCTGAATAGGCAGACTCATTGGCATTTGGCATTGATAGACGGATGACCTTGGCTCTCATGAGCTGGAGATGACATCTGCGAGAGCGCGTGGGGCAGAAATCCAGACAAAGAATGTGGCTTCCTCTACCTCTCGAGCGCCTTGCGTAATTTAGTGATGCTGCACGACGCATCGGCAACTGCAGCTGCTGCTTCGCGTCGACCGATGCACTTGCGCCAGTCTATGGATTCACAAAGGTTCTTCGAACTTGACTCCGTAAACTTGTCAGCGGATTTTCATCTGGCGTTCCGACGGCTTCGACAGGGGTTTTTTATATTTAACTGTGACCAGCATCATCGGGTGCCACCGGGACTCCATCGGAAGGCCACCATCGGTTACATAAGTATGACGTTGCGCCATGACTTTTTTAATTGTTTCATTAGCGTCCAGATGCACTGCGATCTTCGCTACTGGTTAGCATCAATTAAATCTTCGTGATGGTTACAGGGTCGTGAACAGGAGGCGGGCTCGCAATGTCAGCATCGCAAGAGTTTGCGATTGAATAAAGAAATTTTACAGTAAAACGAAAGAGAATAATTAAACAAGCCAATGAAGAACAAAGTAAATTACCTAGAAATTCGCACGGGCTTGACGCCTTCTTCTTTGCTGCGATCCCACTTCCTGCTTATTCTTATTTTTATTCTTTTTCTTCCGGTCGACCTCAACAAGCTCATCCGTGATACAGTTTCCATAGCTCGCTTGTCTTCTCACGTGATGCAAGAAAATGATGCAATCGCATTCAGCGCGATACACCGTGTGATTAATTGCTTCTATAAGACGTCGTTAAAATATTTATGTTAGTAAAAACTTAATTAGTGAGTCGCGATGCGTCACAGAGCCTCGAACGTTTTCCAGAAATGCGAGCACAGCGTTATCGATGTCCTTTTAGGCACGAGACATTAAATTCCGCGAAAAACAACGATGGAAGCAAGGAAAAGAGAAAAATGAAGGAGGATGGGGGGAGGGAGAGAGAATCTTATCGTCACATTCTTCAATTTTGCACGCAAAGAGGCGTCAGTTCACGAGGCTCGTCTCTGCCTCGTAAATATTCCCGTTTACGTTAAATGCGCTTGGCGAAAAGCACGTTGCCAATCAGCAGGACGAGACCGCATATCAAAGAGCCAAGCGGCTTCGCCATTTCGACTGCTGAATTTTTCAGGCAGGGTGGCAGCGGCTTATCCGTTGTTGTTTCCATCGAACTCGTGAAAACCCAAGACGAACTTATATTTTTCTTGTCGACCTCGCCCTGGCGTGGCGGCGAATAATCCACGCTCGTTGGTTTCTCAGTTTCCGGATTCATCTCGTTGATCTTCTTGTTCCCTGTGGTCGCTGGCGGATTCTCAAGCAGCGTTGATTGCGAATCGACCGAACGAAGAGTCTCCGTTGTAGCAACAGAAGTTGGCATCTCTTGCTCCGTAGTCAAACCGTACTTGTTAGCAGGAGGACTCAACGGGGCTGCGCTTGGTTCCGTAGGAGCGACCGGCGGCTCGTAATCCTGGCTCGTTGCCAATGGAGGTAACACGGTTACTTCCGATGGATAAACGGGTGGCTTGCTAGACTCTTGTAAACTCTCCGATGTCGGAATCATCGGAAGACTCCTTGACTCTGGAATACGCGATGCCGTTTTGTAGGTCGTATGTATTGGTATCGGTGGTAGCGACGATAAGACCCACGCGGAAGGTGGTCTTGTCGTCTCGGTCCTTGCCGCAGGTTCTGTGATCTTTGTAAGTCCTTGGTTAATTGAATTAATGTGGGTTGTGGGCATCCAGTTGGGAGCTGGACTTTCCGTAACTGTCGGCCTCGCGGCTGGTACGGTGTCCTGAGCAACATTCTTCCATTCAGGATCTTCGTCAAAAATAACGTTCCGATTGATGAAAAAGGCAGAAGCCGCCTCCGGGCACTGGAAGTCTTTGTTTTCACTGAGGAACATCCTTTTCAATTCCCGAAGATTGGACATCGCCTCCAAATTCAGGCAGGTCAATTTATTTCCGGAAATCCGAAAGTCTACGAGATTCGGCAAATTCTTATAAACGCCATCTTCGATGGTTTTAATACTGTTGTAGCTGACATCGAGATACGTCAAGGAATCCAGCCCTTCGAACCACGATGACCTCACGGTTGTAAGTTTGTTATCGTTCAGACTAAGCTGCTGAAGGTTCTTCAGAGCACGGAAGGCATCAAGATCGATTTCCTCTATTCCGCAATTCGACAGTCTGAGAACACAGAGAGTGTCGTCGAATCGGTTGAACATGTTTCTCGTAATTCGCGGAATCGACATCTCACTTATGCCAATCTTTTCAGCAGTCCGAGGAATTGTGTTTATATCGACGAGGGACCCTCCTGTGCAAGAATATTCCACCATTCCTTCGTTATTTACCCGCACACATACTCCCGCAACATTGGACACCCCCCCGGCCAAAAATATTGAAATTGCAAGCAGAGAAATTGCAACCATTTTTGGGCAAAACAAAAATCCTTTTGTCAGGAACGGAAACTCACACTGAAGGCTTCTCAAAATCGCATCCTGCAGTCTCGTACGAGCGACAAACAAAATGGAAGGCGAAACTAAGGTGGATAGCGCTGCCACTTTCGGAGAAAAAAAACCGAAACTAATCAGAGGACTATTTTGCGAAGATCAAGTAAGGACCTTTCGGATGAACCATAATACACGCCGACGAAACCGCTCCAATTGTTTCCGTGGACTGAAGAGTGCTCTTGCGTTACCCGGTTATTTATTTACTAGTACCCCCTCTCCGCCCACCGAGCACGACTACGACTACGCCGCCGACTACGGATCATCAAACGTTACTGACTATACGTAAAAATAGAGAAGCATCAAAATAGCCAAGCGAGAGACCTGTTCTCGCGGAAGATTATGACGAATCAGAGATACGTACTGATTATGCCATTGGTCGAATCAAATATGTAATGTTAAAAATCTTTAAATATGTACCAAACATTGTAATGCTTGTCGAATCTGTGGGACAGAGTATGAACTGCCAAAATATCTAACCTTTCGTTTCCTGCGCTGTTTCTTCTTCTGATTCTCCTGTGTGAATCCTTTGAATTCTGGTACTTCACCTGCGTCTATCAATTTTTGAACGATGGCATGGAGCCTTGGTTCCTCTTCGCAGTTTGTAAAGGGAACGGTTTCCAAGATATAGTCCATATCTCCTTTACCTAAAATTATAAAATCACATAATCTTTGCAAATGCGATTAGTTACCAAAAGAAAAAACATTGAAGCAAAATAAAGCTTCCTTACTATCCATGTAAGCTCTCTTAAGATCCTTAATTTCAGTCTCAGATCCTTTGTAGTCCTTTTCGTAGTTATTTATATCTTGAACTGTAATTTCTTTAAAGAGAGATCGCCAATAGTCAGCCCAGTTGCGCATGACCAGCTCTTCGCTCTCTTCATCGAATTGACCAGATTCATCATAGATTTTGCGTTTATCACTGTCACTAAGGATAGAATAAATTCTGCCAAGAACTTTGAATTTTTCAGTAGCTACTGTCTTGATATTTTCCTCCACACGATCTGGATGTACCAATAGCGACAGCTTATGATAAGCTTTCTTTACTGGAATGTTAAGATAAATCTCAGTTAATTAACACATTCCAAAGAATCAAATAAGGAAAGAGCTTATTGATGAAATAGGTTATGTCAATGACATTAATAAGAATTGAACGTACCATGTTTCTCACTGGCTGTCTTTGGTATCTTCAGCACCTCGTAGAAATCTCGAGCACCAAAGTACTCCTCGCATAAATCTAAGAGACTTGTCATTTTATTATTCTATTCAAAGACACTAAAATTTTTTAAATGCAGCAAAGCTAACGGAATCATACACAATGCAACAATACGCGGGTAACAACAGCAGGGCCGTCCATAGCTGCGCGGCAACTGTTCGATCGACCGTGGTGTCAACGACTAGTCGGAGAAGAGGAAACAAATTCAAAAAGTCTTGATTCAATGCTAAAGGCGCTAGAGCCATAAGCGACTTGATTAATTGACTATTGATAAAAATATTAAATTGAAATAATTTCGGATACTCAGTCATTACCTTATCACTCTCCAGAGTCACAGAATCAATTTCAAGAATGCTATTAACCACTGACATCGACTGTGGAAACTTTCGCACAATTCGGACATTTTAGGGTGGGTGTAAAATAAAATACTCTAAAAGAAATGTGTCGTTCGAATTTAGTTGTTTATATTAAAAAGTAATGATACAACGTTGATTTAGTTACCCCCAACACAAGAATTAAGATAGTCGAGCTTATTTCGTAGGTTAAAAGTAATGAAACTGTTCGACCCACACCAGAAGAATAGAAGGCTCTTGGCAGCCTTCCGTGGCTATCCAATATATACACAACTAACTGATATTATAACACTATCGCTAATTTCCTGACATTCGTTGCTAAGAATGTGTGGCTTTGGGATATGCGAACAGCGTCGAGTGGCATCTCTCTTCCCTTCTGTTATCTGCATATATTTGTTTGCATACATACAATACTATTTCGTATTTTTAAAAGTCGATTTGTTGGGTGAACTTCGGAAAAATCTTCAAAATAATATTATCGAAAGAATCTTGATTCTTACTCGCAAACGGATAATTCGCACCATAAATGAAATACTCTAAAGCAGTTCAACGGTAACATGATTTTAAAGTGTGCATCATATTATTGAAAAAAACATTATGTATGAGATGCTTTGCGTTCTATCATTTTTTAAATCTCCATATTCCTTCCGTTCCTTCTACGTCACTCGTGTAAGAATAATTTAATATAAATATAAAATGGCCAAGTATTACGCGAGCGTTTTAGTAATCTAATATGAAAGAAATTCATTTCTTGCACAAGAATATCAAACGACTGCCAATAATTTGAAAGAAGCAATTCTACGCTGCACAGACAATGAACTACGTAGCAAATAAATACGTGCTAATCGTATGGAACGATTGAAAATTCTATTTTATCCCGTATCAGCCAACTCGTACGCTTAGCCTAGACGATTCTACGTTTGATCATAATTACATTTTGCATTCTCAATTAATGGATTTACAACGTTATATTACGCAATTACCAATAGGTATTTATATACATTAATGCGTCTCATAAATAAAAGTTATTATATTACTTGTCTATACATATACTATATTACGTACGGGATCCATTTCAAACGCATCTGTCGGAAATGATTGCTGAACAAAAGTGTAAAGCAACAGTACAGCTATAAAATCTGACCCACGCGTCAGAATAGGATAATCCTGTACGTCTGTTCGTCGATACTCCAGATAACTATTTGTGTAATATAATTACATCTACGCATTCTTAGATGTAATCGCGAAGAATTTGAGCAGTTTATATCTTCAGCAAGATGTGGTTAACCGTTCAACGAGTGATTGAACGACTCCTCCTGACCCGATAGGTTACACCAGATAAAAAATAGATTGGCCTGATTGTAGTCCTGATTTCATCGTTGGACTAGTAGCTCTTCGAGCGACAGGACAATACACCCTTCCCCTGACCCCACCGCATTTCGTTAGATCCTTCCTCCACCGAATCAAAGAATATTTTTTTGAAAGCGAATACACGAGCTTGAACAGAGCCTAGGTGGCCGAAAATATCGTAAAGAATATCAAGAGTGAAGAACTCATCGAGCAATGCCGTAGGGCTGGAGAAATTGATAAAGATTTTCCTGAAAAATTGACAGGGAAAATTGGTATACTCGCGAGTAGAGACAGTCCCTACGCTTCTGATATAGATAGCGCGAGTGTTAACAAACAACGACCGATATTAAACTCTGTTTTTTTTTTAAAAACTATTCCTACACGTTACTTTATTTACAATTGGTGATTGGCTACTAACAATATTAATAAGAATCAGGT
This sequence comes from Trachelus iudaicus, assembly GCA_030142595.1. NCBI lineage: Eukaryota > Metazoa > Arthropoda > Insecta > Hymenoptera > Cephidae > Trachelus > Trachelus iudaicus. The sequence continues at coordinate 398,294 of JARQTH010000326.1, read as the reverse complement.
AATACGTGTATTACCGAGCAAGCGGCCGCCTCGTGTTCCGCCCGTTGGTCACCGTTCTCCTTGCTTTAGCGCAGAAAAAATATAATGTAAACCGCGCAACTAGGCACTTGAACGCGCAACGCAACCTGCGTTGTTTTCTCCGAGAAAATGACCTCCTCTTCCTCTCTTTCTTCCTCCATTATTCCCTGATGTTCGTTATACTCTTGGACGCAACAATCATTTTAGCCTTCCCCATTTCTCCTTAACGCTTAGCCGTATACACACACGTCTGTACGAACTGAGAGCGTCTCCTGTGGTGTATCTTGCGGGAAGGTCGATTAGCACCGGAGCGCTTAGAGCAAATTTCTCTTACTTCCCGTTCACGTCGATTCAAGACTTCTACGACGTTATTGAAGATCGGAAGGTTCGAGGCTACTTCATACGATTAATAACCAGGTCGCTCACGACCAGAAGACCCTTCTGATATGGACTCTCGGCCAGCGACTGAGCAAGACGGGCCGCTTCGACGCAATGCTTCTTAGCCAGGAACCTCGTCTGCTCGAGACCCTGAGACTTGTGCACCAGCTCGAAAGCCTTCTCCACGTCACCCGGTTCCTGGAAACGCCGCATTATCATCGGGTTCAATTCCGGATACTGAAACACGATAATAAAATAATCCACGATTGAATATCGTCCAAGATAGAAGTAGCTCGTTAATTGTAATTATCTTACTCGTTCGCAGGCAAATAATACTGGTGCTGTGGCGAGGCCGAGTTTCAAATCAGCTGCCGTGGGCTTTCCCATGGCCGCGGATGACGAGACAAAGTCAAGAAGATCGTCTACCAACTGAAAGGCCAGACCTACGTTTCTACCGTACTGGAAGGCGACCTCCGCCAGATGATCATCGGCACCAGCTAACATCGCCACCTAGAAGACAGAAGGGCTACTTTGAAGGTTTCCAATCTCCGATTAGTCACAGTAGAAACGATCAGGAATCGTCATTCGGACAGGCTTACTGCTTTAGCGGAATTGGCAATGAGACTGGCCGTTTTACGGTAAGTCTTGGTGAGGTAGTGTGCGAATCTCTCATTCTCCGTTTCTTTGGAGCCCAGCTGCATGAACTCGCCCTGTACCAGATCCGTAACGACCTACGAACACTCCTGATTAGTTTTCGATAAAGACGGAGAATTTTGTAAATGAAAGTAACATCGTCGTGGGATACTCATGATCATTTACCTGGCTCAGTGTGAGAGTGACATCATCGTTTCGCAGTCGAGCTATCATCATCGAAGCTACCGCGAGGATGAAGTCGCCAGCCATCGTGACCTGGAAAAAAGATTCAATTAAAAATTCAGATTTTGACTATCCGCTTTGAATCAATGCCGAAAAATAGCTATGGCTCGCAAATAGAAAGAAACGAACGAAGATCCATCTTCAGAGTTAACCCTGCTACACGCTTTGAAGTGTGTCAACGTTACCGAGACTTTGACACTCATCGACCAACAACGTTTCAACTGCTGGTAAGCGCAAGAGTATAAATTCTCTGTTTCCTTTCACTGGACATCCTTCGCCGACAGGTCGAAGCGCACTCGGCCTGCCGGTCGTAACGGAAACGCGTGCATTCACCCGATTGGTCCCAACACTCGACTCCTACGGCTATGATCCTTAATTGCATTATCGAGTCGATAAATATCAGCGGTTTGTGCCGCGATCAAAGAGCGCGGCTGCTGCCCACGGGACATCGATATTATACGTGCGAAGACGAAATTACTTAACGAGTGTCTTGCGCAATTCATCTTAGGGTCACCTACTTTTCATCTCGAGTACGAAGGAGTGCTACGCGATACGAAGCTGACGAAGTTGACGAAGCTGCGTGACCAGCGGCAACCAGTCAGCCAGTCAGCCGCCAAGCGAGCCACGCCGTCCAATGTATTTTGACTTTCCCTCGAGAACAGGGAAAGGACCGGCATCTCTATCGAGTCTGTAACTGCCGAAGAGCCGACTTGATGTCAATCGGCCGCAGGATATCGTGAGTCTGAATTACGAGGAATTTTCGTGAGACTTCTAGAAAGCCGTCAGTATGCAAATACGTATTGTAAAGAACCGCGCGACGTAATCCATTCCGAGACAATGGGCACTTTTAGTTATGGTATGTGGCACGAGCAATCGCTGCTGCTGATGACACCCATGTCCATTTCTTATGGACCATTGCACCTGCTGCCAGGAGGAAACGAAGAATTATGAAATTACATGGAGATCTTTCCATAGGTACTTTAACCAGAGAACTCGGCATTAGAGTGCGACGAAGGCATCTGTCTTTTTATAAGAAAAATGAAATATTAAAGAAACTATGAGGATTTTATTATTTGTCTCTCCGGCGAGGTCTCCAAATCAGTCGTAAGTCTAAAGTTTCACCATAATCGAGTGTAAGAGTATGAGTGTACTCAACTAGGCTCGACCCAGGCTCAACCAGGCCCAACTACGTCTTTGCTGGTGACGCGTGCAAGTTTGCGTGTGCGTGTGCGTATAGAGAATAGAGATAGAGATAGCGATAGGGACTGAGAGAGCGTTTCGAAAACCGTAAGTACCTTCAAATTTATGGGCAGCGAGCGAAATGCCGGCGTTACAAAATGCTTATTAAATTAGGCGTGAACCGACCGCGGCGGAAAGGTAGAAACGTCGTAATAGAAACGCGACACAAGATTGGGAAAGCCCGACCTTTCTGCGAATGCTTCGTGTGAAAATTAGTCTAATAAATAATGTCATCGATCCGCGTAGCCTGACAGCTTCCGAAGGACAACTTCGTTCACCGAAGATTCATCGAGTAATAGCAAAGCCCAAAATTTGCCGAGCCAGTAGTCTTATCTGGTTATAGCGTCACCTACTTCCACATGAAAACTGCTAAATATTACTTGACCAACCAAGACAGTGGCGTTTAGCGGTAGCCTGCTAATGGGAGCCCATTACGTGACTCGTTAGAGTTCTGGGCCCACTCGGCCTTGGCGGATGGACCACCCTTCGATACCGATTCCTGCGTCGCTGGGACGTCTACGGACGGTTCCTTGCTGAAAAGAAGTTTCACTTGCGCCTTGAACGACAATCGCCACTCAAGGACACGCAGTGGTGCAGGGAAACTGCGGATTCGCCCTTACTCCACTAAATCAACAGCCACGCACGGCAATAAACCAAATACCAACGACTGCCATAAGGTTTTTTTTTTCGTTGTGATCTCTCCTTGGTCCGGCCATGAGAATTGATGATAATTGATAAAAATTATGGAAATATCGAAAGAAAGTACACGCGAATGCTCTTGACCTAGGATCTTATCACAATCGAATTGATGCGTGCGTGAGCGTTGCGCTTCGTAGGCCCACGTAGGCCCGAGTAGGCGCACGTAGGCACGTAGGGACGTACGCGCGTCACGCTTTAGTGCGCACAGCCAAACGGATTCGAGAGAGTCACTTGCTACCCGACCGCACTGCTTCCGGATCCATAAGAAAGTGCGTGGCCGCGTTCGTGCATTGCATTAACCTCCTTCCTGGCATTCCGGACGGCAGCGCGAGAACTTGAGAGCGCGTATTCCGTTGGTGAATATCTATGGCCGCGAAATGTGACACGCGACACACGAATGAAGCAAAAGAGGAGTAGAGGAGGAGAGGAGGAGAGAAGGAGAGAATCGCGTCTCACCTTTTTCTGGCTCCAGAGAACGTTCACCGAAGGTTTTCCCCGACGGAAATCCGACTGATCGATCACGTCATCGTGGATCAAGGAGGCGCTGTGGATCATCTCGGCAATCATCGCTACCTGTCGCTGCGACGCCAAGAGATCGCTGTAAATACATCAGAAGAATAAATTCCAAAGCAAAAGCAAAAGAAAACGAGAGGACTCTCACCTTCTCTCTTTGTGATAATTAATGGCCCGTGCTATGAGAATCGCAACCATCGGCCGCAGTGCTTTTCCCTGGCCGTCGAAGTAATACGTCGCTATGGTCTTCAGGTCCTCCTGCGTCGTGTTCTCCGTGAGAGCCTGTAAATGCAGTTTTCATGAGACTACGGACCGAGATCGGCACTGTACCCTCAGCAGCTGGGAATCGGACCAGGAGAGGAGAGAAGAAGCTTTCCTTCTCGCTCTCACGGCTCTCTCTATCCCCTCCCTCTCGCCTCGCGTCCCTGAATCACGTACGTGACGAGCAATGCTTTATTTATTGCAGAGAGACTGGAACGAAAAGAGCGATCGCATTTTGAATTCCGCGAGCGCGCACGCATGTGCGTAACGCGCTTCTGAAAGTCCACGCTGGATTCTGGCCAAAAGACAAAAGTGGAAGGTCTCTCTCGACGATCGTTCGTTTCCGAAGAATTCCATTTTACATTTTATATAAATATTCAGGATATTTGCATTTCGTCGCTCCGAGCAACGATTAGCGTGAAGTTCGCCAAGAGGCGAGCCAAGAGACGAAGAGCTCCAAGGTGAAACGACGTTTTCTCCCAATTTCCGCTTGACGGTTTTTTTTTTTCCCAGGAAGGACAGCGCGAGGTCTCGCACGCATGTATCCACCTTTACCCACCTTTACTCAAGTTTACTCACTTTCGCGAATGCTTCACGCTCGTTACGTTCCCGAGACTCCGAGTGAATTGAGCAATAGCCGATGCTACGTTAAAAGGCGGGCGAGGCGAAGCTCGAAGACGCAAACTTCTCAGGCGTCGTCGAACCGAAGTTTAGCTATTCGTTCGGGGTGGCCGAGTATCTGATCTTCTATCGCGCGTCGGAGAACGAGATTGTAGACCCCGCTGGCATTGCTTTCTAGGAGTTCGCATGTGCGATGTGCCTTCCCACGTCTTTGTACCTTTATACGTATGATCTAACGCCGCCGAGTAAAAGTTCCCTCATATGCAGACCGTGAAGCTAACGTTGGCTTTCGCCGAGACTTAATGCTGGATGAGCGCGTGTCACGAAGAACGTCAGATTGGCAAGTGCGACTTATAAATATACATGACGTATCGTGTCCGACGCAGGATTGAGCAACGTGGACGCCGATAACCGTCCCAACGAAGTGTCCTCTCGAGTCCTTAATGAGTTTTAGAGTGCCCCGAGAGCACGAGTCGCCTCGACTGCTACCTGTCGGATATCGTCGTAGACATCCTTGAGGTCGTCCTCGAGGAGTCGGTAAGGGTCAACCTGGTACTCCGGTAACGATCCTGGCTGCTGCGTCTGCATGGAACTCATCGAGCGCACTCCCTCGAGTCTACTGCAGATGCGTGTCCTCGAGTCAGTCTGAAAAAGAAAAAGTGCAGCGGGTCAGACAGGCCTAAGGTTTTCCAAGAGCCAAGAGAAAGATACGAGGCAGTCCAAAGAAAGAGACTAATTGGGTATGTCGTATGGGCGAGCGAGGCGGCGGAACGTCGGAGTCTGCGTCGGACCCCACGCATCCTCTACTACTGCGGTACGACGTTCGCCCGCAGGCGATCTCGTACTACTGGTTGCTTTTCAGGAGACGGCGCGCGCGTTTACGCACCAGAAGCACCGCCGAGATCTACCCGGCTGAACTCTCTTCGGAGTCCAGTGCATCCAAGTGCATCGGAGTGCATCGCGTGTCGCAGGATAGTGCGAACTGCAAACAGAAGCGTCGGGATGAAGAAACGCACTCGGACAAGCATGTCGCTTCGCGAGTTTCGCAATTTTTCGTTAACAGGTAAAATCGAGGCGTGACGTCAAACGTCATCGAGGTCGTTCGGTGCACGATATGCACGCGTGGAAAATTATGCGCGCAAAGCGAACGGAGCGCATAGATTGGAGTCACCTTGTGATTTCAGAATAATCTCGCTCGATCGTTCGTCTACTGTGATCGCCGCCACGATCGAGCGCTACTGCTCTAGATACTCGGATAGTTGCCAGATCGATATCGGTACAACCAATTATTAGCAAACCAGTTCCAGCTGATTCCCATTCAACACGTTTGCTGCTTGGAACCTTCGAACCCACCTGACAACTACGTTTCTATGTCGGAGGTTAAACTTTTTTATTTTGTCTTTCACTCAGAAAAAAAAAAAGAAATGCCGACTTTATGATAGTCCTTTCAAGCATCTTCTCTCGCCCGTGAGATTTCATCAGCGGCGAAGCGATTGGGCCCCTAGCAACCAGCGAAGCCCAATTAACGGAGCACGTGGAGCGGCCACCACTTCCATCCTCTTCGATCTTCTTCGTTCGTTCCAGGTTATGCAATCGCTTGTCACGTGTCGTCAACTTCAACCGGAGCCATACGCATCCGGAGTGTTCGGAGCACCGAAAAAACAGTATCCGTTTTATTTCTCTCACGAGGAAGGGTCCACTGGTAGAGCCAACGTAGAAGCAGGTCGGCCCACGCGACGACCAACGCACTCTACCTTTGAAAAACTCATAGAGATAAGACACGCTCACGGCTTTTTCCATGCTCGCGAGAAGAATTATCTTTCTAAAACTGGCACGATTATCCTAAGACCCAAGGGCAATGAATTTCAATCGATCGGCCCTAAATTAATCACGAATGTCTCGACGGCAGTTTCGTAGCTTTCGAAAAGTCCTGACACGCGTGACTAGACGAACAAAGAGAGTCGCGACGACTCGCGCCTAGAATTACGGGTCAACGTCACGTTACTTTCCCTGCGGTTGCATCGATCTTACTTCGATGCTATCGAACGGGACGAACGGTGAAAATCTGAAAATACCAGAGTAGCCGCGTAGAACGTAGTCCTGTAGTGCGCGTCCTTCGTGACAGGCCACCCCTGGGCCCTTCAGCCCCTCGACTACGACTTGACTTGCGATAGTCTTCCGGTTTCCGCGCCCTTTTGATTGGACCCTCCTCCCCCACCCCACCCCTCCTCTGGAGTCCCGATGTCCGCTCGATTTCACTAGGTTTCGCTGCGCGGAGACGACAGCCAAGTTACGCGGCCTTTACAGTCGCTCCCAAAGAAAAACGACAACACGATCGTTGCCCTAGCAGTACGAAGCCACACGCAACATTGAGCAATGACCGTATTCGATGTGTGTCCATGCGTAGCTCGTAATACGCTCATGTCGTGACGCTAATCATCTACTTATTACATTCTAGGGGAACGGGTTCTGCATCCAGGCAAGTTCACTGTCCGACTTTTACTTCGTTAACAAATTCCTCACCCACAAGGGCAATTACACGGATAAATGCACCGGCTACGTTTCGAGTCCTCGCGATAGAATGGAAATATATGAAGATCCTTGTAGAAAAATAAATTTGTCTAATTGAAAAAACCTCCGAGAATAGAGCAAAGAGCGCGGCGAACTTTCGGCTTGTCCAACGGAATACAGATGACTCTTGCGATTTTGGTTGAGACAGGGGGAGAGGTGGTAGGACGATAATCGAAGGAAAAAAACAACAAATAAGCACTTAGATTTTTCGAGAATCTCTGTCTGGCGAGGCTGCGTGTCCTTGGTGACTAAGAAATGGATCCCTCTTCGCAAATAAGAAGGAACCTACAGCACCGGCATGAAAAGCCATTCCCGCAGATTGAAATCCGACTCCCAGTCTTCTAAGAGCCAGGATTGAGTAACTAACTGCGATTACTGCAATACCGAAAGGGAACGAGCCGACTGGATCGGTGATCTATGGATCGCGAGATGCTCACCTTAAGCGGCCAATGCCCCCAATACGTAATTCTGATAAGACCAGGAGGATCAATCACGGGCATTAACAGGAATGTGAAAGTGGTCTACCCTGAGTCGCACATCAGTCATGCGAGGCTTCGCAAGAGATGCCATCAATGACCACCAGCGGCAGCGGCGACTCTCATTCACAAGTTCGAATTTCCATCGTGACTAGGGAATTGATCTTGACTCAGAAGATGCTCGGTGGGCCGTCGTCGGAACGTCTCTAAAAAATGCCATGACCTAGACCATCCTTCTTACAAGGGAAGCGCGAACGCTGCACCCGAGTCCCATTCGCAGTGGCGTCGCAAAGTAGACTGGATCAGCGCACTGTTATATCTGGCCGAAGCACGAATCGTGAGCCAATAGCGTTTACTGTTAGAACGAGGCCTAACGTTACTTTGGAGAGCGACGAAAGTGAGTGGCCCTGGGGACACGGTCGGCAGCCGCAAAAGCGATTAATAACTCCTGGGCCTGCATGCAGGTTGCGATAAGTCTTAAAATTCCAATTAGGAAACTACTCAGTGCCTCGAGTATTGTCCTTTCATGCTTGCACGATAATGTCTGGACAAACGGCAGTTCTTCCTCTTGTCTTTGAAGCAATTCCCGAAAGAGACAGGGTCGTTTCGGAGGCCTTGCGAAAGTAATATATCATGGCAATTACCGTAATGGAAACGGTGCCAACAATTCCTATTAAGAGTTACGAGAGCGGCCAGACTGATCGAAAGGTTTCAGGTATAGCATGTGCAGCCAGGGCTCAGGCTGACTGGCCAATCAGGCTGGAAACTCAATAGTCAGGCAGACCGACGGTGAGGACGGTTCCCAGATAAGAACGCGTGCAACGTTCGAGTATCTAGGAATATAGGAATAAAGATTTCACGTACATTTGACAAATTTGTGTCTTGTCAAATTTATGCAGGAGGTTTTGTCAATGACCTCGACTCGGCACAGCCAAACTCCTGATCCGAAGTTCCTCGTGTCGTCTGTTCAAAATACCAAAACGTCTTCGCGATGCAGACGCGATGGGTGCGGATGATTCCGACAGAAAACTATTAAAGTTGGCCTTCGCAGTCGAGGACGCCTTTCCATACTCAATTTACGATTACTTCGCCCTCCTACGCAGCACGAAAAGCAAAAGAAGAGAACCCACTTCCGTGTCCATAAGCGCTTACGTCGAAGCATTAAAGAATACTTAAGAGGGAAGACCATAATGATCACGGTTACCACGTTACGCTGGAATTCACACGACCTTACTTTTCCTTTCTATTTGGAGCACTGTCCAAAAGGGAAACAAATATATTATGCCCGGATTGCTGTTTATAAGATTTCAAGGTCCCGAAGAACGTGCGCTCATCTTCTTCGAATGAGCCAGCAGGCGCGGAGCTACACATATGGGATGCGTGCGCTACAATCGACCGAGAGAGGCTCAAGGACTCTCGTTACTTTTTTTTAATATTCTGAAATCTCTTGAAGCGTCAACAGCCATTAGAGCTAAAAGGGTGCGGCAAGACGACGCTGATGTCAATAGGTTTAACGTCCTAGACGAAAGGAACTCTCATTAATATTAAACGCAAGTCGCTTTACGTTAATTCCAATTAACGCACAATATCCTCGGCTAATGGGGGGAAAAACAATATTTTTCTATATTTAAATGCCGTTTTGGAATTTCCAGACTTTCACAACGCGAGACAAGAAACCCGAAATCGGGTATATCGAAACGACCGACGCCTTTTAATTTTAGCTCACAAATGGCCAGGCATTCGTACGTAGATCTTATCGAGATACCCTTTTCACAAACGCTGTGCATTCGGCACCGGATGGTTGATTAGCATTAATCCAATAAAAGTGTGTCGCCAATACGAAATTCTAATATAAATTACGTTTGACTGCCGAAACGAGTAACAAGTAGTCACGCAAGAAATTTATAACCGCACGAATCAATTAAAAAAAAAAGTTTAGCCTGACCCGTGGACGGAGAATTTGCATTTTACTAATTGATTCCCTTCGGCAAAACTTTTACGCAAGGAATCGCGTAGATCTTTTATCATTATCTATCAGTGTCGATTCCGTAAAGGAATCTCATGGGATTTCTGTTTCGAATTTCTCGTGGGAAACTCTTCGACTCCAAGGTCGTATATCCAGAGATAGAGAGCCGTACGTCACACCGAATACATTGATGAGTGATGTGCAAAAGTCCATCGGTGCCGGGGAAAGTTTTCGAATTTTACTTTCGCTTGGACGAGCTTGTAAACACAACAATTTCAAATTTATACGTTCGGAGAGTCAGGAGTTGTTAATCCACGAAGGGGACATTAGATTGGCTGCTTCTCAGGCAAGCGGTTGGATGCTGCAGAAGATCCGCATCGGGAACCTGGGTCAGTCGCACCGTATCTTATAGACTCCTATCGAACTGAGTCGAATCGAATCGAATCCGATAGAGTCGACTCGAGTCAAGTCGAGTCAAGTGTGTAAGAGGAGAAAGTGAGGTATGGGTTACATGGCCGGACCGTATGACGCCGCAGGTGGAGTGTAGCAATGTGATGTCAACCTGCAGTAAACGTAAACTTCGATGAGAGAAGAAACGAACAGGAATTTGTGGCTAGAAACGAGCTAGGAAAAATAATAGTTTTGTAACAAAATCGAGGTTTTCTTTTTTTTTTACAAAAATAAATAACTGATACGACAGGCAAGACGGAGAACTCTTAAAAGCTATGGTTTCTCTTAATGCGTTTGCTCGATGGGAAAGGAAAATTCTCCAGAAGAGGAATGCGGCTAAATGTTTAAGAGTTTATAAAGCGGCGGTGGCTCGTGGATCCGTAGGCCTACGTTCTCCTCGGCGAGCGACCTTTACGTAAGTTGCATAAGAGACGAGAGAGACGGGATCTTCGAAAGTGAGCCCTTCTAGAGTCCCAATCGATTCCCCGAGAAGGCGTCGCGACGCTTCGAGGGCAGAGAGGCGCGTGCGGCACGCGTCTTCCTCGTCTCCTCTTTGTTTCTCGATCCCTGGATCCGATCGACCGATCGATCGATCAGGAGCACGAATGCAGCTACCCGTGGGAAGTGCCACGTGGGTGTGGTGCCAGCTGCTCTCACGACTCTTGGTAAATTAGGCCAAGGGAGTCCGCGCTGAGGGAAGGTTCGGGGAACGGAGACTCCAGGAGAAGCTATAGACACGTCTTCCGGTCAGATTAATTTAGGCTCGTGTATTCGCGCGCGACGAATTAAGCAGGACGCCGCTTTCACTATATTTCCAAAGGAACATTTGCATCGGCAGAGACGCGCGGATAAAGATTTTAAGACGGAGCCGGTAATTGCGCAACCGAGCGCTCGCCAACTCGGACGATCCGAAGATTACGCACTGTCGACTCTCAATTTTTCCCAAAGCAATTTATCCACGTCGGCCCCGCGAATAATCCGAGGATCGCCGACAGGTGCTCCTTCCGACTTCCATGGCAAGTTTATTATTTCATTTTTCAGAGAAACCTAATAAACTTCCGCTGCTTCCTACGAGCCTCCTCCAAACGTCAGAGTCTCCGCGCGCTGCTTCTCATCACCAGTCAGACTGGCGAGTCGATCCCTGATGGACTTCACGGGGCCCACGGTGACTTCCTGTCGGTCTACGGAAGGGAAGACTCGCTCGTTTGGTTCGAACTTGCGAAATTCTGTTGTGCAAATTCAATTGCTAGACTTGCACCCGCCGAACTAATTGGTTTCTCAGGCAAAGCGCGCTCGCCGTCCCGGCAAGTGATCGACTTCCGTGTACCAACTTCAGACCGGCTGACGCGCCCGGCGAGATAATTCAAAGCGGATAAATCGCGATCGGCCGATGTAGCCACAGTCTCGATCGCCATCCTCTTTCCCGCAGCAGTTGAACCTGATGGAAGTTGTCTAGGAATTCCTGAAGAGGCGAGCCTAAAGACGTTCGGAGTCCACGTCGAGCTGTCTTGTAGGGGAGGAGGGGGCAAGGAGTAAAACGAGTGGAAAGAAAGAGAGTAAGATGGAGCGAGAAGACAGCAGTGGGTGGGTGGGGGGAGGTGGGGGGGGGGGGTGTCTATACTTTCTCCCAGAACTCTCGGGCTCCGAGCGACCCACATTCCAAACGGCCGGCCGACTGGGCCTTCGTTCGTCCGCTTGAAGATGCTGCCCGCAATGAAGGTGGCGTACTCCTCGGGTAGCAAGTAAATCCGGCCACTGGAATCAAGGTCGCTCTCACGATCTCTCCTCTCTCTTCTGATCGCTTTGGTATCTTGCCTGATCTTCTCCAATCTCCACCGATCTCCCTCGTGCACCCTTTCCGATCCTTTGTTCAGTTCTGCCGAACAAGTGGGCGTCATTGCAACGTTAAGATATATCAAATCCAAGATTCGCCCTTGACCAGTATTTCTGCAAGAATCTCTTTATCTCTATGAGAATTACCCGAAGCCCATGCGTCCTTGACCCTTTTGATTCTCAAAACCCTTTCTACATTCCGACTAAAGGGTCTTTGACCCGCAGCGCCTCCGAAAGAGAACGACGACACCGCACTTCGTAGACCCGATCGAGTGGCGGGGATCGTAGATTTTTACCAAACAGGCAACCGGGTCCTAAGACCGTTTTCTTCTATGTATCTAATCTAACCGCAGACGGGAACTCTCCGCGCCGTGTTTAGATGTAATTCCCAGCATCTTTCGGAGACAATTCAGTCAGCCATGTAATTTGTGGTAGTGCCATCGAGACACCACCGTGCTCGTGGAAGTCATTGCCTGCTATCGACAAGCATCCTGGAGGCTCCGTGAAAGGCTTCAAATACAGCAAACTTGTATTTTCCATTATTTGTATTATTTGAGAAGCGAATCAAAGCGTCAGTCAATTCCAGTGTCAGGGTACGCGGCACTGCCGAGATATCTTTTGGTCAGGAATTAGAAACTGCGCTGCTGCATGCGCCGGATCCAACAATACGTTCCTTCTAGCATAAGGAGCAGCCGAGCAACGAGCGAGCCGACTAACCTAGTTGCCACAGTTCATTGGCGAAGGTTGAGATCAAGGATAAATCCTATAGGCAAGCTGAACTGTGCGGCTGGATGGGAATGGGCTTGCACGGGCCCAATAGGGAGTCCCAAAGTCATTGCGGCGCCAGTAACGATCCCAGAGTGGAAAGTGCCGCTTTGCTTGATTCTTGACACTTTCCGGCCCTGGCGCTGCTCGAGACTCCCTCCAGTTGGAGAAAGAAGATCTCGTTGAGCGTGTAACCCCCGAACAGCTGGACGACGAGACGTCAACGTCTCCTGGCTGATCGGACCAATGACTGCGCCTCACATGTATGCGTGCAGAGCCTATAGCATGATTTTCCATTGGCAATGCTCGTTTGCCGAAGCTAATCAATGGCTTTTCCTTCGATTTCCATTGATTCATCGCACATTATCTTCGTCAAAGGAACATCGACTATGGGCAATTTTTCTACGGGAGAGTGCGTGCGATATCCTTCATATTTTCTCTCTTACTTGCCTTACTCTTTGCATCGGATATTTTTGATATTTGCGCACGCGCCCACGTACAGGCCAGCGAAATGCGATCAGCTTTTACTGCGACTCCCATTTGGATATCGAGGGCAACGCGAGAATCGACTTGCCGTCCTGAAGATGGAGAAACGCCTGGGCCCTCGGCCATTCCCCGGGCGACGCCAGCGGGAAAGAGTCCACGAGCGTCGGGCTGCGTGTGCCTCTTCCTATCTGTACCGATGACCTTGGGAATCGTTACGCACTCCGATCGTCGCGATCCACTCCTTCGGCAGGACGTGTTTTCCCTGCGAATTCGCTGACGAACGCTTTTGAATATTTCAGCAAGTTCTGCGAACAGGAATCTTGGTAACGACCAGACGTGTCAATGACCGACCGAGAACCGAAAGCTGGGAGGCCGACGGTTCGAATCGGCAATCCGCACCGTTACGGTATATCGGTGATCGTTAATCGGCAACAGACGATTAATAATTGACAATCGACCAATCCGCCTAGGAAGAAGTGCCTGACGGAGTGACAGAGTGGCAGAGTGACGGAACCACTGGACCTTGAATGGACATCATGCGTTTCGACTACGAATGAAGATTCATAGAGCGATCGGGAATGCGTGCGACAGCTTCGGCTCCGACTTCTGTCCTCGAGCTAAGTTTTTAAAGTGAGTTCGCGCATCTCGTTCGCACGTCAAAAGATGCGGAAGCGAAATCGCTAATCGCTTGAGCATCTTTCTGCCGATTATTCCCTCGAAGGCCACCTGCTCCTTCGCTCACTGGCGACTATGCTCTAACCAAATACATAATATTCGCGATTCCAGGCACAGCACGACACGATATCGCAACTGTATACGATTTCCTACCGATCCGTTATGTTCATAAATCCTGAGACGACCGAGACACCCACCGGGAGTACATTTTGGATAATTGATTCTTCTTTAATGATTTCATAATTTTGGCTGAATCGAATAAAATCACTGTGACTACGTGAGCATGAGTGTGCGTATGTGTGCCCGAGCAGGGAGGACACGTATTCAACGACTAGTTCAGGCCTATCATGCACATAAAATTGGACTTTGAGACCATGCGCGGCGTCCTAGGAATCCAGAATAATATAAAAATTTGAAAAATTTCCTTTTGAGGTGGAATAAGTAATCGGCAATCGTATGATTCGAATCGTTTTTAAAGTTAGCAAAACTTGCCGAACCTTTTTTATTTGTTTTCAAAGAAATATCCGGTTGGCGATACGACCAGCAGATTACATTAACGCTGGTGGCGCAGGTGCGAACAGTTTCGTAATACATATAAATGGAGCCAGATGAATTAATTTATAGGTTTTTTGAAATGGCTCTCGCGCAAACAGAGTGTAAAAAGTATATTCGGTAGTTAGAACGAAGAAATGATTTCCGCATTGAGATCGCTTTCCGCCGAGAGTACAAAATACAAAAAGATACAAGTCAATTCCCGCGCTCTGCTCAGCCTGAATGTTCGCCTTCTTTTCTTTTTTCTCTTCTTATATTGAATCAAGCAATTTTTTTCGGCAACCTACGCAAAGCGTAATGCTCTCTGATACAGCTGGTCGCGGGCGCACCCTAAAAATTTCTATCTGGCCGCTGGACTCGGGAGAATTATTTTCTCCTGCGAGGCGGCTGCCACCAAAGGAACGACTCAGTTATGCTCGCAACAAATCGATCGGAGAGGAAAGACGCGGTTGCAAACCCGAAGTCGAGTGCGAAGCCGAATGCGCGCGGGAGCTTCGTTCATTCATGCAGAAGGCGTCCAATTGACGCAGGCGAAGCGTCGCTGATTCATGAGTCGTACAACTTGTGCTAGGACGCGTCATCAATGGATTCAGCCCCCCTTCCCTCCCCTCCACCCCTCCAGCCCTCTCTCTCTAATAGCGAATGCATCCATTCGTTTGTCTTTTTGTCTTCTGTGCGCTTCTTCTCAGGCGACAGCAGCAAATTTCGTCGGTTCGCTAAGCCAGAATAATTTAACACTCCGCGTTCAATCGCTGGCTTCTCCTCTCAGCATGCACAGCGTCTCCTGAGGATCCTGATAATCCTGGGAATCCCGAGGAAGACTCGCACGCGTAGTGGCGACGCTCCAAGGGCGTCGTCCGTGCCGAGGTCGAGGCGCACGACACAAGTGGAGACGCGGACGCTGCCGGCAGGCACGTTTCCCTTTTTCGCGGAAATCGAATTCTTCGGGATCGCGTATCGGTTGCGCAAGCTCGCGTGCGATTGGATCCCCGTTCGTAGGACACTTGGGACACGTGGGACGCGACCATGAAAGATTTAAGATCTTCGCACATTTGAATTCGGAGATGGCGTGCAAATTAGCCTCACGTTCTGCCCCCGATGATTATCGTGAGCCGAAGACGCGAGATGATTATCTTGCAGCCTCGACAGCATCCTCGCGATTACGCAATTACGCTGTCCTCTTTGTGTTCAATGGAACCCATGAGTTAATCGTTTTCCCATCGTCAAGACTCTGTCCGTCCGTGACTCGTTTACTCGAGGACAAAGACTGCATCACGCCGTGAACTCTGTATCCTTTTTTTCTATTATCCTTAGGATTCGTGTCCATTTGACGTCGAGGAACGCGCCATCCTGCCACGTAACTTGGATCTTGATCTTTCACTCATAATTAAAAATAGCGAATAAATAAAGTGTCTGAGAATGCAGACGACTCTTTTTCGAATAATTAATTGACTCTTTGATCGAAGGTGATCCCGCCAAAAAACTCGGTTCCGGATGTTCTAAGAAAAATAGATTTTTTTTTATTAAAACGCTACGCTGTCTGCGGTACATGTGAATTAGTCATTTCTACATCGAGCTACTCGAAAATTATCAGCAAGTCTGCCGAAGCGTCAAGGAAAAGTTCTCCTTCTCGAACTTATCCACCGTCCTGTTGCATAATTTCATCGTAGGAAGGCACTCGCCTCGATTCGCCAACACCGCTTTGGGTAATTGCTGGGAAAGTACTCGAGAGGTGGAATTTAATAACGAGATAGTAACGAGAATCCGGAGCGCCGAGACCTAAAAACTAATGGGAGCTAAGGACAAATGCGAAAGTCCGATTGGATGGTGAAACAGGATATTCCAGAATCGAGAGATTCCTCGTTAGGCAGGAATAACGAGACTTTGTTGCGAAATCTCGAACAGGTCGTGCCTCCTCGTGCCTCCTCGTACCCCCAGGAAACACAACTGGATTTTAATATTCCTCGGCGATTACGTGCAGCCACAGTTTATATTGGATGTGATGATTTGTACATAATGATGAGTGGACGAACCGAGGCACCAGTCGACAAGGGTTAATGGCGATAACTGCGATTGGCTAATACTAGAGACATAAATGTCAGGAGCGACGTGTCTCTGGGCAGCAGCTATGTGGGACGCAGCAGTCTTGCGCGGCTTCGTCCATTTCAGCGAGCAGCTGTTCCACCTGCCGACGCAACCGCGCGTCCGTCCACGTACGCGTTCGACTATTTATTCTAGAAAAGGAGAAAAGAAGGAGAAAAGCGCAAAATCGAAACTAAACTACCGGGAGATTCCCAAAGACGCGGCCTTGGCGCTTCCACGTCGAGCGTCATTGCCTTTGCGTCCATTCCTGGCATCCTGGACCTTACGAAATTGGAAATGGTGGACGGATCGGAGCTGCACACTCGCGATTCTATGCTAATACTGCCCTCGCCCATAGACGTAGTACATAATTCGTTGCCTTAATGTAATTGTATTGTGAAAATATTCATGCATTCCGATGCGCACGTTTGACGCGCTACAGGAAGACGAGCGCGGAATTTCAAAGAGATTAGTCCGAGCGAACTAGTATGGTAACGAGAATTCGAACGAGTGGAGAAAAAGATTTTTTTTAATTTTTTACTTCGTCGCGAGTCGCCTGCAAAGTTCAACGCGGAAGTCGCACGAGCTTCCTTTACGGTCGACCTTTCCGCTTTTCCAAGCTGGATTCTCCATTTTCAATTCGGAATTCTCGATTCCGGCCGCGAGAGAGTCCGCGCCGTGGAAGAAAGTGAGGACGCAGACGGAGCTATACGCAGGAATTCGCGCCGAGTTGCACCTGAGAAAGTCAAGAGCGCGAGTGAGCGCGAACGGAGTGGTCAGTCGAGTCTCCCCTTCGTTCTTACCCAGTTATTTCCATCAATTTCACCATTTACTCTCTCATTCGTTTCCACGTGCATCCTGCCATGTCCGATCGCACCATCGACGGGCGCGTTGTTCCATCTTTTGTGATGTCAGACCTGAGGATCCGCCGGTTGACCTACTTGTGCCAATTGGTTTCGCCAATTCAACTACATTCGGACCATAGTGATCTGTGCGAGCTCCACGGCTCCCATAACTGCCGCCCCACCCGGGGACCCGGGGTCTAAGAGCCCCACGTGCCGTATTTACCTACGCTTTCGTAACGTGAATAACGATTAGCGGCCATCGAAAGCGATTCCATGTGTCTGTCCTATGCGTGTCCCTGTGGTCTCATGGCCACTGTGATAATTAGGAAGCTGGGCCTCAAATTATAATCACTCCATTTATTTATACTTGTTCAAAGATCTCAAATCCATCTCATACCTGCCTCTCGTCTCTCTCGCTTTGCCTCCCTCCATTCTTACCTGCCGCGTTATTCGCTTTCGCGACTTCGAAATCGTCGAGCGAGAAAGTCCTCATTTGAATTTCCCGAACGCACGAGTATCTCCTCCTTCCTTCTTATCGGACGGTTTATCCTTATGAAGCGAACGCACAATCCTCGTAAAAGCAGATTCTAACAATTGAGAGGGAAACGCAGCGTGAGCGAGAGGAATCTATCACGGCGATCGTCTAATTAACTTCTTACTATCACTTTCTCACGCGTAATCACTTTGCTACTACTGAACGTTCGAGGTCCGATGAATGCCCATCGATTCTGCTCCTTCAATTATGAGCAGTGCACATAAGTTTTACTTCTGACTTGCTTTGTCTTCTGTTGCCGCTGCGGTGGACAGCAGTGCGAATATTTCGAGGTAATTTTCAAATGCAACGATCACGCATGCGCACATGCAATATGCGAAGCGTGTTAGTTCCAAATAATATTGAATCGTTGTGTCGCAACGTGATAATCGCATGTAAATCATTAACGGAGAGCAGCCAGCATATTGAAGATGAGGCGTGCTTCGTTATGAGAAAGATTTCGCGAAAGGATGCGCATTCAGAAAGTTGCGTGCGTCGAAGCAGACGACTCACGTGGTGGCGTCTGCTAGAAACAGCTGACGACGGTGTGGAACACATTTTCATGACTTTTGCCGCGCGCCACGTGCTATTTTAATAAAATAAAAATAAATGGCGACATGTCAATAGTAAATAGTTGTCACCAGGTTCACCGTAACGAATAAGAAATTTGCGAAAGTATCGCCCGAGGATTATCAAAGATCTGTCCTATTTCTAGAGTCTATTATGTAACTTCAAGAGCTTTTTTTCTGCATTCAAGCAATCGACTTGATTTATGCAGTTTATTGTAATTAACCGTATTGATAACTTCATAACATTTCGGATGACAGAGCGTGATACGGCACCGATTAAGATTCATTTCGAGCTGTTAAATCTTTTCGAGACTAGTTGGAGGTTAGAAAATTGGCGTCGGAAGAGCAACTATATTAATTAAATTTTGACTGAATGCGCACAGTTCCTCAGTTGGATATTATAGTGGAGATCAGTGCCAATACTCCTATTGATGTTCGATGTTTCGAAGATTCAGAAAAAAGTAGATATAACGTATAATCAGGTCAAGTTAAGGTAGACAGTAGGATAGAACGGTACCTTGCAGTGCTGTACGACAGTGTTAGCAGGTTGTTGGAGCTCCTGCCGAAACTTAACACACGTCGTTGAAACTTTCCTGCGAAACTGGGCGAACTGTCCGAACTGGCACAATTTCTCTACACGAGCACAGAGCCGACTCGACCCTACACACGCCATAGCGAAAACTGTAGTGAGTCGAGTCGAGCAGCTCCCAAAGACTTTCAAGTTCCACTAGTCGAGTCCCCACTGGTCCCCACCGACCCTCAAAATCAATCCCCACCTCCTATCCCTCCTCTTGTCCCTTCATCATCACTCTTTCGTAAATCGTAAATATCCTCGTAAAGTCAGAAATATATTCTAGTACTCAACTATCTTCAAGCCTTGACTATCGATGGTCGTGGCTGGTCTTGAGCATCCTAAATCCTTCATGCTCTGTGACCACTTATTATGATCTTCCTTTTGAGCCTCCAATTCTGACTGACTATAGCGACCCGCCATATTGATCGTAGTTCATATCATAGTTTCAGTCGACTTAAATTTTCGCCGGTCGCCGTTAGTTTGGATTTGTCACGAAGTAACTAATGTTAGAATTTCATGACACCGTGATAGTTCCTGTTTCCTCATTTTCATTTTTCAATTTCCTAATTAATATCTCATCATAATAAGCTATTCAAACACGCGTGCTTAGTGAGAAATCTTCACTTTCAGATTGATTGTGTTCTGCTGTGACTTCATTATGGCAGCGAATATTATAAATCGTCTAGGTATTGCTCTGCAGAAGCTAGATCATGCGATCAACCTCTTGTTTGGACGTGGATTTCCTCCTGGTAAGCACTTCTGTACAAAGTAGATACGTTTAAGAGTCTGGAGTAAACGTTACTTGGCAGTGAACATAACATAACCTTCAATCACGGTTACCTACTTTGGATAGATATTTAGCATTTCTTACTTGTAACTGAGATAGTGACTATGAAATTTATTTTTGATATGATTTTTTTCATTTAATTAGAGGCACTGTGTGCGCTACCAATCAGTGGTAGCAGCAATTTGGCACAATTATCGAACAAACCAGGTGCGTTTTCTATTAAGGATATACTGGGTGATGGTTTTCTTTGGGCCGCACCAAAATCTAGGAGGACTATTGAAAAGAGACTGAAGAGAAAATTTGGTGTGCCGAAATACAATTGGAAACCATTGGTACCCAAAACAAATATTTTGATGTGTACAAATTGTGGTCATAATTATGAGGTTGGAAATTTGTGTGGTAAGTCTAGTAAATTGCACTATAAGTGAAAATATTTTGCAGCATTTATGAATTTTCAGGCTACTGTTATGCTAGAGTAAAACGAGAAACTAAAAAACTTCAGAAAGCTATTAAGTCTGAGTTGAAGCTGAAGCCCGTAGAACAAGAGGTCGTTGTACTTTATGAAGGAGAAAAGGAAGAAAAATCTGCTGAGTTTTGGAAGGTACTAAAGATGTTTAATGTGCTAACTAATAATTTCAATGGTACACTGTTAATTGCTGACTACATAAATTGTATGTTTCGCAGACTCAACGCGTGGTTGAGGTACCAAGAAAACGACCACAATGGTTCCATCAAAATCTCATGCAGCCAACAACTCAAAATGCTTCAGATAGTAAAGAGGTGAAGCCTACAGAACTGGGATAATTTAAAAATAATTTTAAATAAGGAAACAAATTGAAAATATTAAATTGAGTTTTATTAATATTTTCACACGTTTTCGCAATATTGTGTATTCACCTTGGTGATCATTCTGTAAAAAGACTAACGAAGTGAATAAAGAGTAGTATAATAATTTCGCGTAGTGCAACCACTACAAAAGTCCGTTGTTTAAAGTGATCGGATTTACAATCAGTTTAGCACCTCTACTCTCAGTTCTCGTTAAGCTACGAAGTGGGAGGCACGCGTTAAACTGTATTTATAATACCTAATAACCTAGAATCGTTTTATTCTCTTCCAAATAATAATTTTTCAACAGTCTTTAAACTATTTATAACCACACCCGGCGATTTCAGTATTGCTAAATACTCATTTAAGAGAAATACTGAAATTGTACAGAATAGATGAATTTCTCACAGGACTCCCACACCAAACAATAATGAATAATATTATTTGATCGTTTCTTTTTATGTTTTTCATCAACGATAAACAAAGTCATCACTACTTCAATGTACTACTTCAAATTCATTCACCCACTCCTCCTCCGTGAAATGATTTAAAACATGTTCATGAAATGTCGAAAATGTAGTGGATTTCCCGTATAATGCTCCGCAAAGAGGGCAGACTCTTTCGCTCGTCTTCTTATCGCTGTCAGAAACATTTTGACCACTTGCTAAATCAGAATTTCCAGATGGTAAGAAACTGGTCTGAGTAGCGCCGTGTTCCTTCAAACTGTCATCCGAATCAAATTGCGTTCCTATTTGACACATTTCCTTTCTAGCATTGTCACGACAAATTTTACAGGTAACACCTAAATTCAAAATTGCATTTCATATATAGCCTTTCTTATATTTGAATAGAAATCAACTTGGATAATTAGCGTCGTGCCTATCTTACCTTTCTTCATAATCTCCAAATTCCGTAAAGCACTTTTAAGTTTGGCTTGCTGTACCAGGAGAGCGTCCTTTGTTTGAGATAGCCTTACATCATGCTGCTTTAGCTGTTGTAAGGAATCTACATCTCCATCGTCAGGGTAGGTAAATCCACCATTTTGCAAATTCAAATCAAAACTATTCTGCATTTCTACCATCTAAATCAGGAACGATTATTAGATATTAATTTCTTGCCGTAACAGCATATTATTGTTCCAGTACCTCTGCGCACTGTTGTTCCAGTTCTGATTTTCTTAATTTTAAACTATTAAGGATTCTTAAAGACATTTCTTCCAAACTCTGCTGTCTATTTTCTGGAAATAAATGGGTTTTGATTACACACCTCACCGTGTAACAAATTATTTATATTATCAGAAAAAAATAATACAGAATATACCATCGTTTGTTGATGGGAGACAGTTTGTAGATTCATTTTTAATGAGGCTGGAAATATCTCTGAAGCTGTAGGACAAAACATCTGATGGTGTCATAGGTGGATGTTCCTTCAATGTATCTGATATTTTATTCAAGTGTTTCCCTAACGATTTATTAGTTTTTGCCAATCGAGTTAATCTATTCCAAAGTTGGCGGTTCTCTGCAGCAACCATAAAAATATAATGTGTCAGTTGTGATTTCTGTTTTGTGAGGTCTTCTACTTTTTCCTGAAAAAAAAAATATCATCCATAATATCATAAGAGAAGACAATATAAGTGACAAATTATATTAATATTTCAAACCTGTAGAGTCTGTACAACAGTCCTTTCGCTGGATGCATTGCTACGTACAACTGCAGTGGATGTATCCTTGCCACATTCTAGACGTAAACATAAATTTTCTTCTTCCACAGCCGTTAATCTATTCTGTAACTGCTGACATCGTTCTTTCATTGTTTGAAATGCAAGTTGTAGTGCATATTCTGACTCAGAGGTTTGATCCATCAAAGGATCTATTCCACTGCTTGAATCCATTACGTTTGTCCAGTTACAAGGGTCCTACGTTCTCTGTGTCACCATTCAAAAGCGAAGTAATAGTTGACTAATAAGATGTTATAGAAAAACAAATTTCAACCATTTAATTAAATAAATGTGATAAAGAACGACCAGCTTTCATAACAATTTTTCACTTTCCTATCGCTATTAGACAATGATGTAAATTGCCGAAGCACAATAATGAGTCTAAATATTCTTGTCAATCTGTACAAATAAAAAAATACATCAAAATATCGTGAGTGGTATTTCCCCGCTGTCAGCACACGTCACTGACAAGCATCGAGGACATACTAGTAAAGAGAACCAGCCATCATGGGACTTTATTGGACTTTACGTCTGACAGTTAGTGGGCACTGTGGGCACGGAAGATATGCTGAAACAAGTATATAAGTTCTGAAAGGAGTTGAAATGCCATATAATTCGTTTCGTGCGGAGAATACACGGAGGCTGGTCCTCTATCAATATCTCTTCGGTGCTGACAGGTCAACACTTCTTATTTCTTTCAAAATTTTTAAGTAGATTGCAAACGTCCCTAAAGCCATCAAAGCAGACGTTTGGACTGTCGGTAAGCATATACGTCTTATCTAAAAACTAATGAAACCCGAACAACTGAAAACTGTCATTGGATATTTTTAAATAAATAATGAAAATCTGCACTTTTTGAACAGAGCAGAAAGTTTGGGTGACGAGAACGGACCTAATGAATATTCAGGAGAGATATTCAGACCAAAGCAACGGACAGCAACCAATGGGCTAGATGCGTTGGGTCGAATATCTAACGTCACAAGTTGATGCTATTTGTCCATTGGTCGCTATCTGCTATCTTTGGTGTGTAAGTCCGATTTCGAGTCGAGTCTCTGCAAAGTAAATTATTTTCATCGTTTTTATTTTCAATTTTTTTTATATTTTCGTTAGTCTGTATAAACAGAAGTTAATATATATAATTTTATTTTACTATATTTATTGGATGAATAAATATTATGAACCTAAATTTAAGCTACATCACTGGTCATATCTAAAATACAGTAGACATCCGTGTAGCGTAGATTGCTCTAACGCACCAAAGATATTGCGACTACTGTTTTCATATATGTAACGCAATTCTTCCTACAACGCACCAAATAATAAAACCCAGGAATTACCTCATTTAAGAATTAAATGTTGCCCTCCTTTTTTATAGATTTATTGTGCCGATGATATACTACTTCCATGCTACAAAACGATACTGAAAGCTATAAAAAAAATGTAAAACCACTGTAGAAGTAAATGGACCCCGAATGGCCCCGAGTTGTCCCAGGCATGATATAAATACATACAGGAGGTACAGCCACTGGCGGTTCTGCGCATTTGGACAGTGACGTCGTTGGGCTTTCTTTGTCCTGATTGGTTGACCGCTAGACCCTCTTCATTCTGATTGGCTGATTTTACGTATGTGTGTCGTCTGCCGTAACGTCGGTTCCATTTTGTGGGACCATCTCCTGACAAACCGAAGCGTAAATAAGTCCCGTTAAAATAAAATTGATGTCGCTTGAACGTGATGTTATTGGTCCCTGCGCAATTTTAACCAAAATACGATCGGTACTGACTGTACTTGGTCTATTTGTATTATGGTCCCGGGCAGTCCCGAGCTGTTCCGGGCCCCACAGCACAGCGATAACTTCGTGCCGCGTTCGTGCAGGTTCGTAATGCGGCACTCGACGGCCCTCGTCAGCATTTGTTAGAGCTTAGTCGCGCGACAGACGCTGTGAGAGAAGTGTTTCGTGTCAAGTTTTTATTCTTACTTGATCAGCTGGTGTCTTCTTTCTTTCTCAAAGATAATCGCGAGTGCACAAGGATCGTCGACCCTTGGATTTTATTGGATTCATTAGATTATTCTGAAGAGTCCTCGCTATTACGGTACGTACATATGTATCATTACTTTTGAAAGTTGCTAGCGTGATCCTTACTCTGTCTCTTGTAGAGACACTCGTCTGCTTTGTTGGAGATGCAGTACATCTTTGCTATGCGACGATTCTTGCTCAAAGCATATTTGCTACTCATTTAGTTTAATATCATGTATTTGAAAGCTTTTTGGTTCTCTGAGAAATTTAAGGAATTTCGACCACTTGCTTGATGCTGGTGCGGTGGATTCTGGGTCAGAAGTGAATCTCCCGAGTATTTGGAACATGCTTGGGGTAATTACGGAATTATCTAGTCTGTTCATAACAGAACAGGATGCAGGTCGAGTTTATTTTGCCTGTTTGAATAATTATTTCGTAGCGAGTTCCAGTTTAGCTTGTAGTTCATTTTACTTTTTTACTTGGTAATAATGTGGAGTATTTAGAATACACTAGTCGAAGGGACTGGAAACTTAACGGCGAAGCGCAGTTGCCTCATTAGCATTATAACGCGAATAATAACGTAATAACGGGTGAGTTTGTGTTTGTCGATGAAAAGATCGTAAAGTCGAGCAACCAGTCCGCTATGACACAAATCGGGAGTTGTAAATCGCCAATTGTCAAGGCGAAAAACGATAACGATTTTCTGGAGCTCTATCGTGAAATTATTTGGGGTCCTGGCGCTCGATTGGACGGTTCGGCGACTTTTTAGCGGTTGCTGTTCGGCAGATTTAAAAATTACAAGCAAGTTGCTTCCTCGTTGAGGCCGATTTTCCTTTCGCAATCATGACGAGCGCTCTGGGAGATCCGAGGTTCGTGACTTGCTTCTACCTCCGTTGTGTCAAAGAACGCTAAATTCATCGCCGATTGACGAAGAAAAACATCGAGGGACAATGCGCGTACGAGAATAGAGAATTTGTATTGTGCACGAATTGCGTCCATGAGATCCACTGCAAAAAATACTTTAGACAGGAAACTATAGAATATTAAGCGATAGCGTCAAAGTCAGGGCGAGAGGCAGCTGAACCCGGGTGTGATTTTCCAATGGAATTCAAAGTCCATAAATGTATGGGTGAGTAGCATCCACGACGTGTCCAGGTTGCATTCTGGTATCCTCCTCCTTCCTCCGAGGCCTTTTCTCGTTCACCTTGGGACGGATTAAACTCATAATGGCGCTGAGCACAGTTTTGTTTATCCGTCTGACTGAGAATCATTGACCGAATGAGCCAGTGAGGAAGTCTTCGTCATTCAAGCTCGCTTGATTGATGATGTGTCCTTCGTATAACTGTGAAGGTTTTCTTTCCGTGGCGATGTTCTAGAACACTGACGTCGTCCAGGTCGTTCCCGAGATATCTTAGGCGCTTATCGACTAGGAAAAGTCCGATCTCCGATGTCAGGGTGACGAGTCGCGCGTTTCGCTTCTCCGGCGTTCGCCATTATACATTGAACGTCAGACCGGAAATGATTCATTTTATTTTTCAGGTTTTATTTGCCTTTCATGTTCCTTCCATTATTAGTCTTACTCACTTCGTGCATTATCTACTATCCTATGAGTGTGTCTTTGTTTGCGCCAAGAGTGCAGAATCCAGTGCATCTTTCACTCTTGTTTATCTCTGGAATGGATTTCCGTACGTTTGGACACGTGTCTTGCGAGAGAGCAAACATTTTCGAAAGTGATGCAAACTTTGAATTTTAGGAAACTCCTCGTTAGAGATCGTAAGGCTTTCTAACTTTGGTAACGTTACATCTTCGTAGACTTTTCGTTATAGATATATTAAGGATGCCGAAGGCGCTACGGACGTTCAGGCCTTTGGCCTAAAGATTACTCTCCCGGTACTTGCCGATATCGCCGATTCTAACGGTATCGGTTAACTCATTGACAAGCCGCATTGTTCTCGCGTCCTTCTCGCTAGTAGCAACGCGTAGCTGCTCACAGAACGAAGTGGCTAGTTTTGAAAACAAATGATATTCGATGCATTGCAAGAAAATAAACAGTCGAATTCCATTCCTCTTTATCAGTATTGTCAAGGCGTTACGTGCGACTGTGTTATCTCGGCTTTCACGTTGATCCAATTACAAGATCGCTAAGATGTCCTAGATAAGCAGATATCTCGTTTGAAAAGACGCGACTATTGATCCTAGAAAAAAAAAAACGTATCTCTGTGACACAGTAATAGAGTGAAAATTCATAGGGGTAAATTCATCTGAGCCCGCATAGCCTTAACGGTTTTCTCTCTTTCCACGCCCCTCCTAATCAGTGCACGCGTCACACGCTGCTAGCTGTTAGCTTTCCGAATGTATCGTTAGTCCAATCCTCGCAACCTCGAATGCTTTTCGCATATGTCAATGTGGAGACCTAGAGCCCAGGATCGGCGATGACGATAGACGTTCGCACGTTGGCGACGGTAATATTTCTATGAAACTTGTGTCCAAGTAACACGTAGCGTTTGGAATGTGAAAAATGCAAGTAGTGACTTTGTTCGTAGCGCTGAGCTGATTGCGAGCGCAAACATTCAGTGTGGCGGTAATCGTGGAAGTGAAAGGCAAAGTTTGTGAGATACGCGATGACGACGATGACGATAATCGATCGGGTGCGAGTCGAAAATTTATTTCTAAAGGTGTTTTAACGATTTAGGCCTTTACGTACTATATCGAAAACAATCATGGCGGCAGAGTGAGTCAAGTGAAAAAATAGAAAGAAATTTCGCTGTTCACAGTCCGCTTCCTCGCAATTCCGCGAATGCGTTTAGCGAGGATTCGTGGGCTGGATCGTGGAAGAGAATGAATTGGCGAAATTAAATAAAAGGGTTACCAAGTGGTAATTTTCGAGAAATGCGTGGCATTGCGCCTGCGTAATTAGATATCCACGTGGCCTATAGAATGACTGGACCTTCCTCGAATGACACGCTCGTCGATCCACGATCTTACGACAGAGTCGGTGCGTACTACCTGTGTTGCGTTACGTCACGTCAGCTGTGGCCGCCATAAATGCTAGAGCACGGAAACCTGCGACTGGATATCTAG
This sequence comes from Trachelus iudaicus, assembly GCA_030142595.1. Classification (NCBI taxonomy): domain Eukaryota; kingdom Metazoa; phylum Arthropoda; class Insecta; order Hymenoptera; family Cephidae; genus Trachelus; species Trachelus iudaicus. The sequence continues at coordinate 370,888 of JARQTH010000326.1, read as the reverse complement.
CATGCGGGAGCCGCGTTAAGGAATTCCGGTAAAGCCGCTCGCGGCTACGATCGGCCTGTACGGAGGCTGCCGATTGCCCAGCGCGCAGAGTCTTTCTTGCTGCTCCAGGGAAAAGAATTGTGATAAACTTCTTGGCTTCGCGTGGTCAATCGGAACTTCCATTAACGTGCATTTCATAAATAAGAGAAAACTTGACGCTTGTCCTTCGCATTCGAGCAATCGGCCGGCCGACACCTACCGATTATCTACCGCAGATGATTTCTCCAGCGACGCGACCGGCAGTGGATGCTGTGTCGAAAGGACTTGCTGGATAAGATTTGTATCTGGAGCAGCTAAAATGGGTAAATTCGGCTGGCACCGAGGGAGCAGAGACGTCCGCGTGAAAGAAGAAGCCGCCAACATTGCAGCGATGCTTTGGTGCGGTCGATAATGCTTTGAAACAGCTGCGACTGCATAGGAATGCACAAAAATAAACGGGATCGATGTATGTATATTCCTGTGCTGGGATGCTGCATCGCGCCATGGTAATATACGCTTTTACTCGAGGTCCCGAGGAAGATCTTCGCCGACCAAGGATGAGCTTGTGCTTTCCGCGTGTAGTGTCCATCCGTGCATGTGTGAATTTGTGCATTTGTGCGTGTGTTGCGGGAGCCTTGAGGCGACTTCTTTTTAAGCGTTGCAGCAACGTTGCGTTTGGTCCAAGTCACTGGAGCGATTAGCATTTGCCAGAGACACTGGATAACAATAACAAGAATGGCCTTCAAATCTCGAGAGACTTTGACTCTTTGCCAAAATTACGCTCAACTGTAGAAGCGCGACGACGATCTCGTTTCGAGGTATTTATGACGACCGTTCGTTGTTCTGCCGTTCCGATCGATCAATCTTGTTTCGTAAATTCATTTGTAGTTAAACGCTATCGCGATTCACGCGTGCGGCACTACGAACGTAAACGGGACCACCGTCGAATCGCAAAACGAGAAAAACTTTGGCTTTCGCAATTTCGAACAACTGCCGCGTTCGCAAAGCTCAAATTGCCTGGCCTGCTGATTCTTCGGTGATTCGGAGTGTTCGGCAAACACGAAGCACATATTTTGACTCAGTGGCACAGATCAAATGCGACTACTGGAGTCTCTTCTTTTTTTTTTTTAAATATCGCCGAAGCAGGGTACGAGGCAACGAAGGGACATGATCCGCACTGAACCAGATAACACCCTCGCTGAAGTCTCACGGGTCCAGCTGGATGAAGCTGGGTTCGACCAACAGCTTCGCGTGCCGTTTCCTCCGGGCTGCTTCGAATTGTCAAAGCTTTCGCAATCTAGCCTGAGCTGCAGAGACACGCACCAGGTGAAACTTTCACCGTCGCCGAGCTGCATTTTGGTTGCGTAAAGAAAGTCCCAGGATACTCGTATCTCGGCGATATGTCACGCCTTGCACCGGGAGCGTGCAGCAACGGCGGCCGATAGTGTCGCGAGCGCCAGAGGAGAGGAGAGGAGAGGAAGAGCACGATGCACGCAGGGAAGCTTCGACGTGGCTTAACTGTCACTTCCGGTCTCATTTATTGCTCGGCGTTTGGGAGGCTGCGAGCGGAACTCGAGCGCGCACTAGTATCTCCATCTTTTTGTTTCTGATTTATCTGCGTTTGCATCCGTTGCCCTTGAATCGCGTTAAACAATCGTAAGGATCGCGTTAAGCGTGGCGGGAGGCGACGGCGGAAGTCAAACGCGCAACTGGCTGTCCTCCTTGAAAATTCTACAGATGAAACTCTGCGTGAATTTCCAGATAACAAACGTCTCCGAATCCCCATTCCTTATCTGTGTCAACAGATCGCGGATAACGATGTTGCCATCAAACGCCGTTGTCTTAGGCTCGCGTGTGCAAATAGACATAAAAATAATGTATAATGTGAGATCGCGATAACACATTGAATGCCAGTCATGATATCGCGTGCAGGTACACGCACGTGTGCGCGTGTGGGCAGTCGGGCAGTCGACGATCTTCGTGACGAACGGAACGTTGGACTTTGCGCTGTTACGTGAGCTACTGGCGGAGGGCAAGAGGTAAAAGTCTGTGTTCGTTACGGTATCGACCGAGCAGCCCTTGTGGAATCAGGAACTTATTAAAAAAAGACATTTTTTATTATTTTTTTTTTTTTTTCAATAAACAAATTTAATTCACCCAACACTTTGGGCAGACCCTGCAGGCGGAGACTGATAATGCGAGGACCTAAATAAGTGGAGGGCAAGGGGGGGATGCATCCCGTAAGTTCATAGGACGACACGTCCCTCTTGCAGCAGCCCTCGCCTCATTAAAATTGCAAGCTACTCCGTGGGTTCCACCTAATGACCTCTTTTCTCTTTCTCTTTTCAAACGCCGAACCGGATGACGACTGTTTCACGGAAGTATCCGAACGTTCAAAGTACGGTTGTATCGTGAAAGCCGTGAGGTTATTCATTTTCTTAAGATGGGGCAATATCGATCGACACCGTCCAACTGGTCTGCTTCGAAATTCGTCTGCTTGGAAGGAAGGGGCCAACGTGTTGATCGGGAGGTGGTTATAGGAAAATGACGCCAATAAACGATGAATAGGTTGTGCGAAATCAGAGCGCGCGTATTCATTGTTGTGAATATCTTTGGATCGACCGATACTCGCGGCTCGCGCTTAGGTCACGAATACGAAGAGACTTCTGCATGACGCAACCGTCCAAGAAGTCGAGCGTTAAAACCACAAGAGTAATCCGAGTAGCGTCACTTTGGAGACCGGCTACGGATGGACGTTCGTCGTTGTAACGAACAGATTGTCTCTGGACAGCGATGCAATTGTCCATTCTTGCGTACGCTATGGCTATTTCAGAGCCGCACCACATCCCGTGAGTCAGTTCACTTCTGGCAGTGACGCTCTATCGCTATCAATCATCGCTCCTGCGAGATCTGCACATCCACTGTCAATTAATTGACTGGGCCGGAGGACGAGAGGCGCAGCAGCTTCGCCCCCAGTCCAATTCATTTTGACGCAAGTGCATTGGAAAGTTGCACCGAGGTGCATTCAGCTACGGTAGCTGCAGGCACCGGGAGGGGCGTAACGAGCGAGGGTTTGTGCCGCTCACGAGAGGGTGGGTGGGGGGTCTCTGCAACGTGTACTTCCGCGCTATTATTTTCCAGTGCATTTTACACGTAAGAGCGTTTGGCACGCATCTGCGTACGAGCCACCCCACCACCTTGAATGCATGAGCTCTTTCGGAGGACCGAACAAAGGGAGCAACAAAGGGAACAAAAAAAGTAGGGGTTGTCAGTCTGCCCGCGTGCACGCCGAGCCGCGAAGATTCAACCCCTGCTCGACCCCACACACTTTCTTCGTCATCGGCTCCCCTTAACGCATGGAGCGTCACACATGCTCTGCTGGACTTGCGAAAGACCACGAAGAAGTTAGATCGACAAATTCTTGGAGCAGCAGCGCGAGATGCTGACGTGTAATAAATTATGCCTGATTGGATGAAAAAAAAAAAATGGCGTGGGAAGGTGCTGTTTGCGGGGATGGCTCTGCATGAACAAGATCAACGAATGTTCCGCACAAAACTGGTACCACCTTCTGGACGCCTACGCCCTCGCGCACTCAGGCATACGCGTCTGCGAAGATCCCACTGTGGCAGATAAGGTCACGGGTATACCGTATTAATTTTATAAACGAAAAATGATCTATACATATAAATCAAATTGAAGATAAATATACTTTGTATTTAAATGTAAGGTTAACCTTATCGCGCAAACGTTAACGCGACACATTTTAAGAAAGAATACAATTATCTACAAACTGCCATTAATGTATGCGTTACGCGGGTCTCCGAACTCGCGAAAACATCGAAAACACAAAGCATCATGCTTGCGTTAACGTCCTTGCGGCCAGACTCGCGTGCAGTGGGAGAAGCATTTCTTTTCTTTTTTTATACATTGGCTGCTGCGGCGCCAGAAATGGACGTCGAGTGGATACGATAGAGACGCTCCCCGTGTATTACACTTGAAAAGAAATGCGCATTATCGATTATTCTTATTCTTCGAATTTGAGACTTCCGGCCACGTGCCGTTTTTCTTTTCGTTTGCCGCCACATGCAAAGAAATAGCTGCGCACGTGAATCACTACGTTGGTTGATCAACAAAAAATTGAGGGCCATTTTTATGCCAGCACGTCCCGACCAGTGATTCACTGGTGGATTAGAAGAGTGTAACGTTCGACTAGAAAGAAATATGCATAGGAAGTTCTTTTAAGTTCGCGGTTAAATATCAATAAAGAAACCAGGAATTGAAAGAAAGTGGAAAAGAGGGTGTCCCTGGGCAGGGTGCCATAAACCAAGTTTAATCGCGTTCGGTTATTTCTGGTTTATTTTCATGGTCGTCACTTAAAAATACAACCTTTTCTTGGATAAATTCGCGACAAAAATGGAGCATATAAAATTGAATGTCAAACAGCTATTGTTTCGTCTGGTTTCCTCGATCGTTTAGGATGCTAGTCGCTCAAACCTGGAGCTCAGTAATAATTAATGTCCATTATAAATGGCAGTTCTCCAATATATCGGGTTACCCTTGGCTCTATGCTGTGATTTGAAATGTGATCTATCTGCGATAAGGTGTAACGTAAATCGACTTTGTTTCTCGAGAAGTTTTAAACACGTGATCGTCCGCTGCATGCGCAGTAAAACTCAGCAGTGACTGGGGTCGGCACTGAACGGGACGAACAGCGTGCAGTGAGCAACTACCAGTTTCCGACCTTCTTTATGCTTCTACTGTCCACCCACTTTAGCGTACAGTTATAAGTACAGTTTTCAACTGGCGAATAAGAATAAGGATCAGAAAATGACGAGAGAATAGCAGTTGCTAAAGCGAATTTGTTTTCCTGTTTTTTTACACAGCACAGAATATCACGATGAAGATCGAAGCTCATGGACCACACTGATGTCAAGGATAATTATATGCTGGATCGGTCCTCTTGATTCTTTAAAGCTAATATAAAGCCAGGAGAAATGCTGTGCTGATACGCGCGTTAAAGGACAAAGAGAAAAGATATATAATTGACCGATCATTTGAACGAAATGGCTCGTCTGATCTGGCTTTTAGTCGCTGCGGTGGCTCTGACTGTCTTCAGCTCAGTGGGAGCCTTGGAAGGACCCAACGTTTGTACGCAGCAGCAACAGTAAGTGATCCCATAACCCTCTTGGCCGATAATACTTCTTAATTAATATCCTTCATTTCTGTGTTATCGTGATGACCTAGGTACACGACGACTGTGAGGATATCCGAGCAGGTCCCGTATCTGATGCGCGTCTACACTTGGTGCTTCAGCATTCCGCCAAGGTGTTCCAAGTATAAGTCTGACTACAAGACTGTCTACAGAACTCAGGTAAGGACAGATTGGGAGCCAAATTCGACATAACCTCTTCCGTTGCTCTTTAATGTTTAAAATCAAACTTTGAATTCTCTCTCTCTCTCTCTCTCTCTCTCTCGCAGACCCTCTTGAAAACACGACCCGTCGAAGAATGCTGCAAGGGTTTCACGAAGACCAACACCGGCGATCGTTGCATTCCGGTCTGCTCGGAGGACTGTCGGCATGGCACTTGTGTAGCGCCTGATGAATGCAAGTGCGAATCAGGATACGGTGGTCCTGCGTGCGATATAAGTGAGTTTGAATTTTGTTTTACCTCAAATAAAAATCTCTCCAAGCAAACCTTACTTGAACCGGCTTCTTCTTGCCAGAGTGCCCATTGGGCAAATGGGGCAGAGATTGCCAGGAGGATTGCGCATGCCAGAATGGAGCCACCTGCGATCCATTCGATGGCAAGTGCAGATGCACCAGAGGCTGGACCGGTGTCTTTTGTCACGAAAAATGTTCTCCCGATCGTTATGGTCAGGATTGCGTTGAGGAATGTCGCTGTCATAATGGCGGAAGTTGTCACCACATTTCCGGCGAGTGTCACTGTGCTCCTGGATACACAGGGCCTTTGTAAGTCTCGCTAACCCATTTCTCAAGTTGTCAAATAGGAACTTGAACAGATATAGCAGATGTGTTATCTATTCAGGTGCGACGATCTCTGTCCTGTTGGAAAACACGGGGACGAGTGCAAGTCCGAGTGTAGATGTCAAAATGGTGGATCTTGCAATCCTACGACGGGCGAATGTCTCTGCACTTCTGGATGGATGGTACCGAAAAATTGATGAAAATTTAGTCTCGATATTTCGAAAATATAACAAACAAAATTTGATTTTCAGGGTTCCGTTTGCGCCAATCGATGCCCCGAGGGTAGTTGGGGTAAGAACTGCAGTGAGACATGCAGCTGCTACAACGGAGCTTCTTGCAATCACATTACTGGCGAATGTATATGTAAACCTGGTTTTTACGGTGACAATGTAATTATCGTTAATTGGTATTACCGAGTGTTTTGGTGATTTTCGAAATATCTGAATTTTATACGATTTCGTTCGCAGTGTCTTCAAAGGTGTCCGGAAGGCAAGTTTGGTCTGAACTGCACGAACGATTGTATCTGCAATAATGGCGCCACGTGCTCCCCGATAGATGGGACCTGTCACTGCAGTCCCGGATGGACGGGTAAAACGTGCGACTTGCGTGCATGCAGCGAGAATCGCTGGGGTCCTAACTGTACCAAGGTCATTTGAATTTCCGGCGTAATACGCAGAGATATGTAGATCGTATTCCTCTAAAAGCTCTATATCGTATTATTCTCTATCAGGTCTGTGAATGCGACGAAAGCAATACGGAACTCTGTCATCCTTGGACTGGAAAATGCATTTGCAAAATTGGATGGGACGGTGCAACCTGCGCACGAACCTGTCCCTTTTACACGTACGGCAAGGGCTGCCAAAACAAGTGCAACTGCAAGAACAGCGCCCAATGCTCGCCCATTAACGGCACTTGCATGTGCGCCGCTGGTTACAGAGGTGACGACTGCAGCGAGCTGTGCCCGGTAAACACTTTTGGTGAGGATTGTGCCCAGAAATGTGCCTGCAAAAATGGAGCTTCCTGTTCGCCAGAGAATGGTCGCTGCAACTGCACTGCAGGTAAGTTGATTCAGGTAGTCTGGGTAGTTAATTCCGGTAGTCTGGGTAGTTAATTGGAAAACGTCAAAGAAAAGGAGTTCAAGCTTGATGAACGGAGGAGGAAAATTTCAGTATTAGTAGCTATTTTTTTGTATTGATCCTAAAAATTTTTTACTGTACCGCTTAACACTGTTTGCGGTGAGTTTAGTATTTCTCGCTCGTCTTCTGCAAGGCGCCGTTTTGTCTCGATTGTGCTTGAAGTGTTTGTTCGTTTGTCGTGTAAATAAAATTTGAGGTTTCGTGCGATTAGGTAAGTTGTCCGTTGACAGTAGTGTGTGTGGATTTTACCAGGATGGACTGGAGTCCTCTGTGATCGTCCTTGTGCTGACAAATTTTACGGCCAGGGCTGCAACGACAAGTGCGAATGCTTCAACGATGCAGCGTGCAATCCGCAAAATGGTAAGGGAACAACTAATAACTAATAACCGATACCTCGATTGACAATCCTGCTTGGTTTTGGTAGTTGGAAGAGAATATCACGCATGTTACTTGACACAAGCATTCCTTTTTATTTTTTTTTTCGCGTACTCTTAACAATACCCGTAGACAAGACCGCACTCGGGTGGTCCTTCTTTTTCAATTTTCACGTAAACGTGTGCGCCTCACCCCCGCACCCATATATCATCAATACGCAATTGCAAAAGGTACATGCACGTGCGCTGCTGGTTTCACCGGGACGCTGTGCAAGGACCGCTGCTCTAAGGGATATTATGGCTACAAATGCAAGCAAATCTGCGATTGCGACAAGGCGAACAGCGTCGACTGCGACCCGGCGACCGGACGCTGCATCTGCAAGCCAGAATGGCGAGGTTTGTTTCAGCTCCCATTCCTTCCGGTCATGTCACTTAGCTGCACCGATCGTCTTATTTGCGAGAAATATTCCTAATGTCGTTTCTCTTATTGAAAACATTCGTGACACAAACGCGTGGAGCATTCCAGTAACTTTGACCGAATAATGCCAATCTGTAGTCCATAATTTTTCACGTGCGTGACATCGGTAGAGACTTGAACTTATGGCTAAACAGGGATCCGGTGCGAGACACAGTGCCCTGAGGGTCTTTACGGAGATAAGTGTCACGAGCAGTGCAACTGCATGAACAATAGCTCTTGTGACCCGGAAACCGGAAGCTGCATATGCGCCCGAGGCTGGGAGGGAGATGATTGCTCGCAGCCCTGCAAAGAAGGCTGGTACGGTGTGCGCTGTCAAGAAAAATGTCTCAAAAAGATGCACGGTAAGTTATGACACATTTATTCGAACCTTAGGTCACATGAGAAATTACGAAAAATTCTCAACGTTTACCGCAGACTGTCCATTTTCTTTGTTTCTTGAGTGACTAGAGCATTCGGCTAAATCGGTCGTATGTCTTTAGATGTTATGCTTGCATGCCCGTTGCTTATCGTCGTTCTGGTTAAACATTTTGACCAGGCGAAGCTTTTCTTTATTTCTACGTAGAGATGCTTGTTTTTTTTTTTTAATTCTCTCCGTTGTTATTCCTACTGTTATCGCCGAAATTCCTTCCTTCGACTTCCAGTCCTTTGGTTTTGACCGCCCATCGTATCTCGACGCATCGTTCCGCACTGCTGCCTCGTAAGTACAGATCCGCGATCATCCGGGACTCGTACTCCGACAGATTAATCTGAACGCCGGTTGAACGTCCTGTGTACTCTGCGATATCCAGAATCTTTCTTCCTCCGCTGTCTAGGCTTGCGCTCTCGATCTCGTTCTATGTCGACCGGTTATCTGCGGACCCGCACCAGTCAATCTTCGTCTCTTCTTTCAGGAAACATGACTTGCGACCACGTAACCGGCGAGTACATCTGTCGACCTGGGTACTTGGGCCTGACTTGCGAACATCCTTGTCCACCGGAACGGTACGGACTCAATTGTGCCAATCATTGTCATTGCAAAAACAGAGCGGAGTGCCATCATGTCACTGGTAGGTTTCGGAGGAATCATTCCTCTTTTTATCATTGATCTTCTGACGATGCCGGTGGCTATAATGTCTTGACGATTACTTCGATCACGTATACGATTGCAGGCAAATGTCAGTGTCTGCCTGGTTGGCAAGGCGAACTCTGCCAGAATCATTGCCCTCAGGGAACTTACGGCGTCAATTGCACGCAGCATTGCAAGTGTCAAAATGGAGGAATGTGTCGTTCGAACGATGGTCATTGTCGCTGCGAGCCAGGATGGACCGGAACTCGGTGCACGGAAAGTAAGGATACCCGTTGACCTTAAATTTATTAACAAACGAAACGATCAGCGAAAGATGCTGGATAACAATCTTCCTCCTTTTGCACTTCAGTATGTCCCGAGGGATATTACGGTGATCACTGTATGCTGCCATGCGAGTGCAAAAATGACTTCTTCATATGTCATCCCATAAACGGTTGCGTCTGCAGGCATGGTTACACGGGTATGTACGAGGAATTACGAATGATCATTCGTTTGAGCTAATCGAGGCATCTTTCAGGTGAAAATTGCGATGAACAGCTTTTCTCTCGGAACGTTCAGGAGAAGGAAGAGTCGGGATACGGGAGTGTCGTTGCCGGAATATTCGCGGCGATCGTAGTTATCGCCGGCATCTTCGCGGCTTGGATGTATCATCGGAAGCGCGTCTCTAATTTGAAGAAGGAGATAGCACAAGTGCATTACATAGCGGCAGAGCCTATTACGTCACCCGGTAAATAACATCTCTTTAGAGTTATTTTCGCGCGAATAGAAAAAACTTATATCGATGGCTAAACATTTCGTTTTTCTCCTAGATCGCAATCAGTTCGACAATCCTGTGTACTCGTATCAAGGCTCATCGAAATCCGATGACGGCACGGCCACTCTGTTGAACAACGTTCAAATAAAGAACGACCTGGGTATGAAGAACGTGAACAGCGAGAGAGCCAAGTTGGGTGCCGCTCATGGAAGCCGCATGGACGAGGACGACGACAGCTCGAAAGGCGCTTACGGATTGCAATACGATCACGCGGCTTCTTTGAAAAATAAAGATGCGGATCTTGGTAATCCAAACGTTAACAGTTATCACACCATCGACGAAATGGATGGCAAAAAGGCCGAACATCTCTACGATGAGATTAAACAAAATAATGCGGATACGGTGTACGATCATTTGGATTACACGAGACCACTCAGTGCCTGGAAACCTCACTATCAGCGAATGGCCAATGGCTTCGGTCCCAAGGACGGCAGCGGACCCAGCAGCAGATCGACTAACTCGGACCCAGAATCTGGCGGAACGTAACTCTTCTTTATTTTGAAGATGCCCGACTGATTGTGAGTGTAAGAGTGACAGAGTACTGCTGTTAAGGGCCGGCGATCGCCACTGAATCTTACCGATAGGAAGCTGCTTCCGTTTGGTCAATTCATTTACTCGTAGAGTTAATAAGCGTTCTATACTCTATTTCTGATGAGAATCTAGGGAAATTCCTTAAGCATAGAATCTTCGGTCTTTGAGCGATCAAATGCAATAATTTAGGCTAAGGCATAAGGAATACAAGAATCAACTGATTCGAGCTGAGAAGCCGTGTTGGCCGAGAGTCGTTTGTCCACGTGCAACGATGAACATCAAGAATCATCGCCCTTTGATCTGGTTAAATTTGTACATAATTTCAATCTGAATCTACGCTGGACAACCGATTATCGATAGTAAATTTGCGATACTGGCCAGTTATTGTAAATAATGGCCGAAAAAAAGTTGATAAACATACATGGAGGTATTGACATTATACATATACATTCTGCGGACTTATCATGCGACTAATACATACGAGCTATTGTAAGTTTTCTTTTTTTTATATTTTATTATAAAAACTGCTCGCGTTCTGGGCTGCGTTTTATTCCATATTTTTCACTTTTCAAGAGACACTATATATAATATACTATATCCTAGAGTAAGTATTAAGGATCATTGTATCGTTCATGTGCAAGGGAGCCCATTAGGCTACACGAAGGAGAAATTATATTTTATGTTCGAACCAACGAATGGTCGTCTGGTGGCGTATTCGAAATGGAATTCTATTTGTCGACTGGGGCCTACGCGATGGGACTTGCATTTCTCCGTACGTCAATCTTTCCTTGTAATATTGTTTTGAATCTTCCTGGCGTATTGAGAATCATTGAGGCGTTCGGAGTGGAGGTCCCGAGAGTCGATTCTGTTCACAAGGTCGACGTGAACGAGCGACTTTAACCTGTGATAAAGAATGAATTATTGTAAGCACGCCTTAAAGAGAGAGGAGGATCCGATAATATCTCGCTAAATCGAAAGCGACGTATTAACATGTGAAAATCAGTGTATCTTATATTTTGAAAGCGAATAAACCAATTAAATGGTACCACGAATTTTTGGAAACTCGTCCGACTGTCGTCCTGCGGGTACCGAAAGTTTGAACTTTCATTAATGGATACCGAAACGGAAGATCGGTATTGTTTTTTCTGTACGTGTCCATTTTGCATGTAAACACATGCATAACGTCGATCCACAACGGTGAGCATCTAATATTCTTATGTATGAATGTCCTATAAGGAAATATTCAAGTCCTATAACGTGCATGCGTGCGTGCATATGTGTGTTGCGTATACGTACATGTCCCTATTGCGTATAGTCAAATGACCTATGTTTGTAGAAATGCGCTCGTATACTCGTGTATAGAGATTCTTCGAAATAAATCTTAGTTGAGGCTGAGCCTTTGAATTCTCGAGGGACGATAAAAAATGATTACGCGACGATCGAAAGTATAATCTCTCAGCGGATTCGTTGCGACGTTACAATGACGACGTTCTGACATTATTAGCATATTTACACGCTCGTTATATATAATTAATTAAATAAATACCGTCGCGCAGGACAGAGCGAAAGAGGAGTGTGGATAGCCGAAACCTTGAAGAATCTTCTGAAGACGGAGAGAAAACGAAGAGTCAGAAGCACGCAGAGACTACTACTGTCTACCTGGCCTCGTTCATCGAAAGTCCCAGCTTCGAGAAAGAAATGCACGCGGCTCTGAGCGCGGTAGCTCGAGGCTGCTTCCTGTAGCCGCTCTTTCGGAAACTCTTGCTCTACATTCTAGAACCACTTGTAAAACAGCACAAAGTTCAAGTCTGCCTTTAATTATATCTATGTACAATATAGTATAGAGTCCCCTCGATCCCCAAGTTCAATCTCATTGTTAGCCGACTTGGAGATCGAATGGGTTCCGTTGCTCGAATCCGCTTTTACTTTTCCTTTCGTTCTTTGGATCTTGGGCAGTGACAACGAGCTCGATAAACGGATGGAGATAAGGAAGGTGGGCGGGAAATGTTGAAACAGTGAGTCGCGCACAAGTCAGCTAACGACTACTGACGTACTGACTACAGCGAATCCATCGTGGACTTGACGCGGGATCCTGCCGGAGCTCGCAGTAGCGATACTTTACCTTTCAGCTAAATTACATGGCACGTTCGGGTTCGGCTGAGGCCGAACGATAGGTCGTACATACTAATGAGTGTTCACGAGTAATTATTCATTAAATTAGTCACGCTCGGTTACTTCAAGGATGGAATTCCTATTATCAATTGGAAATAAAGGAAACATAAATACTCGGCTCTAACGTGCGAGCTAACTAGAAGGCCCGGTAAAGTCGCACGAGAGCAAACCGAATCATTCCGAATCGAGCTTATCGATCAGAAGATTTCCGTTCGATCAAAGGCTCTCGTCCTCGTCCTCCCCGCCGCTAAGAGTCTCCTCGCTGTCCTGCCTCTCGATCGCGACGAATGCAGCTGAGAAACCTTTGTTGGTTATCGTGTCGTCGGTGCGGAATCGAACCAGCAACGCCTCGTTCATTGATATGATGTCCGTGGTGTTCTGCGTGAAGGATAGAATTAAGTTACATGGAAACGCGATTGTCAATCATTGAAAATTATACGAATACGGGGACTTACGGAATTTCCACAGAATCGGCCATAACTTGGACCGGAAGAGTCTAAGCCAGAGTATACTTCGACGAAGTCGTAGCCACACTCGTTCTCGTCCTCCAACTGGAAGGACATGAAGGACAGGTGGACGTTCTTTCCAAGGGGCGCCTCTATGGTCCAATCGCAATCCGTTCTGTGATCGTAATTGTGATATCCGTACTTTGCGTGAGAATAGAGATGCTTAACGCGATCCGTTGCCACCAGGTGTCCTCCGCAGGCTTCAGCAAATATTTTTAATAAGTAGATACGGATGAAGGACGAAGCGAAGGAGGGAGCAGAGATCCCTCAGGTGTTAACAGAAGGCTGCTTTATTACCTGTGGTGTGAACCGCCATGAAACCCTTCCTTTGTACGGAACTATCGCTCTTGAAGATCATATACATTTGATTGCTCGTCGCGAGAATAGGATGTGGCAGTTTACTTCCGCAAAATCTGCCGAGTGTGTGACTCTCCGGAGAATCGCCGTCGTAAATGGCAATGTGGTCGTAGGCGCACTCCTGGTGGGGCTCCATTTCGAAGGCGTTAAATATCTGAAAACAGTCGACAATTTACTCTCTCCTCTTCCTCACATGGATATTGGCTGATCGAATAGGATGTTATACCAGTTTTATGCGATGTCCAGGAGTAGTGGTAAAGTGCCAAACGCAATCTTTGTAGCCCGGATAGTAGTCGGGATAGTTGGGAGAGGTGATGGTTCCCGAAGGATCGGTAATCTCGTACTTGCAGCCTCCTTCCTTGCAATCGTGTCCATTTTCATGGAGGGTGAAGCCATTGTGGCAGGAGCACTGATACGAGCCAATGGTGTTACGACACTCGTGCTGGCAGCCTCCGTTATTGTTTACGCACTCGTCCATGTCCATGAAAAATACAGCGGCGAATCCGGATTTCTGTACACTGAGGCATAAACGATTTTTATGTTAAATTGATGGCGAACGAACTTTTGCCGATTTTACCTGTTGTCCGAGGTGAAAGCGATTCTCATTGAATTCCCTTCCGAGGTCAAAAGAGGCGGGAGTCTCGAGCCGCAGAATATACCGTGCCTTCGTAAAATATCCTCACTCAGCTTGCTCGCTACTTCGACCGAATCGTATTCGCACTCCTGCTGGTAGACGTTATTGCCCTCGAGGTCAAAGTGCGTGAAGTTCAGGGTTATTCGATACTGTGGAGGAGCTATGATCTCCCAGACGCAATTTTTGTTGCCAGGATACATTTCCGGGAAGGAAGGGCTGGTGATAGTTCCGTTGCTGGCGTCGGTGATTCCGCCGCAGGCGTCTGACAGGGGAGAGATAACGACGTCGGAAGGTAAACATGACTCGTGGCTGTTAAGAATTTTGAATTTCATTACCTTCGCAATGTTTCCCATCGGAATGGAGCTCGTAGCCGATTTTGCAGCTGCACTCGAAGCCCCCAAGCGTGTTTATACAGTCGTGCTCGCAGCCATGATCGATCAGGGCGCATTCATCGAATTCTTTAAAGTTCAAAGGAGAGTTTGATGATTCTTTGTAAAAATGATAATTGATTAAGTAATTTTAAGTAATTCGAAGCTGCACCTTTCATAAAAGTGGCTGAGAAACCAGCCTTTTGAACGGATCCGTCGCTGACGAATTTCACGAGGAGCTTGTTTCCAGTGGACTTGATATCCGGAGGAATTTTGTAACCGCAGTAGACGCCGATTAAGGGCGAATCCGCATTGTGACCGTCTCTCACCTCCACGTAATCGTAGACGCAATTGTCATGGTTCTCAATTTCAAAGGACTGAAACTTCAGAGCCACCTGATAATCCTGGGGTACAGTCAGCTTCCAAACGCACTCCTTGCTCGATTGATATTCTTCCGGATAATTTGGTGATTCCAGATGACCAACTCCATCCAGCTCCAATTCTCCGCCGCAGACGGCTTCGTAATTGGCATTGAATCCTCTGTAGCCGCTCTGACGATTGGAAGTGACGTAAGTCACGAGCATCCTGCTTCCGGTGGAGACAACGGGATTGTGAATCTTACCGCTTCCGCAGAATCTTCCTAAACAACAGGAATTTGCAGAAAATCTAGTATCGCCCTCTCTGGAGGACACGTGATTACTTATTGAACGAACCAATAATGTTTTACCTAAAACAGGACTTTTTTGCCAGTAACCATCGCGGATCTCCAAGTAATCGGTTCGGCAATGGTCGCTCTTAAATATGTCTAAGCTGCTGATATTCAAAACGATTCGTTCCCCGTGAGTTGCCGTGATTCGCCATTCGCAGCGTTCGCCGTCCGTGATCGGCGAACTGTTCGGGTGGGTCGACGAGCCAAAAGTTCCACTGTTCTCTTGGAAGGTGCGCCCGCATTCTGCGAAACAGGGTCATTGATCGATGCAAAGACAGGAGCAGGACGTCACGAGGTGCCAGATCGAATGAGATCTCTGTCAAATTGCGCAACTCACTGTGACACTTGTAGAGAAGATTAGTCTGAGCGATGTCACCCTCGCTGAGTCGTATCCTCTGGCCAATTTCCGGCCTCTTCTTGCCGTGATTCTCCATGGGCAGAATGGTGTCTAGGTAGGTGCCCTTCGAGAAGGTGTTCTTGGCGTAATGCATTATCGAGTCGTAGTCGTAGGGCAAACCCAGGGAGTTCACTTCCTCCTCGGTCAGCTTGTTAAAGTTGTATTCCTGACCTGAGCGAGAATTTAGCTTAGACAGCCGATCGAGTAATTATCATATGGGCCACACTCTGGATTAGCCTATCGTCATCCCGAGGGACAGTGGAGAACCGTCGCGCAACTTCCCGGGGCCTTCCGGTATTCCGCGATAGCCCTGAAGCCAGCGAGTGCGAACAGTCGCGCTCGGGCGAAAGGCAAATATGGGGAGAATGAGCCCAAAAGCAAACAGCTGAGAGCCCACTGGCCAAACAGAGCGTTACACGTGGCAGATCATTAATTAAGAGCCGATTTACGGCCGTAATCCCTTAGCAAATATTGAAGTTGCCCGTGAAGTCCGATAACAATCGGCTGACGTTGTACGGCGACCCTCGGGGCCAGCAGATCGTTCAAAAATTGCTTCGTTAATCTGCGCGGCAACTTTGGATCTTTGAAACGGATCGCAGGAGAAACATTTGCGAAGGAGAAAGTTTCCGCCAACTGGCAACCATTCTCGGTGGAATTTCTATAGAGCGACAAGGATAGGACCTTAGGTCGGCCGGCAGTTCCGCGCGGCCACGGAATCGGGCGACGTCTCGATAAATCGTTCGCACTGACTTCGGAGCCAATCGGGTTAGCAGTTCACTCTAATCATCCTGAATCTTTCTCTTTTTACCTCCCACTTTGCCATCCCTTCGCGTATGCAATTAATCAGGCCCCGTGGAATCTTTCTGAAGAAATCGACCGAAGCAGGAAACCTGTGAGAATTCTCGGACTAACTTTAAATCGCTTGGACGGATATTCTCGGCTGTAGAATCGAGAGAACGAACGATCGGGCCGAGGAGATTCCGTCGTAGGGATTCTCCTCGAGTGACAGGAGACCGGAGAAACTCCAGGGGATGATCTGACGTTTTGCGGAATCCTACCGAGTTGGGTTAGGTTAGTCCTGCCGCATGAATCACTCACCGGTCATTATGTTGTCGCGGATGATCTGCACGTGTCTGTCCCGGTCGGGCCGAGTGTGCTCGTGCCAGAATCCGACCACGTGTCCCAATTCGTGCACGACTATTCCGAACTTGTCGCAGTTCTTGCCGATGCTTATGGCCTGAGGTCCGTTTCCTCTCTTTCCCACGAACGAGCAGCATCTGTCGGCAAAATTTCACTCTCAAAGCCTACGTCACTCTTCCACCACCTCCCACTTACCCCTGATCGTCCAACATCACTTTACGCCTCTATTACATTTATTCCCTGAAAGACTTACCCGCAGGGTCTCTCAGTGAAGACTATGTAGTTCGGATGCTCCCTGGCTACTCTCTCGACGAACTTTACGCAGGTAAAGTTCTCCCAGTGCCTCATGGCCTGCTTGAACAGGGCCTTGTGAGCTCCGGAGAAGTTCCCGTCGATCTCGTACGGGATGACCCCGTGATCCCAGACGCGCTCCTTGCGCGCCGTCGCCGCTCGACGAGTCCTGCTGGCGAAGGGATCCCTGGACGTTCCCGGACTGTTCACCTGGTACTTTTGCTTGTGCTCGTTGTAAAACTCAATCGATCGCAGCCGACGATCGTGGAGGGAGATGACCTCGTCCGAGGAATCGACCTCGTCCTCCAAGAGCTCTCGTCGCTTTTGGCGTTTCCGTTCTTTCCTAGTTTGGCAAAACATTTAATTCTATCAACCAATTTTTTTTTTCATTTCAAACAAAAATATATTCCGCAGCAAAGCCCGTAACGAACGAATTAACACGCGGTGCCGTCGAGTCTTTTGCGGGCGACGCCGTCCCATCCTGCAGAGAGACGAAGACGTGGAAGTAGGGGAAGCCAAAGAGATCGGAGGGATGGTCGGAAGTACCCGAAAGAGGGCAGAGAATTTATGAGCTTTGGACAATGGGCTATCAAACCCTTCCTGGTAGAAGGGAGGCAGGAGATAAAGCGGTTAGCGCCGACACAGTCCGTCGCATCGTCCTGCCATTGGATATTGTGATCCAGAGTGCGACGGATGGTATCTATGCTAGGAATGCGGGACAGACGGGCGCTCTACGTTCCTCCAGTTTCGCGAGATCTCGCACTAAAGGTGAACTGTGGGCTGTAACCCTGTAACAGGTTATAACGGATTTAACGTGTAAACCCGTAATAGAGGTCGGCTCCTTTCAGTTTACGACTGGACCGCGGGCTGGTTGCAGCCTATGGCTATGGGCTGTACGATGGGTACGATATGGCCCTAAGGGTCGATGGCTTTGAAATTACTCGAAATCCCGAATATTAGCATGGCGAAGCTCAGGCTATTAACGGGCTCATCGGGCACGTGTCCGACTGGCAGAAATGGCCCTCTCCCGCTCTCCACGAAGACTTGATACGGCAGCCGAAGTGCTTCGACGGGACTTCCAGCCTTCGATACGACTAGACGAGTATTTATTTTTATTACGGTGGTGCTCGAGTAGACATCCTCGTCGATAACGACGTCAGATTCGTTGGGACTTTTGATACTTCCCCCTCGTATTTACCGGCCTTTATACAGCGCATTAAACGGTGGACTTGGCGCGCACGTGTGATTCTAATCCTGGTTTATTAGTACTAATTAGGAGGCGTTAGCGAGCCGGAGTCGGCACGCACGCGAACACATCCTCGATCGGCATGACGTTATAATTAATAATTAGCGTGTTGGTGCCGCGTCGCTCCGGTTGCGCCGTTAAGGTCGTTAAGGCTCTTAAGGTTTCCTTCTCCGACTCCAAATAATCAGGACTAACGACCACTACCCGGCTGCGAGATTAGAAAAGGGAGCTCTCCGTAACGCCTACGATATTAACTCGTGTGCCTCCATGATCCTGTATTTCCTATGCCGCTGATAAATACTCGGCTGTTATACTGCCTGCCTACTTATGCCGCTGCGGCACTTGGACTCCAATAGAGCCGTTGCTGGCTCTTGCTGTTTACTTGAAAACGTACGCGCACGATAATCTGGATGACTTTTTTAAACGTCAAGCCACTATACCTGCAAGTTTTTTTTTAATTAAAAAATTATGCCGTCTCGTTCGCTTACTGACGCGTCAAGCTAAAACTTGGGTTTCCTTTGGTCGTCCCCGAGCGAAGTGCTGTCAGTGGCGTCGAGACGGATCAGGCGAATCTCGAGGACGAGGAGCGAGAGACCGGGTGGTAGAAAGGGAAAGCAAAGTTACCACCACCGAGCTGTCTGAAGTTCGAGAGATTTTTTTAGAGTTTTTTTTTTCGGAGAAGACTAATGATTCTGCTTCTCTTCGGTGGGTGCCGGAGGTCCAGTTCCCCTGAGTGTTTGCGCAAAGTTGAATCGCGTTCTGCCGCGTATTCCGAATACGTAATGACGTTAAGACGAAACCATAGCCAGCATTGGGACAAAGATACAGGGACGCAAAGCACAAGTTCAAATAGGCTGAATTTAAGCAGCAGGCAGCTTTTAAATTTGCATTTGAAACTGCTCTGTACTTCGATCGGACAATTCTACAAAAATCGTGAGCTATTCGATTTGACGATTGTCCAACTTTTGTTTTTCCTACCGCGACAGGGAAGATCTCAAAGCATCCAAAGCGGGAAATTCGATCTCGTTCCATTCGAGCGGGAGGTGCATTCTAGAAGAACGTGCTGCTGGAGAAATCTTCGTGTATCGGAAGGAGCCTCGTGGCGCGGGCGATGTTAAATCTCCGCGTAGGACACTGACGTGCGCGGATGACACTGGGTGATTACGAGTTGGAATTCTCTCGACTCCCCAGTTCGTCGATCTCGATAAATCACTACCTTCGGATCCCGCATAGTCGCCAGCACACACTGCGGCCCTCAGCACCCTCGACGGCTCTCGGCAATCTTCAGACTCAAGTGAATGAACCCTTAAGGACGATCAGATTGGTCCCAGCTTCCCTTTAAGATTAATGCATCGACTTTTTACTTTGCTCTGGCTGCGCATCTTCCTCAGATTGTCTTTGTGCCGCAGAATGACCCTGAACGCACGTGCACTTCCCGTGTTTGCTTGAGCAATGGAAATACGAGAGATAGGGAAATTAGAAATATTTTGCAAGTTTTTCCTTTCAATTTGTATCGGTCAGTTCTTTCTAGTCCTAATAAACAAAGGGGTCGGTCGTCAACGAGGGACGGCTAGTCGACAGGCGAATAGAATTTTGCGAAACTGGAATCGGCCACGGCATCTCTGCCATCAATATCATTTACGTCGTTTGACAGATTATTGACTGTTCGTGCTGTGAAAATGCAGGCGGTCTCCGCGCGCCGCCGTTCGACCCAATTTATCCCGCCTTACGATGACACGCATTGTTATTGACACGATGGGTGTCACTGCGGTCTCGCGTTGAATTCTATCGTCTCTCAGGAAGTGGGTTACGTATGAAAAAGCCTTAAGGAAATTCGCGTTTTATAATTTTATTCGCCACTTTTGTGTCTCCTCACGAAAGACAACAGTGGTACCTTTTGCGATGATGACGACGGTGGCGACGTTTGGATGGACCCTCGGTACTAATTTCGGCTTCTGGAATGACTGTGCTACTCTGAGGATTCACAGTGACGTCAACACGTGCAGGATGATCCTTTCGATTGGTGACGTCTGCCGTTCGTATCTCTTCTCGTGGAGACGACGTTGTCGACACATAAGATTTCGCAGTTGATTCAAACGCATGGCCGACCGCCTTGCGTCCGCCATGTCGGATCTTAGGAGATTGCGTAATTCCCGACCTCCTGAAAGAATTTTTTGAAATGATTCGCTCTCCACACTGGACGCTCGGCCAATCGGATGACAAACTTACTTGAACTCAAAGCCATCGTCCTTGACCTCAGGATAGGTATCGTCCTTCGAAGCAAAATGGAAAGTGTCGGAGCCTCCTCCGCCCAGACTGTATTCGTTTCGATCGAGCATAATCGGCTTCGATGTCCCGAGGGCCGCGACGGGCTCCTCCTTCTCCTCCTCCTCCTTCTCCTCCTGGTTCCTGGCATTCTTCGCATCGTACTCGTTTTTGAATTGCAGGACCTCTACGAAATAATAGAGTATCGTTAGTAGGCTCCTAGAGGTGTCCTTAAACAATTCTCGAGGTCCTCGTGCCGCACGCGAATCTTCGAGGATCCTGAGAAAAGAGGGTCCTGCTCACCGGTTAGACCCTCCTCCTCGACCTGGAGTCCTTCCTTGAGAACCTCATCCCTGTACTTCTCCAGCTCCTCGAGGTAGCTCTTGTTCAATCGCTGCTGTCGCCATTCCGTCTCGTACTCGATATTCGGCAGAGCAATGTCCCCGAGAAATTCACCTGGAACAAGATCAGTGCCAACTATTGCGGCTCAAATTCGTCGAATTCGACAAAGCACACAAGTACCAGCTTTTTTTTTATCTCTCGTGAACTCTGGAAATTTCGTTTCTCTCCCTCTCTCTCTTTCTCCATTCGCCTCTGCAATCTGACCCAGGATTATAACTTTGACGTGGTTTATCGCTTTCTATAAATCGTCGAACGTTATCGAGCAAGGATTTCTTTGAATAGTTCCTCGATGTAAACAGCGTGGACTATCTTCCATGAGAGAAAGAGAAAGAGAGAGAGTGAGAGAGAGAGAGAGAGAGAGAGAAAGAGAGAGGAGAGGAAAGTAGAACGAGCCAGCGAGTCAATAAAGAAGAAACGTAGAATGTTTGTTGGTTTTTGTTTTTAAATAACAAGACGCCTAACTGCGCACCTCCACAACGATTGGGAAGGCATCGGTGCAGGCAGCCAGTGTCTCTGGACAGTTGCGCAAAGATCAACGATTGTCCAATCGGCCGATTCGCGCGAGCGCGACTGTTCGCTGACCTTTGATCGCCGGTCGAGCCTGTAGATCGCAAATTTTCCTGAACGGTTTCAGTGAAACAATTGTAACCTCCTTGCATCAATAATTTTTCAAAGCTGCTACTCTCGCGCTGATTCGAACGAAACGCTCGAGCGGTTGTTCGTGTTTCTTTAGAAGCGAGGAGTCGTTGAACAAAAAAGGCCAAAACACAGATGAACTCGCTGGCTATCTCTTATCGCGTCCAATTTCTCTTCTGATAAGCAAATCGGCATCCGATGATACGTTTAGCAAGGGAGCAACGAAGGATTCCTCTTAATTGCGATAACTGGCGTGGAATTCGCGTTCGTGGATCCCCGTGTGCTTCTAGCATACCTATAATCTATTTGGCTTAATTAATGGGACCGAGGTTGGGTCGCTCGCAGATGCAGAGCGCATAAACCTTTGCGCAACGTGACTATGTATGATCCCTTTCTATCTATGTGTTGGCACGTAGTCCGCTCAGCTATTTCTAGCTGCTGGAGTGGTAGGGTGGTAGGGTGGCAGGGTGGTAGGGTGGTAGGGTGGCAGGGTGGTAGGGTGGTAGGGTGGTAGGTACTCCCGTATATCGTCATGGCTGTATGGCTCGCACACGCACGTGGTGCGCCATAACAAACCGCATAATGCGAAATCCCTTGCGGGCCTCCCTTTCTGGCCAACACGTCCCATTCAGGTGCGCGATACACCCCAGTAGCACCATCATCCCATCTCTATCCCATCGTCATCCCATCGCCATCCCATTGCATTGCGGTGCGGTGCGTTTGACACGATGCAAAACGTTATCGATTATGGATTTTTTCTACCTCCCCCCTCCCCCCCCTCCCCCCCATCATCGCCAACCCCCGAGGCTATCACCCCTTTGGCAAATCAGCAGGCATTTCGGCCACTGCCTTCTACAGCTTCACCCTTTGCCAGGTGTCCCAGGTATCCCGCGTGTCTCAGGTGTGCCAGACTGCTGCTATTCAATGATCTGGACAGTCCAGTTGTCCTCGATGGCTTCTTTCGAGGTTCGTCCTTTATCTTCGTAACTTCCTTTCTCTCTCTCGATAAGAGAAATGCCGTCGGATGCTGCTGGCGCCGTGTCAAGGGCATCCAATTCTCAACGGTTCGTTCGAAGCCGCTATCTGCATCAGCTGGTCTGCTCGCTTCTTATCTCGTTCACTTTTTCTCATGCACGAACAACTTGAAACGCAGCAAGAGGATCCGAGGGAACATTTGGCATGTACCAGCATAGAGATACTGTAGGAAATCGAGTGACTTCCTGTCGCCCCTTGGAGGTGCTCCTTTTCTTTTCCAAAAATGTGCCGACACCATCTCAGGTCACCGGATACTGCGGTGTCTCGCGGGAGTTTCGATTTTGAATGAGAATCCGTCTGAAAACCGGATGTGACTAATCTCCGGGTGAGTCGAAGTCTCTCGACTTCCCATTCTATTTGGCTGGTTCACGGGGAACGTGTCGGTGGGAAACGGCGAGGCTGGCACTGTGGACGGTGGATGCCAGTTTGACGTCGAGTGCAACGCGTTCGGTGTAATGCAATGTCACGTAATACGGGAGTGCAGGGTGCGTGTGCCGTATTGATTTGAATGGAGAAGCCTCTAGCATAGCACAGCAACGAGCCTCCGACGTGTCGGATTAAACGCTTGCCTACACTACTGACGTCAAATCTTTTCTTTTTTTTTTTTTCCCTCGTCACCGTCGTGTCCAAGGCAACGTCGTCCTGGACATCGACTGCGAAGTTGTTTTCCACGACGATTCTCCCATGAAAATTAGGGTCATTCAATTTTGCATCTAGAGCGAGCGTCGTGTCTCATTGACCAGGAGCGACGAGCGATTGAGGTTCGTACAAAGGAATCCTCGTATCCCACATACGGGGAGCAGCCTTAATCCTGAAGGATGGACCAGACTCACGTTTGCTTATCTTCTATTATCGCAGCTCGGAGCAGACCGCTTTACTTTAGTCCACTTCTCCGCCTCTTATATCTAATCCAGGCGTCTAGACCGCCGAGCGAAGTTTGTTTTCGGGACGTCGCACAAATATTTGTCAAGCAGATACAGATTCTTTTCAAGGTCCCTCCAAAGCGTCCCACCGTTGTTAAGGAGATGCGCGAGAAGAGAGATAAGTATCACGTAGGACCGGAGATAGAGGAGGAAAACTGAGATAAAGTTCAGGATCGGGAAATGAAGAAATTACGCGTTACGAAGGCTCGTGCTCATGGAGCGACGAGGAGCGGCGACGAGCAGCGCTGAGCTTCGATGTTGTAAAAGCGTGCCAAGAGAGACGTCGGAGGCTACAGGGTTATCTCGATCAGTGGTGGAGTCGACAAGGGACCGAGAGAGTAACGCGCCATCGGGCGAGCGATAACACCGATTTGCAGAAATTCATTGGCGGCTAGTAGACAGTGGCCCCAGCAGCATGGCCCGATGCAGGAACAATTACGGACGGCTGGACGGAGTGCGGAAGGCGCGAGGCCGGACGGAGGTTCGAACGGTGCAAATTTTTCTGGTGTCGTTCGCC
This sequence comes from Trachelus iudaicus, assembly GCA_030142595.1. Taxonomy (NCBI): domain Eukaryota; kingdom Metazoa; phylum Arthropoda; class Insecta; order Hymenoptera; family Cephidae; genus Trachelus; species Trachelus iudaicus. Next base: position 346,887 of record JARQTH010000326.1, on the reverse strand, counting down.
ACCGTTTTATTGAATTTCGAAGGTTCGCGGTGGTTCGCGGTGGTGGGATTTTTGACGTGCCGCGTGAAAAATTTTAATAATTTTTTAGACCATGGAAAATGGAAACGCGTGTCCGCGAATGTCCAGGTACATTTTCATTTCTCATAACGTCCACCACTGGCTTTTGTTCGAAGGTGCCGCCACTATTCCGGCATCACTGTAGGCTGGAGCAGGGAGTCCCAAAATTTCATCTTGGTCTCGCAGCGTCTTTTTCGCTCTACAGTCGACCAGGCCCGCCGGCCAGCCACCCTTTGGCCACTGCAAGCGGTTAGATTATGTGGGTCAGCAGGATCTGTTTCTCGGGCAGTGAACATTCTCTTTCGTTTCCTTCCTTCTCTTCTTCCTCTACTCGCTCCCTCGATTCATCGTGGTCGATTGGTCCATCCTCTATATTGCTCTGTTCACTGGTCCCATTCTCATATTCATGTAAGAAGAAAAGGCAATGGGACGCTGTAAAGAAGATCTGCCCTTTTGCCCAAGTTTTTCCCCCAAGTCACTCACTCGCTCTTCGGGACGTCTTTGACTTCCCGATAAATCTTTGCTCTGAGAATTCCACAAATTGGAAAAGTTTGATTGGGAGGATTGTTAAGGGGGTGTGCCTGCTCCTTAACTTTTTTCCCCCGACATTCAGGAGAGCGAATCAAAGGCAAAGTGAATACTAAGGTGGAAAACGAAAGGACAGGGGCGGCTCGCGATGCGTTTTGCGGTCAATGGAAATTAGCTAAGGATAAGAAAAGCGCGATTTGTAGCATCTTTTTACGAGTGGTGAAGACGCTGCTGGAAAACCAGGAAATCGCTGCTTTCTTGCCAAGTGCAATTCGTGCAGGGAGGTGGGAGGGCAGGTTCAGCCCCCCCCTCCCCCCATTACTGTTTAATTCATACTGACACAGGACGCTCAGCGATCCAGTTTTAGCCGCATCATAATATGGCAAAGACATTTGTGACCAATCGAAGCCTCGTTGAAACTTCTATCGATCGGCCCCCTAATAATTCAGGCATTAGCGTCAACTTGATAATCGCTCGAAAGTAAAATATTTTTTTGGTCGTGCGCATCTCCTTTGTTTCGTGAATTTTGAGAAGACTGCTGACCTTAGGGCGCACCTCGCGGCATTCTGTTACTATTGTCAAGCCTTAGGCAGAGTATTCGGTTACAAATGCAAAGAGAGTCCAAAGTGAAAGGGGATACCGGGAGCAGCTTCCTCGAAGGAGACAAAATCGAAAAAGCAACCGAGGGGGCTGCCTAGGTGACTGGGAGCTGGTTGCTTAGGGGGCTGGGAGCCCACGAAAAGCGGCAGGGAGGCGCGGGCTCTTTGGAAACGGAGATTCAGAGCTGGAGGAGTCGTCGTACTTAACTGGCTCTTTGCGAAATGTGGCAGATTCACTCAGGAGAATCAGGCGGCGAGGATGACGACGGGAGGGCGTTTCGTTCGAGTCAATTAGTGCGCTCGTTAGAGGTAAACGCGTAAAATTCCTTGGCGCCCCTTCTATTCCCACTCTCCTCTTTCTCTCACGCATTTTCCTCAGCCCCTCTCTCTCTCACTCCCACTGTGTTCATCAAATGCTGAAACGGACACTCATTCGTTGGTTAAATACGCATAGCTGGGGGCCGCCAGCTACACCCTCATTCTCTGCATTTACCTTTGGTACAGTCATTATCTTAGGTACCGCTCGATGGGCCTTCCCATCAGAGTGCGTCAGCATCTCTGTAGCTACTTAAGTATTTACGTTGGAGAAATGCCAGTAAGAGCGTAATACTGCTGGAAGAGGATTGAGGTCGTGTCGAATCTCGTAGAGCACTCCTCTGGACGTTGCCTGATTAAGCCAAGAACGTTGGACCACTGGATTAATCGACCCTCGTAAATCCACGATCGGCAAGCCTCGTTCTTGAGCGTACAAATCGCACTCTTTTTTTTTTAGCAAGTTGACTTTTCATTTAAACTGGACTGGATTTCCTTCGGCAATTAAAAACAAATTACAGAACGAGGCTCAGCGCGATGAGTCTAGGCTACTGGCAGCTACTGCCAGTAATTCGCACCAGTCGGCAGTGAGCGTGAATCGGATGAAACAGGAGACACACGAACGTCGAAGCGCTCCGACAACCCCGCGCGAATAAAACTGGGTTAAACTTTCGCGTCCTACACGATCCTCCCGCAAGTTGATATTCCTCTTCCTACTCCGCGCCTACCAGCAAGGCCAACCGCGTTGCCGCTCAAGAGGCAGGGCAGGTTGCCGTACGCAGCGAGGCGGCTCGGTTTTAACCTGCGCCCGGTTGGCAGGACGCGGGAAAGAGTGTCGAGTCGCGTCGAGCGATGAAAATTCGCTTAGGAGCTTCGAGCTGCAAGTGGGACGAGAAAAGTGAGCTGCGAGAGGTATAAGAGAGCGTGGATCCATCGCGTGCAGGACGCATTACGGCGTAGCGTGCATGCGAACGCTGCCCACGAGACGCGGACTCTTTTCATTGGCCATTTTCATTCGGAATGAAAATGAAAAATGCAAAATGTTGAACATTCAATGCGGCCGAGCGACAATCTTCTTTTTTTGCTCATTAGCTGTACAATTTCTTCTCGGAGGAGCGACTCCGTCGCTCGAACTGCCGCTCGGCCAGCAAAAACTTGCCCGCCTCTCTATCTACGTTACACATCTTGGTCGGCTCTTTAATTCGCTTGGCCTCGCGACATTCGCGCTTGATAAAGCTACGCAGCCGATTGGATCACGGAGCCAGCATGGATTAAGGATGGTCGAGTCGAAGCGGAGAGGAAGTGCCCGTGTACTGGGAACAGCTGTGCCATCGAGATAAAGCCACTTGGGACAGCTAGCGCGTCCGTTCTGCAGAGGGAATTCCCTTTCGGCGGAAAATTATAAAGAATACTGTCAGCTCAATTTTGATACACCAGACACCTACTCTCCCCCTCCCCCCCGATGCTCACTCCAATTGCCCGGTGTGAGTCTCACTCGAGCAGAGACCCTGCGGCTGTCTTTCCGATCTCTGGTATCGTCCTTCCATAGACCCTACACGCCATTGTTGGCAAAGAGGTCGCACGGTTCAGAAAGGGGAGAGGAAGAGGACTCCTTCTCTACCTTCTTTCTTCTTCTTCTTCTTCTCAACAGTTGCTACCTTCTCGCCAGCTACTCGAGAGTAACCGATTCCCTTCGCTTGGCTTCTTGGCTCTTTCTTCCGGCGTTCGCCGACACCAAGAGAACAACTCCAGCGGGCTTTGTTCCTCTTTCAAGACCCACTCACTGGCAGCGACCAGCTCGACAATATAGAGGGACAGGAAGTCAAGAGACTCCTCTGCGGGAAGAATTCTCGAGACTTTCGGCAAACAGTCCGGTAGGACTCTCGTCAAAATGGATTTCGGCAGTTATGTATTTGAAAGTAGCTACTCACCCGCCTTACAGATGTCATAGTCCAAGTCACCGGAGATTATGTGGGGAAATTGATTGCTCAGCAGATCGTCGATGCTGAATCTCTGTCGGGACTTTCTGGAGACGCGGGGCGTCCTTTCGTCCTCCAGGGCGCGACAGTGGACGATCGTCGGGATCAGGCAGAGCAACGAGAGAAGCGGGAACACCCTCATCTCGAAAGTTTCAGCCAATTGAACTCAACTCGAATAACGCACTGAGTCATAACAATCGACTGACTAGCTCCGAATCGAATTCATTTGCGTCTCTCCGACGGCTCCTCCTTCCAACGCTCGAGATCGCTTTGCTCTCTGCGCCGGCGACGCTTTGCCGCCGCCTAACCGACGTCTCGACGGCACTTTGTCAATCGCCAAAAACTTTCGTCGCAGGCCGGCGGGAAGAGACTCCTCGAGTGCCACTGGAGCATAAACTTTTGGAATCGCTCGACCGATCACATTTCCAGTGTCGCCACCCTTAAAACCTCGACTCTTCTTTCGTCTCTCCCGAGGTAAACAGTCCGACAAGTGGCCTCTCGTAACACCGCTCGGTCAGTAAAACCGATCACGATCTCTTAGGAATCTGCGCGAATCTTTGGGTACTCGGCACACCGATATAAAATTACAGAATTTCGAACAGCGGAACACGAAATATTGACTTTTGAAAAAAACGAAATCCTTGCTGCCCCGCCGGTTCCCCAGGTATCGAATCGAAGGCAAAAGAACACGAAAGGGCAACCGCTCGGCTGAACTCGGAAGGAGAACTAAATCGGCCTGCCAACCGCGAGTGCGCTCGGCTAGAGTGAAGTGGCAGCAGCACTGGAAGCGCCTAGCGAAAAGAACCGAAGAGACGCGTGAGAATGAGAGAAGCGCGTAGCAGCAGCGGAATGACTGGAGAATCGTGGCGCAAGGCGAGGGGCATGAAAAGTCGCCGGATAAACGGTCAAGAGAAGTCACACGGAGCGGTCAAAGTTCGAAGTGGTTCGAGCGAGTAGCCCGAGTGCTCGCCGGAGAAATGGAGAAGGAGGAATCGCAAGAGGGAAGGAGCGAAGGAGATAAGAGATAGAGGAAGAGAGAGCGAGAGAGAGAGAGAGAGAGAGAGAGAGAGATCGGAGAGTCCCTCGACTCGACTGGAGGGGATCGGAGGACGGTCGGTGGACGCGGGTTGCACTGACTCTGCTCGGCACGAGGGTGCCCGAGACACTGCGAGTGAACCGAGTGAACCCGCTCCAGCACCACCCCCGAAGTCGCTTCAAAACTCCTCCTGCGCGTTTCAACCCTCCGAACGGCGCCGAGCCGCTTCGGTCCTCCGTTTCAGAATCTTAATGCGGTTCGATGCATTTGATCTATTGCTTACGAGCTACGACCGCCGAGTCGTCATTCCCGTGGATGCTGCCGATACGCTCGAATTCTAACGCAACGTCCAAAGCCAACAGCGGATTCGCTTCGCGATTAGACGGAACGCGGAAAACCGTCGACGGACTTACCAATTCGCTCTGCCATGTGGCAGGTGTGCATTGGCAAAATTCAACGCTTCGATTTTCGAGGGTGACTCTGGCGACGCTTCGAGGGAAGCGTTCTTCGAGATCGTTAGAAAATATCCGAGATCGCAGTGATGGTCGACGGTTGTTCGTCGACGTGGGCGCAACGCGAGGGATTCCCAATGACGTTGTTGAGAGCGCGACCGAGGAAACACGTGTTTCCTATCCCACGTTTCCTATTTAACGTTGATATATTAGTCAAGTATCGGATTACTGTCACGGGATCACCCCCTAAGGTTTTGCCGGACGTCGAGGAATAAGTGCATGTCGACGCTGTCCAGGACCCTACTCCCAGAGTAATCTCAGAGTGCCGAAGAAGCATCCTTTCTCTCGATGTTTTACTTTTTATTAGGGAATTCTCCCTTAAACTCTTTTGAGTTAGGGCTTCCCACACGTCATCCAGCGGGCACGCTATTGAATGATCTGATAAACGGCGATCAGTCTTCCACCGGCCCAGGTTACGAATATTTTTACTTCAGGGTCCTTATCCCTTTTAACTATTCGAGCTCAATTTTCACCCATCGTAGGCGTATAGGCTCGCACACGCGCTAAGAAATATCCCATTTCCCCCGAGGCCCAGTTTCGTTCCATGTATAATACTGAACGTTCAAATCTTCGAGATGAAAGTTTCGAGCGTATCGAATCATCGAGCGCGTCGGAGAGTTAAACTAAAGTAGAGCGTCAGCAGGCAAACAGCATGATTGAAAACATTTCTTTCGGTTCAACATTTCTTTGATGTCAGACCTGTAAGGTCTCATGGTATATCCCTTGGGCGTTGAAGATGTTGATGATGAGAATTTGCGGTTTATCGTTATTTTTTTCTCCCCGAGAGATAAATTGCATTCACCGAGTATCATTAATTTCCTTCAGGAAATCATCAAGTTATTCGTTTATTACAAAAGTTATACGATTCGTTAGAATTTTTCTGAAAATAAGTCTTGTTTAAATTTTACGATTGATCCCGAGTCACGTCAATAGGAGAACGAGTGAGGGAATATGACAGTAATCTGGAACGAAGGAATATACGAAGTCAGAGTCTTTGGTGATGAAGTAAAAAACTGAAACTCATTAAGCGAGCTCTGCCTTCGAGTAATTAATCAGCGTTAACAACCACTGAACTTCGCCACTCTCGAACAGATCCGAACAATGAAGCCGATTAGCCCACTGCAAAACTTCTTTGTGAAATTCACTCTCCCTCTGGAAATCTCTCGCTGTCTCGGATCGTACGTATTTCAAAGAAGCCCTCCGGCAGCCCAGACCTAGCGAAACCCACTCCTCCTTAATCGCTTTTTAAGAGCGTGTGTTACAAACTTCTCTCATTTCGTCTCACTAATCCATTCGCTAGGCTGAAAGCCACCCTTCAAATTAATTTCACAAGATCGAATTTCGCAGCCGAACAGATTTAATACAAGATATAAATCCCGCTTACCTCGATCACTCCCCTGTCAGCGCGCATGTCAGATAAAGATGTCTTCATCCAGTTTTTGTCTAACCGCGTAAGGAAAAGTTCTTAAGAAATTTTCTTACCGACTCTATAGCGGAATTCATTTTTTATACTCAATCAAACTCTCTAATAAGCTGTCAAAAATTCCCTTGTGTATATCTTGTGTAAGTGCGACAAATAGGATCTTATTGACGGGTTTGTTCATAAAAAAAAGGATCGACAGTGATCGCTCTTGTAGACATAGTTATGATAACATGGAAAAATTCAAATATTACCGGATTATTCCGGTATTTCGTAGCGTCACGACTGTTGCAGATTGAAGGAGACGCTCCTCCACCAAGAAATTAGAATTGTAACGCCAGTGATGGCGTCGCCATTTGGCACTCAGTGATGAGTATGGAGATCCACAACGCCACGGTTTTAGGCGATACCAAAAGCATGGCACTAAATCGTAGCGGCGAGTCCGGGAGTAGGATTTTGTGATCATCGCCTCCGTCGATAATGCATATTACGTCGTAGCCGAGCTGAACGTGATCACGAACGTGTAGCCTGAGCGGCAGAGGTTCTCCGCAACTTACCGCTGGTTACCAGAGCAACAGATGCCTGCCTGCGTTAAGGAGAGCAGCGACGCGGTGCTAGCTTCCACCATTATTGAACAATAGTTCCAAGCGGAACTATGGTCCCAACATTGAGTACTAGAGAGAACTATACCATAACTGTTTCAAACACAATCTGAAAACAACACTAAAAGCCAGCTCCTTATGCATACCTGGACTGAAGCGTATGGTGCGACTAGTATCCTTAATAGGTGTTTTACCGATGTTACGTAGCAGAACTATTGAGCTTCAACGCCGCACTTTTTTAAAATCTCTTAAAAGTGATTCAACAACAGGCCTTTTCAGTAGTTCTCGATGAGCTCTATAGTTCCTGATAGGTTTTAACAATAGTTCTGCTACGTAACATCGGTAAAACACCTATTAAGGATACTAGTCGCACCATACGCTTCAGTGCAGGTATGCATAAGGAGCTTTTAGTGTTGTTTTCAGATTGTGTTTCAAACAGTTCCGGGATAGTTCTCTCTAGTACTCAATGATGGGACCATAGTTCCGCTTGGAACTATTGTTCAATAATGCTGGAAGCTAGCACCGTATCGTTGCACTCCTTAACGCAGGTCTATCTGATGAGCGGCCCCGTTCTAAGGGTTGCTCTCGTAACCAGCGGTAAGTTGCGGAGAACCTCTGCCGGCCAGGCTACACGTTCGTGATCACGTTCAGCTCGACTACGACGGGATATGCCTTATCGACGGAGGCGATGTTCACGGAATCCTACTCCCGGACTCATCGCTCCGATTTAGCGCAATGTTTTTGGTATCGCCTAAAACCGTAGCCTTGTGCATCTCCCTACTCATCTCTGTGGAATAAGTCCGTACTCTACTGGACTCTATTTGAACTATTTATGCTTGAGCCTCCTTCCAGATGGGTAAAACAGTACGGGGTCGTCTCGAATTAGCTCTCTGGCCCGTTTTATTTCCCTGATCACGTTATTGAAATACTCCTCCGACGTAAAAATGTCGGTGGCCCTTGGCTTGTGTGAAACCCCTGGATGCAATGCGCTTGCCAGTTTGCAGTGTCCAACTTGTTTAAAGCTTGGTATCAAAGGGGCTTACTTCTGCACCCAGGTAAAATCTTTATTTCCGGTATAGGTTAACTTCTGTTCCCATCTTTTTCTTGGCGTTTTTCAAAGAGTTCTATGCACTCTACTCACTTACTTTCAGGATTGTTTCAAAGGTAGTTGGAAAACACACAAAGTTATTCATCAACTTGCAAGTGAGTTCTGCATACAAAACTGATTCTAGGGCTAATAAAATATCGTACTACAATTGATATTTACAATTAATTATCTCCGCAGAAGGAGAAAATGGAAACAAGTCATCTGACGAGTACAATCCCTGGCCTTCTTATCATTTTACTGGAAAGCTGCGCCCATACAAGAGGGAGCCTCTACGTCAAGTGCCTGAATCTATTGGCCGTCCTGATTATGCTCTTCATCCTACCGGGATTCCATTGAGCGAACAAGCAGTCAGAGGTTCTGCACAGATCAAGGTCCTGAATGACGAAGAGATAGAGGGCATGAGAGTGGCGTGCAAGGTATATTTATTTAAATCGTAAAGGACCTTCTCACTTTCTTAAAAATGATTCTAAATGCGTTTTATTCTGTACAGCTTGGTCGGGAAGTGCTGGACGAAGCTGCACGCGCTTGCGACGTGGGGGTGACGACTGCTGAAATAGACAGAGCGGTCCATGAAGCGTGTATTGAAAGAGATTGTTATCCTTCACCCTTAAATTACTACCAATTTCCGGCAAGTTGTTGTACTTCCGTTAACGAAGTGATTTGCCACGGCATTCCCGATACAAGACCTCTCCAGGATGGTGACATTTGCAATGGTAAATTGCAAATATAATTTATCGACAAATCCTTTTCTAACACTACCATGCGACATCTTGTAATTTTCAGTGGACGTTACGGTTTACCACAACGGCTTCCATGGAGACCTTAACGAAACCTTCTTCGTGGGTAATGTCAAGCCGGAGATCAAGAAATTGGTTGAGGTCACATACGAGTGTCTTCAAAAAGCTATAGACATTGTCCGACCTGGGGAGAAGTACAGAGAGATTGGAAACGTAATCCAAAAACATGCGCAGGCTCACGGATTCAGCGTCGTGCGTAGCTACTGCGGTCACGGGATCCATCGTCTCTTTCATACCGCACCAAATGTGCCACACTACGCCAGTCAGTTTCTTCTTTTGATCGCCATACTGCCCTGTTATTAATTCTGAGATTCATACGTTTCACGGGTTTCGTATTCTGATTCGCAGAGAACAAGGCTGTGGGCGTGATGAAGCCTGGACACAGCTTCACCATCGAGCCAATGATATCACAGGGCAATTGGCGTGACGAGATGTGGCCAGACAATTGGACTGCAGTTACCTCGGACGGACAGTGGTCAGCTCAGTTCGAGCAGACTCTTCTGGTGACAGAGACAGGCTGTGACATCCTCACGAAGCGTTTAAGCAAAAATGGTCAACCTCACTTTATGGATAAAATTTAGTAGCGTCCGTGTTGTGGCTGCGTACCGAATTATGGCAACTGCAGTGACGACGCGACAGGCTTTTTCGATTGAAACATCTAAATTTACAGTCTTAGACGAAGTCGCGAATCACGCACAGTGGTAGCCAAATTTGATAACCTTTTTAAATAGCGCCGAAGTAAATTGAGGATTTGAAAAGACAAGATATATTTTACAAGCTTATTGATCCAAGCGATAACGTTATTTTGATTATATCTATGTATTTCCGGACTTGTAGCTTCGATAAAATCATGGAATGGACTGTGCGAGACCCGAGGAGGATTGTACTCCAGACGTGACATCGAAGCGTCGGATGAAACTATCTCATTAAACTCTGTACCATAATTATTCACTCTATTCCTGACGATAATTATGTACATACGATCGTAAGGTGACACGCGACAACACGAGGGAGTGCAAGATATAAGAAATTTGTAAATTACCGGACGTCGTCCAGCCGATAATTATTTTACATCAACGAATAAATACAGTAACAAGTTTTCTAAGAATAAAGTCAAATAAATATAACAATTGGAGGGATTGGTAAAGCTGAGCCGATTATCGTCCAACAGGTGCAACTTTCTGCAGCTTCCGGACTTTTAACGCGTCGAGAGTCACAACCATTCCTCCTGTGTCCAGTCTTCATTGTGGTTTCAAATCGAGGCTCATAATTTGAGTTGTCAAGATTTTAAAAATTCAACGAGACTCGTTCGATTTTGGGCAGCACGAAAAGGATACGTCGCGCATCATATTTACAAATTTCATTCGGCACTCTCATTTCCCAGTCTTCGAACTCAGTCGCGCTCCGTATTCAGTGATTGACTTTTGTTTGTAGGTTGATTTTGCACCGGATGCTGACGTGGGACTTACTTCCGTCGTTTCAGCACTTTCTTCCTCGTACTCGTAGTCTTCAGCTGCATTAGTGTTTCCTCCAGAAGGTTGTTGTTCCAGGTCCTCGGAATATTCCTCCAGCTCGGGCACCATAATTCTCAGAGGACTCTTCTGTTCATCCTGCTGTCGCTGCTCTTGTCTCTGCTGCTGCTGGTAACGGTCATTCATTTCCTGTATCAGAAATATAAAATAATTTCTTCGAATTACTAAGAGTCAGCCTGTTCGTGGCGTACCTGTTGCTGCTGCTGAAGTTGCTGCCTGTGGTAGTTCTGCCGATCAACGTATTCTTCTTGTTGCTGATTATATTGTGCAGGATCCTGATCCGATGTCTCGATTACTCTGTACTCATCGTCCTTGTGATTTGGTGGCATTGGTCCCTGGTTCTGTTGCGATTCCTGGTGTTTGCGAAGCTGTCCAATCAAGTGGCTGTTGACGTTTCCAGCTGCGGCAAGGGCAGCCAATTTTTCAGCGGCTTCACGACTCGGAAGTGTCGTGTAGAATTGCGTTGCGATACTTCCGTCCTTTCCGACTTTAGTGAAATACGTCGATTGACCCCGTTGATTTGAGCTTTCTTCGTACTCAATATTATTCTCCGACTGATCAGCAGCATCTGCTGGATACGAGACATCCTCGTGCAGCGGCAGAATGTTGCTCGAACGAAGATTCTCATTAGTCTGAGGTTCCAAATTGTAATCCGCAGTGACTCTTCCAGATGCGTAGTCTTGTCCTACAAGAATTTGTTGTTGTTGCTGCTGCTGCTGCTGTTGCTGTTGCTGCTTATTCGCTTGCTCATCATAGTTAAAAGAATGCATCTGAGGCTGAGAAAAGCTGGTTACATCGGTAGGTTGGAAAAGTTGGCCCAGTTGTTGCTGAAGAAGATGTTGCTGCAGTTGAGGTTGCTGACCAGTAGTATATTGTTCTGTGAGCTGTTGAGGAAAACTATTAAGAAGATCATAGAGTTGGGTGGCTGAGAGCGGCGGTCCGGCCGGTGCCGGATGTCCGACATGAAGATCAGGAACTTGATGGCCCACGGCAGAAGGGGCTTGAGAAGCGGTTCCCGGGAATCCGACGTGAAGAGAGCTGTGAAGATTTGTTTGCATGGGATTGCCTAATTGGCCATGGTCGAATTGAAGGTTTGTTCCTATAAGGCCGGAATTCGATCCTGGAGGATGATTTAGGAAGACTTCGTTTGTCTGTAGATCCGGAGACACCACGGTAGACAATCTGGTCACGTCGAACTCTGGTGTAAAATAAGTTGGCTGCACTGTCCGATAATCCTTGAATCCAACTTCATTGGATTCCGTGACTTCGTAATGATGTTGAGTAGACGTTGGACTTGTGACTGTCCTTTGAGGAGAAGGTGCGCTCGTGCCAACTGTACCGAAAGCGAAATTCGATACGTGGTTGCCTATAGAAATCATCATAATTGATCAAATCTTCTGTGCTGATTCAATAAAATTATTATTGCAGTCCGGTGTAATTTTCGGACGCAGAATTTACCTTGTAGATTAGAATTGTAAGAAGGATCAGCCGGATAATTGCGTATGGATTCCATGGGGTTATTCTCCTGTGAAGCTGCTCCATGATTGTAAGGTTTATCCGCTGGACCCAAGTTTGGTGCTGGAATCGTGTGAATGGGCCCTTTGTCTTCGTCCACGTGCGTCCTGTGGGTGGCTGGCATTACGGCCGATTCCGGTCTATACTCCGGACTATACTCGGGACTGTACTCGGGAACCTTATTCATCGAGTGAAATTCTTTGACTGGAGGACGCAGCGGAAGAACAGCATGATTATTCATTGGACCAAGAATGGCTTGAGTTTTCCATGCTGTCGGCAACACGTTGTAGACTGGTGGTCGTCGAATTCTACGGGGAAGATGTCGGAAGGATAAAGCTAATGGATACTGTGGACATTTCGGATCGTGCGTTATTCTCGATACCTGTAGTTGGTAGGCTTGTAGGTAGGTCTCTTCTGGGAAAAGCCGCCACCAATATGGATAGTGTTACCCATGGAAATTCTATGAGCAATTGGCCAGTTCTTCTTGTAGACCTGCGGCGGCGGGGGTGGCCTCCTCATCTTGTACCTGGCATTGCCGCCTGGGAACATGGAGACGCAGAGGCAGGCAGCCAAGAGCCATTTTATCCAGTTGGCCATCTAAAGAGAAATCCGAAAGTTTACATTTTCCTAAGAAAATCGGCTTTCCACCCCCTTTTACTCTTTCTTCCCTATCCAGCGATTACAAGAACTTTCGCCAGCATCAATTGCTCAGCGCGAATCCCGAGGAAAGCGAAGTGACTCGTCGGATGGCACGCTTGGCAGATGACCAAACGAGTTCTCTATGCAAGGTCAGTGGGTTCCTTCCTCTCCGTTCCTATTCCCACTGTACATCCTCTTTGACAAGGTTTCCCAATGAATTTCTACTTTGTTTTTCAGCGACCTGGCTGACTTGCCAGGATCTGGAATTAGAGCCAAGTGCCAAAAAGCCAAGAATATGACTAATAGCGCCAGTAACCTAGTTACCAATAGGAAAAAGGTTTTCGAGCGGAAGTCCTCGCAGTGAGAGCCGTTGCGGTACCACATATCCACATATCCACATATCCGCACGTCCAACGTGTGGTGGGATTCTAATCGTACGAGTCAGCCGGTCGCGCAGATGTGTGTCTCGCGTCTACGTGGACGCTACAGGAAACATAGGTGCCCCTACGTGGCTATGCCCATCGGACCGATCGCTGCTGTCATGGCTCGAAGACATCGAGTGGCGCTGCGTGAAGCCGACAAAGTGGGACATTGTGCCACATTGGTCTAGGAAAAGCGAGGATGAACGTGCAAACATCTCGAGATGCGAGGAGTTTCCGGAAACGGTCCTCCGATCAAACAGGTTAGAAACCTTGGCGACCGATCGTGAACCGATACTCGCGACTTATCAGATCCCACCGAGTCTTTAGCTTCATGAAAATATATAGAAATATATTATTAATTATGTTCGGGAACTTCTTTGGCTGCAATTTCTAGGCCAGGGAACGAGGACCGAGAGTTAACCGTTATTTAAAAAGTTTTCGATTGGCCTAACTGTGCACGGCGGCTGCTCGACTCCATAATTATTCATGAGCAACAATTATTATCGAGTCCTCTTGACAGATGGACCCCCGTCATTTTCTCAATGTTTTCCATTTCCTTCTTCCGTGTTTAATGGCGCCGGTTGAGTTGGCATCGCTGCCCACAGGAGAATAGCTCGTTTCAATTTAATATAATAGGACTTTATAATGATCGTGTAGAGTAACGTTTCCTTTTCTATGGCTCTGCCCGATCTCGAACGAAGCCTTCGACGATCGCACGTTAGATCTTCAGATCTTAGATCGCCAGATCGTTCGAGGCTGACGTTTCGTATTGAGAAGAATGGACAAGGGAGGTCACTACTGTGTTAATGTAACAGTTATTGTTGTGGATAGTAATTAGATCCCGATAAGGATTGCACAAGGGACTCACCTTCATGGCTGCAATCTGAAGCTGGAACCGTGACCTTCGGAAGTTTAACCGTCAGGAGTTTTTGACACTTTTGCCAAGGAGTCTCGAACCGGAAGTGGAGTCTCCCGAGTGCGATAGCTGCCGAAATAGGATCGCTGTCGTCTGTCGAGATTGTCCGTCGAGGAAGCAGTGAGTGTTCTGCTCGCAATTAGGTCATTGTCCTTCATTTATACTCTCGAACTGGCGAACGTATCATCGAATAGCGGTGGCTGCTCCTACCTCGGAAGCGGGCCTACCGGCCGCTTCAAAATTTTCATAACTCGCCAACTGCTATTACGAGACACGTGATGGATCATTTTTTAATTTTATTATCTCATCCGCATAGAGCCAAACACGTTTTTATTTAACCTCGTAATCATCGATGCTTCGTATTGCAATAAAAGCAGCCCAATCCAATGAGAAGTAAGTTCAGCATTCGCGGTCCTTTGAGCCATTTAGATTGAAATGTTCGGTTCTGCTTTGTATAGAATGTCACTGTTCCTAAGATCTGATCAGTGCCACGAAAAACAGAAGGATGTGCCGGTGCGCGCCATCGCGCCACGCAAGGAGTGACACTTGCTTCGAATGGGAATTGATAAATGACCTAGATTCGGTTGATCGAGCGCGAGGGCTCTCTCGGGAAGAGCAGTTCAAAACTCGAGACGAGCAAGAAGGATGCTGCAATAACAAAATAGGAGTGGATCACGTGGCGTCGCCGGCACTTCCGACCGGCAAGGCGATCTTTGATCGACAATCGGACTGTCCCAGAGTCGCACCGTCGTTTCTCTCCATATCCTTCGGGTTGGATTCGCACGCACGTACTTGGCTGCGCACATGCGTGTCCTGTAAGTGTGATCCAGTGACCCAGTATGCTTCCCATTGCCAATATGCGCAGTTGTCGTATTAACATTCCGTAACGCATTATCTCTTGCAGCATCCCCGCACTTGTCACTCTTTTCCTTCATTTACCTCTTCACATCGGCAGGATTCCTGACTTTTGTCTGTTCCTGGCTACAAGAGTGGCTGCCAAGAGAGGAGCTGTCTTCATTATATCTCGGAGATTCAAAACAGTTTCAAAACTGGATCAAAGATAGACCGTCGCTTTTTGTGGCTCGACCGAATATTGTTAGCGCCGTAGGCCTGCAGTCACTTGTACCCGAATTACCGCCCCAGCTGAGAAATGACCGAAGACATTTTCATCGTCTTAAGGTGGAAGGTAATAGCTTCTTCGATTCACAGATGGCAGTATTCTCGATGATGCGTCGGTACGTCAGATTCGCGTGACGCGAAGCACATAGTAGTGTCTGGTCGATTTATCTTCAGTCAATGGTTACTCTAAGGTTTACTGTCATATTGTCTGTTAGTAAAACATAATCGTAGGTCTCTGTTAATTCAGAGTCTCAAATTCTAACTCTAGTTCATCATTAAATCGATTGTAAATTGTTTTCCCACGCATGCAGATTGCAAGGTGATATATTTGTGGACCTTGTGCCTGAAGTGGTAGGTGATAGGTCATCGGTCAAATCAACGATACCATGTATGTATATGAAAAACTTTTTCTTATTACAATAGAAAATAAACTTTACAACATATTTTTACACCTTTGCTTATGAAGCTTACTTACATATATAAATGTATAAATCGGAGCTGTCAATGCCAGAAAATGATTCTCGTACGATCCTCAGTTGCCTCTCGTAATAGTTTGCGATACGAGGGTAATATCTTTCGGTTTTCTTAAAATAGAAAAATAAATATGATGCGTCTGATCAAGACGAAACATGCACGTATCGAAAATTCACATGTAAATGAAATTAATAATGTACAGTCAATTTGTATCGTTGCCTTGTCTCTCTAGACTTTCCCGGTGTGCATTTTCGTTTGAGCAAAGTTCCGAGTTACGAGGAATTGAGTATAGAAGAAGAAAAGAAAACAAAAGCAATGCATTTGTCGATCCAGAGAGAACTCGTCGTTCCTACGACGTCGCCATCCGCTATTCTTTTTTCCTCGGTTTGTTTTCTTGTTCATTATCCTTGCAGGATTTACTAGTAAGGAGTCAGACCATCCGTCTTGCTGTACTGTAACTCCCACGGAGGATAGTACGCGTAGCTAAACACCACTGTAACAGAAAAGTTTTCATATGGGAAAGTGGATCGTAGTGCTAACTCGGTGTCGTGCGCGACGCTAGCGTTGCGCCCTCTCAACGCCCAGCGCAGTCCCGCAGTTGGTGATCCTTGGTGTCTTCGCGTTAAGAAATCTCTTTGTAACGATAATTCCTATGCCTGTAGTACCGTCGTTAGGCCAATGATGCTTTGAGACTTTCAGCTGACAATCGGCAGAAGATTTCACACGAAGATTCCTACTTTCGTTTTGATCCCACGAATTCCCGCGTTTCTTGCGACGATTGTGTCCGGATGCGAGTCAAGGTGAGTCCAGGTAACGTCAAGGTGCTACACTTTAATTGTCAGACGACGTAATAGTTCCCGGGGAAGGGTAAGGGGGGCTCTGAGATCTGCTTTCTCATTGGGAAGAAAGTTTTGCGTGGTAATATGAAAATTTCACCAAATTACCGCATGACCGCATTGCGACAGAGTTGCGAGGAGGTAATGCAATACGTTGACCTTGTGTCAAGTTGGTCAAGCGGAGTTCTGGATGGCAAAGAGACAGAGGTCAATCGCATTCGTTTATAGAATCTCCTAGTGGTAATAAAAATGCGATTTACCTTGGGTCGATGACTCATTGTCAGAGTCCAGATGGGAATCGGTCTATGTCCTGTGAATCTTGGTATCCCTGAAAGCCAAGCCAACGGAGGGTTGTATCTCGACAGTGCTTTTACGCCTAAATGCTCCGTAATCGTTTATAAAGGACTGTTGCGAAACTAGAGGGATCTTCGAGGACTGCCCGAAATTCGAGGGAAAATTGTTTTGAACGTTTTGTCCGTACCAACTGTTTGCCGAGGGGATGATCGGGATCTTTAGAGGTTCGCCCAATTGAACGGTGGAAAGCGGCAGAGCATTGAAGTTGTTCAAGGACTGAATTTTTGGCAACTCGTACGGATTCAGGTGGGAGTTGGGAGGCTCGAGGAGCGACTGTATCTGTTGAATGGAAATCGAATGGCTACTTAGCGACGGCTGATTATTGGGCTGTTGATATTCGAGGGAGGGCGAAACGAAGGGAGAGGCGAGGGACTGAATCTTCTGAGGCTCCACTCGATGATCCTCGATGCTCGAATGCTCATGATTTCCGTCGCGAAGCTTCTCGTCCACGTATTTATTAAATGTCGAGTGATCAGGCAGTCCGTAGCTCGTCGCTGGCTCGTATCTGTGCTCGTCCTTGTGCTCCTTATAGTAACCGTCGTCCAGATGATACGAGTGTCCTTGAGAGCTAGAGGAATCAGTGATGCTGCCCGAGTGAGAAGCAGTCGCGGAATTGGTCCCTTTCGGGGAGCCACCGAAACTCTCCTCCAGGGCGGCCAAGCTCGGATGTCGGGTGTCCAAGTCCAGTTGATGATGGTCATGATGAGAATGGTCTTCGTCGTGACTGTGCTCCGGTTTGATCGGTTTCAGGATCAGTAGGCCCGCGTGAGCATCGTCTGTAAACGTAACGTCTGTCGGTCAGTTGGCTGCTGCAGCGGGCATTTTTGTGTTGCCCGATTTAAGTTAATTCTAACCGAGCCCATAGTTCGGCGGGACGAGTAACTTGACGCTCAAGGCGATTCAGCTGTTCAGAACGCGAATGAAGACGAAGGGAGGATCGGCTAATTTGAAGATTCCAGCGAAATTTAATAGGCGGCTAAATATTAATATTTACTACTCGAATCTCGGCTGCTCGTAGCGTCGAGAAACTTTCGATTCTTCATTCCGAGATGCACGTTGCGATTTCACGTGGGCACGGGTTGCCGTCGGACGATACGAAAGTGGAACAGTGGAGCCGGAGTCTTCACGGCGAGCGGGAGTCACTTGAACTAAACCTCTCAATATTTTTCCCAGTTCCGTCAATTCGAAAAACGAATGCACGCGTTGGTTACACGTACGGCTATGGAAACTTACTTCCGCCCGGCATCTACGAGAAGTTCTTTATCATAGATGCGCGTGCATGTGTGGTTTCGCGCGGAGACGCGAAATGTATTGCTCGTAGCAAGTATGCCGTTCGGGATCAGTTTCAGTGGAAAAATTATAATGCTACGCAGCGTTCGCACATGTGTATCGGCTCACCCATGATCGAGAACTCGTTTTAATGATGTTTCAGTTTTATATTTTGTTTAGAGAGACACGAAGCGCAAGAGTACGAGGCGGTGGAAGAGACGGAGAGAGCCAGTCATCGATTGGACGGAGAATGTTTAGTAGAAAGTTGAGATGCGCGTCGAAACGAAATGCCGGTCGGTGTTTACGAGAGGCAAGGACCTCCCGATTAACATGAATCTTTGAACTTTTCGTGTAAAATATATGTCTTTTAGCGAAAATTATTTTTGCTAAAAAAATTACATTCTTTTTTATTGCTCTCGAAAGTCCGGTTATTCTAGCTGGGATCATTTTTTTTTTTCAATGCGCAACGCGTACCGGTCGCGATTTTCAATACTTTCTTTCAGTAGGAACTTCCAATGACGTGTATAGGCAAAAGCGATAGTCAAGAGAGCAAGAAACTTCGACTTGGTGTGGACAGTAAAAGAAAAAGGGACTTTCAAATTTCGGTTGGGGCCTCTGAGCTAACCGAGACGACAGTTCAAGTTCAGGGACCATGAAAGTTATAGTCACGCTAGGTTAATCTTCGAGTATAAGCGAGATATTCGTGTTTCCAGATCACATGCAGCCACGTCTGGCTTATTTGTTCCTTCCGCGACGGTTGATTCCACAGTCGCCAAGCGTCGGGGAAGTTTTCAAAGAATAACCAAGTAAGAAAATACAAGTTATGAAGGCAGTGACGTACCGTCCGAAGGTGCGGCATAGGCGGATGCTGATGGTCCGGAAGATGAGTATCCGTGAGCACTGGGAGGTGGACCGTCGTAGCTGACGTCGTGACCTGTTAACAATCAGGATGAGCTGCAGACGACCGGAAAGACTTTTTAATTATTCTGCCGATAGAAAAAAAGAATAATTAAAATTGCTCACCGCTAATGACGGCCGGGGAGCCGTAGGTGTAATCAGGATGAGAATGACTGGTCTTTGGCGGAGTCAAGAGAGCGCTGCTCGCTATGTGACGGCCGAGGGATGATATGGCCTCTCCCTTGGCGCTGATTATTCTGCCTTTGGCAGAGATAAGGGTACCACCTCCTTTGATCAGTTGACCCTTAAGGGCGATCGCGCCGCCGCTTATGGCTTTAAGCGCTTGGAAAAGCGTGTTGAGAATCGCCTTCTTGAACGCCCACACATCGAAGGACTTGTCATCGTACTGCGGGACACATTTTTTATTTCTTTTAAATTTAGTTCCACATTCACGTTATCGGTAGGACCAAATCCGTTGCATGGGATTAACGAACGAGGATCTAGGATCCAAGATAGACCGGTTGGACGAGATGCGGAGGCCGTCGCGGGACGTCTTGCGGCGAACCAGGAGAACCTAAGATAAATGCTCGAGAAAAACTAGATTGGGTTTCCCTCCTTAATAGAAATTCACAAGACCTAGATTCCCATGGATCAAAGTTACAACACAGGTCCCTCTATGTACAACATTTTTTCGTAAAACGTAAGAGTAGTCGAGCCAGGATTAAAAAAAAAAAACCGAACTTACGGATTGAACCGGCGGTCCGTATTCGACGATCTCGACTGGATGACTCTTTCCACTGGACGCGCTGCTGGCGCCTGCGATTCCACTGGACGCGCCTGCGATTCCACTGGACGCGCCCGCAGAAGCTCTGGCCAATTTACCAAGAATTGTATTTGCGATTCCCGACAGGAAGCCGCCGGATCTCTTTATCCTTTCCTGATCAAGAACTTCGTGTTCCGGATCGTTCAGAGGATCGAGGGACGCTGGAGACTCGTGCGATCGTTTCGATCTTTCGAATTCCGTCTGCAGGTCTTCCAGTGAGATTGGGAAATAGCCTTGATGGTCCACCTCAAGATCGGTTGACCTTCTGAAGGGAGCCAACCTTTGAAGCTGCGCTGCGGCCTTCTCCAGTAATTCTTCTTCTTGAGCTTGGCTGACTGTCGGATTGGAAGGACCCTGAAGGGAGGCGGATTGTGTCATAGCGCAGTATGACATCATCAGGAGCGCCAACAGCTGAAATCGAAATGCGTCACGATTAAATTGTCACCTCTTTTCCATCGTGATCGGGCTAGCATTGCGACCAGAAGGTGCACGTGTGATCCACGTGTTAACTGGGAAAGCGCATTAGGTCGAGTGGACTTCGCGCTAGACACTATCCAATAAAACGTTGGGTCTGTCGATGGATGAAAGTGTTCTGACTGTGCTCATTTTTCCTGTGAAAGCCGGAGGGCAGAATTTACAGGGAAAGAAGGAACCTAAATTAATCGAATCGTTCACGACCCGCCATCGTGTCCAAAGGCGCGAAGGCATAATGAAACACATGAACCGGGTCACGACCACGCGACACGTAATTTCCTATCAAAATGTTGCGCACGTTCATCCTTGTCTAATAAATCCGAGGCTCGACGGGAATCAGACATCAGCGTGTAGGTGTCAATACTTTCTATAGAATCGAGCGACCCGGTAATTATGGCTTGTTTTCAACGGCGACCAGAAGACAAGGAGTTTGGCCAATTTCCGGCAACCTGGAAGGCACCGAAGTGCAGAGCAACGCAGGTAGACTCGTGTGTCGAGTCGCAGCAAGTGGAGCGACTCTGGTGAAAGCAACGCAGGATGGACAGCAACGGCAACGTACGCGCACTGGGCACTCGACACTGACGCCCGCACGCGATTTGCCGAGTGTCATAAAATAATGAAGCATCCTGGAAAGACACGTCGTTTGGCCTGTCGCATTGTTCATGAGAAAGAAAAAGAGGAATCGTGTGTTATCGGTCGAGTGAATTTAAGACGGCGTGACGCGAGGCCCGCAGACCGGATGCCGATCGCTTCAATTTGTTCTAGGAGGAGTCGGGGGTTTCGCGAGAAATTCGTCGGGTTCAAAGACCACGATGAAATCTCGTGAGTTTGGCAAAGGACAAAGTCCTCCAGAAAGAAAGTGATCGTGGTTCGAGGTAAAAGGTGTGTCCTTGATCTTGTACCCGGAGTCGCTCAGACTCGACCCAGATTCTTTCCAATTCGATCGAGTTTGCGTCTTCGAAACATCCTCAGCTCTCTCTCTCTCTCTCTCTCTCTCTCTCTCTCTCTCTCTCTCTCTTTCACTCTCTCTCTTCGTCTAAATTTTCAAGGGCAAAAACCAAACGAGGAAGACCTATCCCACAGGGCTGAGTATAAGTAAAAAGGATAGGGGCGTCCAGCCTGGTCTTTCTTTTAAAACTTTCAAGTGGATGAACTTGTGCTCTGCCGGGACCTTCACTCCCGAAGATTACGCCTCGTGCGTGGAGATGCGATCGGTCCTGACGGTCGCAAGAAAGATGTTGATCTTTCAAAATTCAAAGATCGATCACCCACGATAACGAGACATGGATTTTTAAAACACTTTCACTGTCCTCCTCAGTCCGAGCCATCTTCCTTAATCAGCCTCACTACCTTGTATTTCGTACCTTCATTGTGAATTTCGCGCTAGAACGGAGGAAGCACACGGCACTCTCACTGAACTCACTGACCAGCGCCTTCACCCATTTCCTCTCTATATACTCTCTCCCACCGTTAGGTTGCCAGTTGCCACTTGGTACACCCTCTTCCTTCTTTGCCGAAATTTGCAGACACGCTTCATCGGCTCCGATTTAAACGGAATGGCCTTTATGGAGCTATCGAAAATTCCTCCCACTCGTTGTCTTTTTTAAATCATTTTTTTGTCCCTTCTATCGCATGAAACGTATTGCTTATCCTTTGCGGACACCTACAGAATTATCGAACGTAGATCAGTGGATTCGTGTAACTACGCGTGGTATTCATATAAGTAAATGGAAGGAGGTGAGTCTCGTAACAGAGGAAATAAGGAGTATTGTATTATAAATTTCTTTTTTGGTTACCAAAGCTTATATTATAGGGTGCGAATTACGTAGGCAGTTGGCAAGAAACAAGCCGAAATTAAGTATTTCCTGCGGAATGACATGATCTATGCTTGGGTGAGCCAGGCAAATTGGAATTTAAATTATCGGTCTGCCTGGGAAAGTTTAAAAATAGGGATCCATCATAAAGGACAGCTATTTTATCTCCGTTTTTATTGATTTCTAGAAAAAAAAAAACCAGACTCACACTTGATTCGTAAGAGGCACTGCGACACTCGGAAGACTTTTTCAGATTAAGAATGAAAATGATAGGAACCTGATACTTCAAAATCAAATTTTATTGTAAACAGTATGCGTATTCCAAAATTTTATTTAGAAAGTTGGGAAAGTAAGACGACGAAATGCTTATTGGCAGGATTCAGTTTTATTCAAAATTTCAATTTCGATGGCTCGGGTTGCCATCTCAAGATCCACTGGCAGTTCGAAGGCAGAGACGTCATTTCGGCGTTTTCGGAATATGTCGTAATTATTGGCGCACAGAAGCCAATCGGCACGTCTTCCTCACGACTTCATAACGTTATTCGAAGTATTAGAGTTTAAGGGGCTATTAAATTTTTCAAAATTGATAAGCAATAACGAGTTTACACCGAGACTCGATTAGCCTTTTTTTTTTTTTTAATAAAAACTTGAAGAAATTGAATTTTGCCAAGAAACGAATTGGGTGAAGGAACGTTCGGCCTTCGTCACTGAAAATGAATACGTGACGTCTCGATGCATTTGACGCACGTCGCTTCTACCTTCTTACTTAATACAGTACCTCATTATCTTTTTATCGAGCATGGTTCTCACCTCGCGTCTCTCGCTTCATGGAAAGTGACATTCAATTTCCAAAAAATGAAAAAAAAAACCAGAACGGGGAGCGAATGTACGCAAAGTCGAGAAGGTTGCTTATTTTCCTTTTTTTTTTCGATAAAAAAATTCAAAAAACTAAGAATCAACGGCACGACATTCCGTTATTCGTTTTCGCCATAAAAACTCCTCGTGTGTGGACACACGTCACTGGGCTGAAAGTTGGAAACGCATTCCGTCTCGATGCAAATTGACGGCTGGAAAAATAGGTGCATCGCTGCTGCTTAATTTGCATGGTCGTTCTGCTAAATTTCATTAGAATTCGCGAATAGTCGCGCCGACGAAAGTGAACCGGTGAAACTGTTGCGCATCTACTGAATAATGGATCCTATATACCAATGCTATCTTAATTATTCGATCATCGAATTATTATATACTCTTTCTTATGTGATATATATACAGGCTGTATAATGATACATGATACAATTAAATCCAGCTCGCCCAAGATTCATTAAACAATTCCCGGTCTAAAATTGCTAATTAAAAGGCCTGGACCAAAGTATCTCCTAACCGACTCACTTTCTCTCGAACCTGGAATTAATTATTCCGACGTAATAGACTAGTCAGACGAGCCATAGGTGGACGAATTACGCATTCTCCGTAACCTAACAAAATTAGCAGTAGGTGGAGTTTACTTTCTTGATTATTCGTGCCGAGATGGGCCGTCCAAAATTATATTCAGGAAATCATAGTCTTTGCGCTTCCTGTTTCCCCCAACTGCCTTTTCTGAAAAAGCGACCAACGAAAATGTCGGCTCGTGCCATTCCAACCTCTGCCGTTCCTCTGCTCTCTCTTTTGGGCAGTCGACAAGACGCTTGCCGAATATTCAATAGTTGCTCATTTAACTAATTTTCGTAGTAGTCAATTACGCGAATGATCTTTTTCGATGAAAACGGAGTAGAAAGTGTTCCGGCATGGACAGAGGACGTGTCTCTTTATCTGTCTTCCCGAGTATTCGCTCGTGTGCAGCTACCTTCGACATGCGAGGTGCGCGCGCACGATGAGACGTCCACCTTTAACAGTCACAATACGATAATTACATGAATTACTTATCCTCCCCGAGAAATTATAGTGATACCGTCGCGGATTGGTATACATTCGATTGCAAGGACTCTTCCTAGAATTATGGGAGGCTAGTTATCGAATTCCAAAATGGAAGCCTCCTCCAGTCGTTACACTTCCTTCTTGATCGTTTCGATGGGACTACTTCAAACTACTCTTGTATATCGGATAATGAGTTTGTTATTCCTTGAAGTGAGGTAAACCGGGTCGAACGGTGAAGCATCCAATTTCGTTCTACTTTCGTTCGTTATCCTGGATTCCCATTATCCGGAGACAAAAGAATCACCATAATGGTAATCTCTACTGGGTTTCCTCTGAATAGGCAAATAAATAAGTTATTAACTTAGTCCCGACCAACGGTACGTACCTGACTACCTCCTGTAGAGATTTCGTTATCCAGTGCCTGGAGTGCCGATCGCTCTGCCGGAGATCGATAACTACATTGTTAACCGTGGGTAACCATACCAACGAGCACTCGACGATTTCTCGAGGCGGTTGCGTCGATTCGAGAACTTTGACGAAACGGCGACTCTGCAATACCGACGGCATCCCGAGAGACTCGGCGAACCGAACTTGTAGCTGCACTCGAACAGAGTGCGAGCTGAGTAAATTTCATTGGCAGCTCGATTCGTCTAGTAAGATTATTATATTAAATATTTTTGCTTAGCGACGTTACGCGTCCTAATTAAAAGCCGGAAAGCCGCAATGTCCGTCCTGTTAAACCACTGCCGGTCTCAGTAACTTCCTCAAGACTTTAATCAATTTGCCGTGATTGAAGAGAGATATGAAATTGACCTAATTAAAAATGTAACAGAAATTTTATGTCTAAAGCTTTCCTGTCGGTCTTATCTTGGTCAGAGTTATGAGTTCTCCTGCAAGAAGCCATTTGTCGCTCCCCGTCTTCGTCGATATATTTACCTGCTTACGTAAGTAATTAAAGTGGATCGTTCAAAGGCCATTTCGGTGCTAATCACTTTTGATAATTCTACGTGGTCCGGCACTGTGCTCGAATTAGCGTCTTCGAACGATGCACGAGGAGTGAATGAGAAAACCGTGCAACAGGTGACGGTATGGAAAATCGTGCAGGGAACCTGCTTGAAGCGAGGAATTACGTTTGAAGCGGCGAAACATCCTTCGATCCCAACCGACTTCCCGTCCTGATTGATCCTTCCTAGAGACCAAAGGATCCCGTCTGGCATGTCAACAACTGCTTGTGTGCGTTTAATTGTGAGTCTCGGGCGGTTTAATTCAGCGATTGCGTCAGGAGAGTCATGTTGCGCAATACCACCACTACAATAAGACCACGTAGGAGGAGCGATGCTGTTTCCGATAGCTCTCAATCCGTCAACGGTCTCTCATTGTTCGACGCGAAAGATCGGAGCGTCTGCGAGATTCATAGGAACTCGGACGACGATCTCGAGACTCAAGACTTTCGTCGCCCCAGACAATGCCTTTACTTTGTAATCGTTTCTTGCACTCCGCCTGAAATATCTTAATCCCGGCGGATCGAATCTGTCTTAAGCCGAAGGTCAAGCTAGGTGTTCCAAACGTGTTAAATGAGTATTTCAGAATGGAAAAATCCTGAAGAAAGATGAAAAGAAACTCGAAGCAGAACCAATTTGGTAGGTTCTATTCTTGTAAAACACCCAAGTGTGATTAAATGCACGACAGCCATGAATAATTGGTCGTGACCATCGTGAATCCACCCTGCACTAAGGAGTCCCGGGTATTACCGCGCACGCCAGTCGACCGTATCGGCAACAGGTTCAAGGTCCCTCAAATTCAGAAAGTGATCTCGACTAGCAACAGGGAAGTTTCCGGCACCTTCGCCTTCGCCAAAATGCCTCAGCAGCTGCTTTTGTCTTTGGACGTCCTCCAAATTTTTTATTAGATTGCGCTCCCCGCAACGTCCTGCGGGCAGATCGCCTGTGTACAGTGCACCGTACACGTATACAGTGCGTCGGTGCAGAAACCCGGTACAATTTTCGAGCGGAAACAGGAAATGGTCATTGCGGATTCGTCATCGGTCTCGACTTCTAGAATATTCTTAAGAAAGCTTTAATTTTCTTAACCTTATCTTCCTCGACGGAAATGACGTCACGGAAGACTCGAAGACTGACGGGAAGTGTAACCGGTGACAAAGGTGGGCGCAGGGGGGTTGGGAAGGAAAGTGCCTCCGACGCTCGACGTCGTCCGTTCGAGCGAACGTCTCATCGCCGCCGCACGTGCAACTCAGGCCCCACTCGCATGTGCCGTCCGTATGGTTTTCTTTATTTCCAGCGAAGCATAAACACACATGGGTAAGGGATCATCGCGATTGATTGTAAAATCAGATCGAGGACGACGCGCCGGCACTCCTTAATTGCTCTTCGAATGACCCTTCGCTATTGCGTCATAGTCCTCTGGAGAGCGTCTCGGCCGTGTCGCGTTGAACAAGGAGCTGCCGTCGTAATTTGATTGCAGATATGGCGCGTAGCTGACTTGCTGCCTTACCAGCAGCAAGTAAGTCTGGCAGATAAAAAGTTTGTCTTTAAAAACGCGGCTTAAGTAAATGGCTCTCGCAATGCCGTCAACCGTGGAGGTTCCCTCCCCCCGACCGATTCCTCGCCCCCTCCCTCCCTCTATCACCCCCTCGCCCTCCTCACCGATTCCCCGAGTCAATGCGTGGAAATACTATCAAGCGCTAGTTGACCACGCACGTCCCTCCCCACTCTCGAGTCTCTCGAGTCTCTCGAGTAGCACAGTTCCCCACTATGGGGCGCACTATGTCATTAGCATAAATAACGCGAATGGCAGCTGACTGCAGGTCAATCAGGTGCAACTCCTCGTGAAACGTGCAGCCAGCAGGTGCGTCCGCTGGAGCTTCGTCGCTCGTTCAAGGTCGTCTGTGCTTTCCCTGAGTCTTCATTGCTCTGTGAATCGATCGGTGCTCGTCGACGAGGACACCGGATTTCCCCGCACGGGGTGCCTGAGTGTCAGGTGCGGCGCGAAAAGGAGCATTTCAAAAGAACGTGGAAGAGGAAGGCGGGGGAGGGGGGGGGGCGAAAGGAGATTCTCGGATCGTGTCTGCGTTCATGAATATGCGCTAAGAGTGTTTTACGAGTGTGTCAATATACAAGGTACACCGGTACCACGCGCAACCAGTCGGCTAAACGGTAAACTGATATTCGATTTGTAGTCGAGCGAGCGTGTCTTTTGAAAAAACCTGCTCAGGCTGCCTTTAGAATTTTTCCTGATTTCATTCGATCTATCGCGGTACACACGTGCTCGTTGCGCGTAGGACTTAATCGTTCGAGTGCGCCATAAGGACTGATAGCTCACAGCTGGCGAACAATGATTCCAAGGGCTGACAAAGTTTTGGGACCACCCCTGTTCACAACCGTACTCACTCTTCTGCTGGTAAGTCACTGATGCTGCTTGCGGATCTTCTAATCCCAAATATTGTTCTGATAATTTGGAAAATTCCAAGTAAGTCTTCGGTCGATTTACGTAATCCAGAGTGATTCGTGATTTTTTTTTTATCGCTCAAACTCATAGTAGCTCTCATAGAGATCGAAATTATCTCCGTTTAGATGTTGAAGCGTTCCTCTGCAAAAGTCGCTTAAGAGGTTACACAGGTTTGATGGGGTTGAATAAATCGATTTTTGAAAAATAATACATTCCGTTTGTACTATCCTTTAATAACAGACTAATAAAATTTCCTTGTCAGATTTGCAAAATTAACGGAATTATGGAGCCAATCGTTCGCGCAGGTACCAGACAGGGGTCGGTGCCCCGCGGCGCAACGAAGTGTCCCTCTGCGGCATTGGAGCATCGCACTAAACTGCTTTTGTCTTTGCGCTTGTTTTTAAATGAAATTTAAACCGTTAGATGGGGCTAAACTTACTCACAGAGAGAACAGAGAAGCAAAGAGGATTAAATAGTGCATAGGAGAGAGGCGAGTATAAATTACTTGGATGTAGGGGAGCAAGTGGAAGAAGGAAAAAGGGCTGGGAGTGAGACAGTAGAAGGGGCCCAGAAAAAGGACATTAATCGTACGGGGACTAAAGCCGCGAATCTTGACTGTATACGAAAGAGCTCATAGAGGAAGAATTATAGAGGTTAGCAGAAGAGACGGACGGATCGAGTGGAGACTGGAAGGCAATTACAGAGGCTAAAGGAGGAACGTACGACCAACGAGGATGGACCAGCAGGAAGTCGAAAGTGAAAAGATAAAATGCCGAAGGAAGGAGACTAATGGATCCGAGAGAGGAAGGAGGATGGTCAATCGTATAACAGTTGGAAATGGGTGGCAAACGGGTGGCAGCGCAGCCCAGTCAACAACGACCGAAGCATCAGGATATGTTGGGAGTGTTGCGACTGTGCGCAAAGTGCAGCGAGATGTGGACCAGGAGGAATTTCGATATAAATTTTACATGTACTCGAGTAGCGCGAATAAGAATCGTATGTTGAAAGAACTTTGCATTGCCGCACGTGGAATTTCTAATAACAAACGAACGAAGACGGAACCACGTGTTCGGAGTCGTGTACTCGGTTTCATTAATGTCTAGATTTATCGATTGAGTTTTACTTTTTAAATAGCACGAGTGGGACTGAGAGAAAAATAGATTAAAGTGCTCAGGCATCGATGACGCTGACTGTACGTAATCGAGGGTGTCATTAATTGCTCGAAGAACTCGAGAACATCTGGCCGCACGCGACGGGCTTAACGATTTTCTTTTCTTCGTCTTGAGCGAAGCGCCCGGTGGCTCCTATGGAAATCGAAAGTATCTCCATTTAGATGTCGAAGCGTTCCTCTGAAAAAAGTCGCTTAAGCGAAGTGCCGCGATTTCACGCAGTCCCCACGCACCGCTCGTATAATAACGCGTCGGCTCCGAGCGCTCGAAAGAACCTGCCAGCTTTTGTCAATATCATTATGCAACCACGGCACCGTCTTATTTGCATAGGACGCCTGTGTACGGACGATTCCGAGAATAATCGTAAGAGTCCTCGAGATTTCCGCGATTGGCCGGATCGCGCCGAACGAATAAAAGATGAGCCAAAATAAAGGAGGATAAAAACGAAAGAGAAAGGGATCGATCGGACACCCGTTACAATGACACTTCGTTTTCGTTTGCGGTTCCCCCCACCGAGGGAATAGATCATCCCAACCCGACCCGAGACCGGGATACTCAATTACACGCAAGAGAGAGACGCCATCCAAGAGAAACGAGAGAGCTCCCTGGAAGATGTCCCGTGCGCCGAAAGAGATTAACTGGTTATCCTTGCTCATATTCGATCTCGAGAATATCGGCGAGACGTTACGCCGAAAAAAACATCGAGATTATTACGTCTCTGTATTTTCGTACAATTCCGACTCGCAAAACATGCCGCTATAAATATGTCATCCGAAAAACGTAAACGCTCGAGCGGATTGAATATCGAACGCTAGCGAGAAATAATATTTTTAGCATAGGCGTAGCACGAGGGCACGTGACGAAATTGAAGATTTATTTTTAAAAATTAAAAAAAGAAATAAAAAAAGAGTCAACGAAAAATTCTGCCGCCGGATGCATCGTATTTACTGAACTCCCGAACATATATTTCCATATTCGCGTATTCGCGGTAACGAATGGTTTTCCATTGTTTTCAATTAATTTATCATGCATCGTCTTTGGCAAAAAAGAGCATCGCACGATGTAAATTGAGCTGCCGGAGGATGCTCGAAGAGATCGTGCCTGGTGTTCGATATGACGATTCTTTTTACTCGTCAGGTGGGACGACGTGAGTAATGTCGCCAGGGATACTGTACTCGGGCGCGTACGCGTGCGAGCCATCGATCAGGCCCTAAGAGCGTCGAATGAGCAGCCTGAACTCAAGATCCCGGCCTTTGTCCATCGGAATGGCTGAGCCCCGAGACATGTCAGAAATTATGTAAGACACAAAACCCGCCACGTCGTCGAACGTTCACGTGTCTTCGAACGTTTATCCGAGACTCCGCTGGAATTCCCTGGGAAACTCCGCGTCCATGTGCGATTGCATGCGCTCTCGTCTGCGTATGCATTGCGCAAACCGCCCGTCGCCATTTCTCATTACCGTTCCGGCAGGCATTCGTAGTGTCGGCTGACTGGTCGACCGGCTGTTTGCCGATGACGCTCACTCCTCGCCGGCGAATAACAACCAACAACGGAGTAGCCTCGTTCACAATTGTTACCGATATAATCGTACGGCAGGGGATGCTGAATCGATCTTATGGAGAAATTGATTGTGGCTATGCAAATCACGAACCGATAGGAGCCGACAAGGTTTCCGCTGGAGAATTCCAAGTTCGGATGTTCGCGCGTTAAGTGAGGGCTAACGAGAGGAGAATATAAATCGAGCGAAGGTTTAATGACATTCTCGGGAGAACTTTAGAAAAACTCAGATCGATTCGGTTCCGCACATAGAAATTTGTGCTCGGGTGGAGGCCCGAGCGAGCGACGGCTCGGTCCATTACTCAAACTCACCGGTTCGCTATTCCCCTGGGGTGGAAAGCGCAAAAACCCGATAGTAGAAGGTCCATTCACTATCCGATCTCGTTGATCCTACAGAATATGTAGACGCAGGAACATCATCAATGGGACGGAAGTGCGGAATCCGTAAAAGGGACAGAAAGTACATTTCGGATTATCCCGGTCGCAGAGACAATAGAAGGAAGAAAGGAGAGAGTGTCTTCGGATTTGAGACTTGGATTGGCTCCGCTCGTTGAGAGTCCATTCGTGCTTTCGCGCATCCTCGACAACTGTTGTCTGTATTTAAAGGCGGATGCTGCAGTCGCTTCTGTTTTCCTGTAACCAGAATATTTTTGAAGGTATGATATTTTTGTTTCAGGCAGTACAAATGACCGGAAGCTTCCCTCACAAATGGTTCGGATTTGGTGGACCGTCTCCGTTTCACAATGACGAGCCGTTCGGTCCTTACCGATCTCCTCTTCAACGGCCGACGTTCCTGAAGGACTCGGAGAACGACGACTACGTGCCGATCGGGTACACCAGCGGCACTCGTCATCCGGAGAGCCCAGGTTACAGGGCAGACCAGCCGGGAAATCAAGCGACGCTCAGCGCTCGGATCGGTGAGTCAAGCAGGAATTACGATGTGGATGAGAATGCGGAGCTGGTAGAAAGAGCTATAGAAAATAGGGATTTGCTGAGCCCAGAGGAGTGGAGGGAATCCGCGGGAGAGAATCCGTCCAAGGGTTTCCAGAGGGATACCTCCAGTTACCAAAACACCCGCGAAGTCAAGATATCCTTAGGTTCGATGCGGGACAGTTCCAATTACTCGTCTTCCCAAACTCAAGGAACGACGCGTTCGAACGTCAGACGGGAATACAATCCGCGCATGTCAGGTAGTGAGTAGCGAATTTACATATTATTTGGAATATTTATAAAAATCTATTAAAAATTAACCTTCTCTATACCTTCAGTGGCCGCTCCGATGGACTCTATGCAGGCCGACGAGAAGATCGTCTTCCCGTCCGAGGACAATGAATCTCAAGCTCACAGATTCGTTCCGGGTCCAGCATCCATTTGCAAGGGTAACACGTACTGCGAGCACTCTCCGGATTATCCGGAAAATTATATTCAAACGGCCATCAGGGCGCAGGAAAATCTTAAATACTTCACAGGAGTCGATGAGGTAAGCTCGTCGTTCTTTTGGGTCCAGCGTTAAGGATATTATGATTTCGCGTGATTCAATTTGCCATTTTCATTCCTATACGACGGAACGACGGAGATTGGAGGAATTTCATTGATGACGTAACTAAATTTTTCCTTGACCTAGCGTAAATCACACGTTGACGGTTCAG
Source organism: Trachelus iudaicus (assembly GCA_030142595.1). Lineage (NCBI taxonomy): Eukaryota > Metazoa > Arthropoda > Insecta > Hymenoptera > Cephidae > Trachelus > Trachelus iudaicus. The sequence goes on along the minus strand of JARQTH010000326.1, from coordinate 315,099 downwards.
CTCGGAAGCAGGAATCTTGGAGGTCGTTGGGCGACCGGTTCTTTTATTACCGTATTAAAATATTTATATGACATCCATGAAACTGTGAGAAAAGATCCATGCATGATCAAATCTCTATATGTACTGCGTATATTTCATATACGAACGATATGTATTGTATCTTTTGCTTCGGGCCCGTATGGAACACCGAATGATCCTTTTGATTCGAACACGTTGATACGTATAGAAATATGACATTGTATGACATCGATTAGGTAACAAATGAAAAGGAACCTCCTTGATAGCGGACTTTATTACTTCCTGTCGCAGATGCTTCATCCATTTTATTTTACCAGGTCGTGAATATTATACAGCGGATAGACTCCCCTCTGGAGGACACGCAGCTCTGCGTCTCGACTGTAAGTATTGCGTCACCGGAATTAATACCATATCGCTCCGATCTCAGCGTCTCGAGGTTATTGCGTAGCCGAGTAAAGGAATCTTTAAAAAATTTTCATTAAACCGCAGGAACAAGTTATTATTCCGAAATCGGCGGAAAACAGGGAGAAACAGTGGCGCTACATTGTCAATCACGGAAACGTCACCCAGGGAGTGCGGATTGAAAAGTGCCAGTAAGTTCGGCGAAGAGCATTAGTTTGCCAAGTGAAAAAGGTTAAAAAGAGGAAAAAGATTAAATCTTCTCTTCTCCTCAGGAACGAAGACAGCGAGTGCAGGATCTTCGAGAGCGTCCCCAACGGCTACAGGACGAGCTGCAAGCAAAAGTACATCTATCGTCAGCTGATGGCCCTAATGGCGAACGGTTCCGTTTCGCCGGACATGTTCCGATTTCCGGCAAGTTGCTGCTGTCACGCCAAGTTCACCGGAAATGTCCTGACGCGGATGGGAATGAATATCGGCAAAACGAATCAGACTTCGACGTAAATAAAAGTGAATCAAGAGTCAGGCGTAAGCGTTCGAGAAAATAGCGTGGACCATGACGTGCGCGAGCGAGATCAATATATGTGTGCGTGTGTGTGAAAGAAAGAGAGGCAGAGAAAGAGAGAGAGAGAGAGAGAGAGGGAGAGAATTATTTATTTGACCCAGGAGCTAAGCTTCCTGATGGCCATAGGCAGGTTTTACATAGCACAGTCATATAATCTTACAGTGAATAATTTACCAAAAACGATCACATAAGAAGCCAGAAATCAGGTGAAAACAAATATAGTGAATATGTTCGAGTATTATATTAATTAATTATTTAATTATATTAAGTTAAGTTAAGTTACTAGCCAATCGAATTTGCCTCACGTTCTTTCACTGCCATCAGGTGTAAGTAACAATGTGCCCGAAAATCGACAAGTGTTGAAGGCGGCGTCGCTTGGGAGAGGGAGGGGAGGGATGGAGGGGGAGAGAGGGAGAGAGAGAGAGAGAGGGCAAAAGCACTCACTGTCCCATGAGAATTAATGCGGGGAAACGTGAGATCGTTGCGATGGTAACGCCTCTCTGGCGTCTATTGGAATTTGGCCGTAACGAACGCACTGAGAAAATCAATCGAATATTCAAATACCACTTTGTACTCAGGTACAAAACTTTATTTCGTCTGCAAACGTGTCACGTAAATTGCGCCTGATCGCCTCATCAGTCCGCGTGCATATATAGGCTGCCTGCATATACGGTGTGCGGCGTCTTGGCGCAACTTGAAAGGATGCTTAGTAGAGACTTTTAGCCCTTTAACTTAATTTATTTCACGTGGCGAGGCATTAGTAACTGTAATGGCAAATGGGGGAAAAGGAGGAACGTAAGCTGCTTTCTGCACTAGATTTTAAGTGCGGGTTGAATCTGGGCCGATGGCCGATTAGGACGGAATTTTTGTTTCCACGTCGACGAAACTTTTTGAAGGATCAGAAACGGTTATCCAAGATTTCAAAGAATTCTGGAGACTGGGGATTTTGACGTCACGCCGAACAGTTCTACGTGGGTATCGGACACTCGCTGCACTTATCGTCCTACTACGTCACGAGTGGCAAAGACACAATGTGATATTACCATTATTGCTTTTAATATAAGGAATAAGTTAATTTCATTACTATATTTTATAGTACTTATCGTTAATGCTATCGTTTTTGTATCTTCGCTTAGGACCTATATGTAGAGGCGCCTAGACGTATCAAATAAAAATCGCATTCATAAAGCAAAACTTATCTTCCTCGTTCATTTGAAAAATTATTTGTTGAGTTTAAGAAACGGTTCAACGCGTTCAGCAAGATACTACAAAGGCGTTTCTAGAGTAACGGAATGGTTTCTGTAGTAATGGATGGCGCAGCTGAAACGAAGAATTACAGATCAAACGAACTCATAAATTATACCGACAGCATCGGATACCTCAGGCACAGCGATATATCGAGCATTCGCTCCGGAAGCGGCGCCAGTCAAACTTCTGAAAGGGTCAAGTGTCAAACGGAAGGAAAAACCTTTTCCTCGAGCTGGGAAATAATAGTCACGTTTTCTCTGCTGTCAGAACTTCCTAATAGAGTCCAGCAGCCTCGTGATATGTTCTCTGTAAACACGTGACTGTTCAAACTGGACGTTTTCAAAATGTGTAAGAGCGTCAATACTCTAGTAGATTGTAAACTTGGAATTCCCAAATTTGGCCGCGAATTGGCCATTCTCGACTGGAGGATGAGTAACGAGAAGAATGGCAGAGAGAGAGAGAGAGAGAAAAAATTCTGGCCAATTGAGGATGCTGCTGTGGCTGCGTCTCTGCTGGTTCCGCCTCTTTAGGACATTCTTTTTCTCGGAGAAACACGAGTTAGACAAATTGCGAGCCATTGGTAGTTATTACGCTCCAGGATCGTAGCGACGTTTTCATTAGCAAAGACGCACTTTGAGGGAAGTATAGTCACGATGGAGTCACTGACGATGGCGTAACGATAAACGCTTCTGGCGTCGGTCACATGATCCGTTGAAGCCAAACGCAATCACGGCTCCCTGGAGAGCCTTCTGGACGAGATGAACTTTCAAACGGTCCATCGGAAAAAATCTTTAAGATCTCGAGTGTCTTGGATTCTGAGGATCGAACTGAGGATTTCAATTGTTCCGATGTCACTGCGATTCGTAGAATCGAAGGCATTTGAGGCTATCCAGATTCCCGAAGACGTTTTTTCTCTTTTTTTTCTGTTTTTCCTTCCGTCCAACCATCTGTCGATGCAACCTCAGGACTAAACCGGAGGTTTCCCTCTGCAACGCATTTCCGGTTGTTCCAGCAGCAAAAGGCCTAGTTTCGCAGACTCATGACTCGTGTCGCAGATCGATTTATCTTCTGAAGAATCCTTGTCAACATTTTTCATTAGATTTGGAGGGTTGGGGGGGAAGGTAGATAGCAGTGTGACACATAACTCCAGCACGAGTGTGCGCGGCCGCCTGAACTCTAGAGTGCGGACCCAGTTGAGTTGGGTATAATTAATTCTCTCGATAAAGACCTCACCCTTCTCGACGATCCCCAACCCTTGCTAATCACCAAAAGTCAATGTTTGCCCGGAGCACTTATCGTTGCACTCGTTTTCCGAAATTAATTCATTCGGTGGGACTGAGACCGCGTGGAAGCGAGGTGTCTTATTGATAATTGGGAAACGCTTGAGTTTCGCCCAATTGGAGTTTTATATTTTGAGAAGAAAATCAACGATTCGATTGTCTGTTCCGCGATGCCTTATTTTCTTTATATCGAGTCAATCATAGAGAAAACCTTAGAGGAACGCGCTGATTTTCGAAAGCCTTGAGTTTCCTTCGACCCGTAATTCCTTTAATTAAAATAGTGATTACAGCGGCATTTTAATGTACTGTGCCATATATTTGCCATTTATTCGGGAGAAATTAGATGTAAGCCCTGGTCTGTCTTGTCAAAAGGAATACGAGCAAAAGACGCGCGAAGAGAGAAGACCGAGAGGAGTTTTGGCATAACCAATACACGTTTCCTAATTACAATATAATCAGCTGGTAGATAAAAAATATATGAAGTTTGTTAATTCAGTAAATTTTGTTTACCGATATTTACCACGCTTAGATTTATCAAGTGGACAGCTTCATCCTGGCGTAATGCTCTCACACAATGTCACGACCTCACGACCTTAGAAATACATATGTATAACCCACACACCCACCTATGCACGGCTCGAGCACCAGCATCGAGCCTTCCAATGTATTCCGATTCTCATCGCGGCACAAACTGTAAATATTTAATTGGGAGAAATTAATAGCTCGGATGGGCAGCAGAGGCCTGTTTTCATTAATCGAAGGATGATCGAACCATCGCCCTCTTCCATTTCCATTTTTCGGTACTCTCCCTTTATCCCGCAATCTTTATCCACGACCGTTCCCGCCATAATATTTATTTTCTTCGTGGCAACAATAAGCGAAAATTAGTTCCTCGTGCGTCACGTCAGCAGCCTACGTGATATTCTTACAGGCTCGTAAGAAGCTTCGTCTCAAGTTTTATATCCGGCAATGAGCTTCTCGGAACGTTCATTAAAAATATAATATTTTTATCTACTACCTAGTTCCCTCCTCAATTTATTAACCACAATACCGTACATCACGTCACTTTCCTGCTTCGCATCTGGTTTCCCTTGATCCCTGTCTCGTACCATATTTACAAGGAGATTCTTTATCTCCCATCCATCGAACGCTGCTACAGTCGGCCTCGTCGAAGGTTCCACCCACAAAAGTGAAGCGACGTCGGTCGTTCGTTACGGCACAGACAAGTGATAAAAAATGGAAATCTGTTTGCCTAACTCAAATAAAAAGACTTCTGACAATTTCAATAGGCGGCTCATCGATTCTTATTAGTCATTATTTTTCATCTCTCGCCGGCATCGCACTAACGATCACGTTTTTATCATCCATTACCGTTTTTTTTTTTTTTCTAAATTTCGTCAAGTTGGTACGTAACGAAACGCACGTAGTAAAAAATGATATTTGGATACGATCGATGCGGCTGCGCACGGGCATGGGCACGCTTACGGTCCTACTCGGGATCTTTGATTTACGCATTAAGCCGGCTACCAGGTGTTTACGTCCTCGTTATAAATCATAAAGCGCACTAACGTGCGCTCGAGGGCTCTTTCGGCTATTTCGAACGTCACGACGGAACCTCCAAATTGGCCAAACGAATTCTAATCGATTGCCGATTCGGACGAGGGAACGAACCTCGAGTTAAGAAGCGAATCGGCCGTGACGGCTGAGAACGTCGGAATGTCGATACGTCGAACCTTCGCCGCGTAAAAAGAGACGAGTACACGCGGAGATTCTAGCTAAAGTAATCATCGACACCGGTGGCGTGTTTGAAGATTTCGCAACGGAGCTGCTCGGCGCACTCGAGAGAATTTTAAGAGATTTTCAAGAGAAAAGAGTTAAGACGACACGGAGGAGCTCGGTCGGGCATGGACTGGGACACTTCGGGGAGATGCCCAAAGTGCCTTCTCAGTCTTTCCTCAGCTTCCGTTCTTGCGCGAGTTCATTAATTCCGTCGTCTTGGTGTCGGCCTGAAGTGTAGGTGCAGTGCGCCTCCTGTGGGTCACGAGGTCAAACGCTAATGCGTTATCGCAAGGAATATAAGGCGAATACAAAAATGTCAAGATAGAACAAGGTGACGTCGCGTAACTCCTGTACTTCGTTAGATCATTCGTCATTATTATTTACGTCTCTATAATCAGAGGCACGAGTGGAACGTTCACAGATAATAATTATAATAAACGATCGATCGAATCTTGATCGTTCTCATAATTTATTGACAATTTATTTTTAACGGACGTTCGAAAATCTTTTTGCAAGCATTCTTTAAGGCATTTATGATTCCTTTAATTAGCAAAACTGGCACTGAGTGATCGATCGGTCAGAGAGTCTTTGAAAATTTTCACTGACGAGGCGGCTGCCTAACTGAGTCCGGAGGAAGGAGGAGAAACGATAACAGGAAGAAATGGATAAGGAGAAGACGCGGCTGATAGTGTTGAGAACATTGGGAATCTGGAAATTTTCGGACTCGTTCTACCACAGGGACTGAGAGAGAGAGAGAGAGAACGACAAAGAGCAGAAAGAATGAAAGAAGCTGCCGGTTAGTCATGTCGACGTTTACTACTCATTAATTCATTATTGTTGGTAAATTCCAACTGGCGGTGACTTTCTAGAATATTGTCAGTTCAATTAAAACTTTAAATTAATCTACGTTATACCAGCTATACTCGCTTTATTCTCCTTTGATTGCGAGTCTTGAAGGACAAATAAAAGGAGAGGAGATTCATAAAGATGAAAATAATAAAATAACAAAGATAAAATGGGGTCCACAACGGGAGTTTTAATTCACGAAAATTACACGACGCTGCCGCCTACCTCGTCACTTTTTCTAAGGCAGCCAACCGCAGAGCATCTCTGATTAGATATTCCAGATAGGTCTGCGAGTGACGTCACTATTAATCGTTATCTCTATCGTAGCACTTCAGCACAATAAAACACTTTCCCGATACCTTTTGCTCTTGCAGTGTCAACCGTCGTCTGTGCAGTTTCCTGCTAATCGCGGCATTCGTGTTAGCCTCTACAAAGTTTGGCAACACTTCGTGAAGCAGACGCAGCTATGGAAACTCTCCAATCGAATGTTCCTTCCTTCTATGACCCGCAGTCAAACAATTTTCCTTTGTTCAATTTTTCGAGATTGAATTTCGTGCTATCTCGGGAAATTCATTAAGTTAATGAGTAGCCTGATGAAATTTTATAATCTGCCACCCTTCACCTCGAGGGTAAACGAACTTCAAAGGACTGACTCACCTTCGATTCAGGCAATATAAAGATCTTGCACAATTTCAACATCTCGGACTGACTTCAATTCGATTGGACTCCGTGATTTTATTAAGGCTCCAGTCCTCGAGAAAAACATCAAACAAGGTTACTGAGAAAATGTCTCTTTTTGGCCCCGGATATTCGTCTTGCGATTACACTTGGTGCGAGTGGCCATTAAGGCAAAGAGGAAAGAGAGAATGAAAATCTCGAGAAAATATGTTACACACGACTCGCGTGTAGTTGCTGCACGGGTCGGAGGAGATTCATGAGTGTAGCTCAAAATAAGTTTATCCCGAGCCAGACTAATCTTCTTTAATCGGATTAATTTCGGAAATCTCATGAGTTATTTGCCCCGGAGCTTTTCCTGCTGGTTCTCGTGCTAAAGACCCTTTCAAGTTGAACTTGAAACGTTACGTCTTTGTCTTTGGGATTTTCGCTTCTTCGGATCTTCTTCGATCATATTTCTACTCGAGATTGACGTGTCTTCCGTTTCGTGTCTAATCTTAGATTGACATTCATTCGGGAGGAATCTGTGACGCAATGGAACCGGTCGTGTAACAGTAGCAGCCTCGGTAGCCTCGGTAACGAAAGCCGCAACTGGAGCTCAAAGTGTCAAAACCCGTAATTTAGTTCCTTACGGAGGTGCAAATCCTCGCGGGTTTCTGCGTTCGCGGTTGCGTCCGATTATCGGACGAGGGCAAAGACGTTCGAAGGATGAATGCGTCGAAGCTGTCGTTGTCACGCTAAGCGGCTTCCACCGGACCCGTTTCTTCGCCTTCCAAGACGCTTCCAACGAGGCAAAACCTTTAGGAGTTTCCATCCTGCTCTTCGGTTTCGAAATTCCAGTCGGCCGACATGCACATGATTTATGGCTGGTTATTTCGACTGATGACGCTCCATTAAGGCTGCTCTTGCGTTTTACCGGAACGTTCTCACAATTTCCAATAGTTCGGCAGGTGAACCCCCGTCACGCGATGCACCTTCTCGCTCTGGCCAAACTGCTCGAGCTGCTTCTCCGACGTGTCGTTCACTCGTTCTTTTACTCGCAATCAGCTGGTCTAGCTCGTTCAAGGACTTTTGCAAATTCCCCCATTATTCCCATTTTTCATGCTCGATCGATACCGTAACTCGAATCCCTTAACAGTTGTTCCCATCGCTCAATGGTGTCTCTTTAAGAGGTCTCGTGAGCTCGATACGCTTGTCGGATATATCGACGTCTCTTGGTAAGTATTAAAGAAATTGAATTTGAAAGTCGACGCGAGCATCGGGCGCGATCCAGTGGCAAAAGCTGCACGAGGATGACGGCAGAGCCTCAAGTATTATTTATATTGAAAAAGTTTGATGTATCGAGAGATTCAAAGTAAAGCGACCGGCGCTCTTAGCATGGTCAATATTTGAGGAATGTCGTTGCAATGAAATTTAGCGATTCTTCGAATGCCTGCGGAGTCTCTTAGGAATATTTAAATTCTCTTACGTTCCGTGAAAGGGAGATAAGCTTATTGTCGTAAGGATAAATCTAATATCAGTAGAACGAGTCCTTCCGAGACGAAGACGCGCGAGTTATTAAATATTTCAGAAGAGACGCGCGAGTAAATAGATATATCGTTTGTGATTTCAGTCAGTTTATTTTCATGCGAAATATCATTAAATCTAAAATTAGACACCCACCGCTTCGCGTCACGCCTCGGGACAGCCGTTCTGTCTGCACCCACCCCACCCCGCGCACTCTCGTGCAATTTGTATTTTAACGTTTCAACATCGAACAATTTGCTTCCCTTAACTCGGCCAACCAGTCCGACTCTTTCGCTCCCGGCGCAGCCCATTCCAATAGGTATCATTGAAGTTTCCCCACTTTTCAAATGGAACACCGCCGTTACCTCTCGCGAGGCTTTCGAACTTTTCGCGAAAGTTGCCATCCCTCGACTTTCGTCCCTATTCCGTATTTCTTGGCGCTCTTCAGATATTCCTCGGTGTGTCAGACTTTGAGAAGGCAGCTGCCAGGCGACGGAAGTTGCTCCTTCGAAGTCTTAAGTAGCGATGCGACGACGAAAGCCTGGGAAGCCGTTTCCACAATCGAAAAGAGTGCGACTGTGCAGAAGTGAACGTGGGGCGAGCCTGAGCGACGGAGGCGGATTCGAAGCAGCCGAGAGAGCCAAAGGTTTTCGCAGTAAAAGCGACCCGTCAGTGCGCCGCGGGCCGCAAACGCTCAAACCCCAAACCTCTTATCACGATCGGCAGTTCGCATTTCCAGCGAGCCGCTCTGCGCTGAAACACGCAGCGTCCGTCGAATATTCCTTTTGCCCGCGATCGTTCAATCTTCGGAGTCTAGGAAGGTTTCAACAGGTGCGATCCGAATGCTCCTCATTCAACCTGACAATCCCTTGGCGGCTCTTTAGTGAAATTTTAATGTCCTTCGTTCTACACGCCGCCGTCAGTCGTTCGTTCATTCTACTCGGATTCTTTTTTTTCCCCGTTTACTCGGAGACACGTCAATGAATGAGAAACAATGGAAAATTTATCTAGTGCTCTCTTTCTCTCTCACCCTTCTCTCTCTCCCTTTCACGAGTTCGTGTTGAACCGAGAGGCTCCTGGTTCCTCAAATTCTTCAAGACTTACGCACGGCTATTACGTATACAGCAGAGCAGGATAAAACGTGACAAACTTTCATTCTCGCAACTCGTTGTATCACGAAACGCAAATTACATAGAAATCGACTAGGAAATTAATGTAGCGCCGCTTGTCTGGTAGTCGACTGCTTGGCCGAACTTTGGCCCCGTAAAGTCACGCAGATTTGCGTCCGTGTCGCGTCGACGAGCTGAAGTAATGAAACGAAAAACTTTGGCTGACTGAGAAAGTGAGAAAATTGGTGTACCAGAAGCGCGATAACAAGTTCAGGTACAAACTCGTATTTTCCAGTGTACAATTTCATCCCATCGCTCGTTCATTAGCTAGAACGACACTTCGAGAAAATCTGGCTAGTCCTAATATTTCACATTCGAGGAAAATTACTATGCCCTGATAACGGCATCAGTGTCTGACGAACTTCATAAATTTGAAAGTTTTTCCCGAGGTGGCTCCGCAACAATGAAATTACACCGCAAGAGAAAACAGTGCCAGCAGGAACCGAGTTTATTATGGGTTAAAGATAGTGGACGGGGACATCGAGTGACGTCATAAATCGCAGAATCCGAGTGCACCGAGACTATAATTCAACTGAAAACTGCAAGTGCATCACCGTGCACTTTTAATTCGCAGGGCCGCTCGAGAGCCGAAATCCCAGCTGAATATAATTGGCCAGTTTTGCCAGTGCGTAATCATCGGAGGTGTCGGACAATGTGCCTTTTTCTCGACGATGTGGAACGTTATCGAAAGTTATGCGATACTGATAATCGATGTCCGTGTGAAAAGTGTGATCGTTCGTTTGAAAAAAAATTCCCAAAAAATTCAGTGGACGTCATCGATTCTATAAAAATTTCAAGCCGCCCGCACGAAAGTTCCCTCTCGCCGAAAGAAGCGTAATTTTTCAGGTAAGATTCGCGACTGCTTCGATGTCTCTGATATCCTCGAAATGCGTACGTGCATAGGTGCGCTTTATCGAAAAGGTTCGATCGCGGCAAAAATATATAAATTTAAAAGATATCGGGTAAACACACGACGTCTGCATAAAGCTTATCTCGAAAATCAATAAAGTTTCGAAGCTTTTGAAGTGTCTTAAATAAGCAGCGGGTGTAAATAAAAAAAAAAGTCTTAGCCTTTTTTTATTCTACGCCAGCTCGCGTGACAGGCCTCGCTTTCGTTTGAGTCCAATTCGAGGGTTCAATTTTATCGGACAGAGTCACGGATTATAAGAGCAATATCATTAATGCATGCTTCTCAATCGATCGAATTCATTAGCTCAAATAAAATAACACGTTTGCTCCGTTGGCTTCGGGCCAGATGCCACTGGCCCCGCTTACAACCCTTTCCCCTGGATCCTCCCGTTCTCTGTCCCGACTTGCCGAGCACAAGGAACTTTCCCCTTTTTAATTGTTTAAATAATCATTCTTTTTCGTCTCCGTCGAAAGCAACCGAACTATTTTAGAATCAGGTGAGCGGAGAGTTCTGGGCAAAGGGACCATTGAAATTGTTTCGGTTTCTTGTGAACACATCGATTAGCTATTTTACAAAGTCGTAATTAGCAGAAAAAGTATGAAAGAAGTTTGGCAGCGTTGACGTTTACTCGAATGATCGATTGGACGCGCAGGAAGGTGCACTCGCACTTCGCTCAAGGACTCCGCTCGAAGCGCATTAGCTAATTCTTAATAGCTAAACCTATTAGAGAATCGTTAGAGTCTAGTTACCTTCTCTTCGGCCTGTTTTCGAGTACCGGAATACTGGAAATAGTGGAATAGTTGAGTACTGGGGAATTAATACGTTCGCCAGGCCTCCGACCTTGGCATCCGTATTAACCTAATCTTCTGCGCTATTGTGCGAACTTTATTCGCGTAGGAGGATTTATCGCAGAGTCAAAAATGAGATATGAAGCGCAAATGGGGCGAGCGAAATGAGCGAAACGTGCGGAATTCGAGAGATTTGCGTACAGGAGAGTCAATTAGGAAGGCAGCCGAGAGGGTTGTTTTCCTGGAACTTGACAAGTTAAAATCTCTTTAACGAGCCCCGAAGATTGACAGCTCGCCATCTGCTCGATTTTCGGGTTCACGAGAAAAAAAAGAAATCAATTTTCGAACAAGACGCCGTAAGCTCGCGACTGCTGCTTGCCAATATTGCCAAAAGAACTGATAAGCAGAATCGCAATTTCATTTCTATTGTGCGTTGCCGATCGATTGAAACGAGCAGGGAAAATGAGCAGGAACCAAAAGGATGCTGCACGTAGCTTTGGATTACTTGAAACTCTTGCCAATTATTCCTCCGCTTTACGATCCTCGAAAATTTCGGTAGCCTCCTTTTATTTTGAAAACTTTTATAGCACTTTGCCCTTCATTTCCATTAACAAAGGGAACGAGGAACGTCGTTCCTTCTGCTTAAAGTAATTTGCTTCTTACGGCGAGACAAAATTCCATGGCGAATCAAAGAGATTCTCTGACGCGAAGACCTTTACGATAAACGTCAGTGAGAATTTTTGAAAATAATTTTTAAAAATATATCAACCAGAGACTCGAGTCACTCGCGGCACTCGGAGTTTAAGTTTAAACGTATAAACGAATGAAGCCATCGGGTCTGGTTTTTCAAGAAATTCTTCAGCCAGTGGATTTACGAGGTGTACTTACCGCCGCTACTTTATACCTTCCCGTTAGAAATGTGGTAAGTAAAGAATTAGTGGGCGACAAAGTACGAGCATCGCGAAGGAAGGAAAGAGAGAGGAAAGGCATGTTTGCAAGTAATTCATATAAGGGGCCCATGCGATGCTCCGCAGTTCCGCAGTTCCGCAGTTCAGCTGATCCAACCCTTATTTGCACTCCGAGTGGCATTACGAAGTCCGCGATAAATCGCTCAGGGGCTTCCACAACCTACCTACGTATCCATGAGTTCATTAAAGATACATCATCCTGTGAACGCGGCTTTATGAATGTGTGGGAGGATTAGGTAAGTTTGGGATTCTGTGTGAGTTGGCAAGGGAGAGTGAATGGAGGATGGATAAGAAAGTGTTTTGGGTATCGTAGCGTCAGGAAGGGGGAATAACCAAAATAAAGGAACGATCTGTGCTACGTACAGAGATCGACCTGTCTCTGCCACGAAATTCCGATTTGTTTCTCGTGAAAACTCATTTGACCGGGTTACGCGTAACGCTATCACGTGGACGGATGTTACGCTTATTCCTACGGGGCATTTATGGGAAATATGTTTCATTAATATGCCGTCTCTACCTCTGATTTAAGTAAGAAAAATATGCCGAACACGATGGGGGGTCGTCCTGCGGCTCGGACAAACACGAAACGCCTCGGGAATACGGGATTTTATTTCACCGAGAAATCCAATGCTTTCCTCTAGGATTTACTTTTTTTTTTTTTTCCTTACCCATTTTACACTCTGGCTCCTGCTTTTAACGTGAATATACGAATTTTCTGCAAGATTCACGAGCGACTGGATCGACTTGGCTTGGAAGGAAATAGCGACGAATTCATCGGTCGAGACTGAATCGGGCAAGATCGGAATTTTATAAAATAAAAATCAATCTAAGATCAGAAACAGACAGAGGCGAGAGTAATAGATATGTTTAGGAACATTTATCTTAGGTCATAAAAATTTCGAAAATTGAAGTATGCGATAATATAAAAATTCTAAAATATATTGTTTACTGTTGCGAGAGTGAAAGGAGTTATGAGTTTAGCCGTCGCGCCTTGTCAAGGACCTGCCGCAATATTGAATCGTCTATTCGGCGAATCGTCCTGCTAAAAATTCATTCCATTCGCTGCTGGCGGCAATTACCATGGTCGCGTCCCGATGTTACGTGAAAAACACCAAAAGGGTTAAACCCAACGAAAACGTATCTCCGATAATTGATATCATAGATTATTCAACGAGCTGCGGATTCTCTATGATCCGTGTCACGGCAGGGTCCTGATAACGCTGTATCTCTGTAAAGGGTTGTTGAATTAGGGGACGACACGCCAATATCTCTCATTGAGCCATATCCGCCCTATCAGCATGAACTTCCCTCTTTTGAATTTCAGTTTGCTGTCCATTCACTTTCTTTGTCCTTGTGAAATTTGGAGACTTTCCAGCTGACTTGAAATTTCTTGTTCAGCCCCGTTCGACCTGTCCTTGTATCTAGAACTAGACGAGTCGAAAATTTAACACCGGTTCCAGCCTATACCTACAAACTACAGTTCTTCGTTCCTCGGGTCTGCCGACCGAAGTGTAACACCAGTTTTACCTTACAAGATCCTACAGGGATAACTTCGAGGCCAAATACTGAATTTAACGAGACCCGAACAACTTTAAACGAATCTCAGCGTGGAGATCTTACCGAAATGATTCGTTAGAGTTTCCAGGCCGAAACTGGGCCAAATACTTAAGCCTCGAAAATAGAACGTATAATCTCAAAATGAGATTTGTCAACATTTGATAAAGAACTCCGTCATTGTGCTATCGTGGGCGTCGAGTGACGAGCAACTAATTATTTGTAACTGATAGCTAATGTTAGAAGAGCAAATGGTTGGTCTAATGATAGCCAGGATGCTCTGTTCCACAGTCGGAGGAAGCATCAATCACCGAATATAATTGTATATCTCTGCAGATTTGGTTTAAGTGAGAATGGGAAGAGGAGGAGAAGGTCCACGGAGAAGAGGATGAGCTCGAGTCCCATCGAGGAATACGGAGGGGAGGGAGGTCTCGCAAGTCGTAACTCAACTCTGGAGATTATCACCTGCGACGATTTTCCGGTTAAGGACAGCATCCTCTCGGACACCTGGTTCCAGGCGACCATCTACATCCTCTACAGCACGATCTTCGTAATGGCCCTCGTGGGCAATGGGCTTGTGTGCTACGTCGTCTACAGCAGCCCAAGGATGAAGACCGTCACCAACTACTTCATCGTGAACCTGGCCGTCGGTGATATCCTGATGGCCCTCTTCTGCGTCCCCACCAGTTTCATCAGCACCCTCATTCTTCAGTACTGGCCGTTCGGACCGGAACTCTGTCCAAGTGTCAATTACTCGCAGGTGCGTAGACGCAAGTTCATTGGCTTCGCTGGTTTTGGGGACTTTGCGCTTGTCCACTGCGATCGTTGAGAAACCTGCCAGGACAATTTACGTTTGACAGGATCACGTGATTAGGGTGTTAAGGTGGCCGACGTGCTCTGACACGTCGCGTCTTACCGTTCTACAGACAGTCGAGTGACAATCGTTCAGAGCTTGACAATGAAGTCGTTCGCATTCGTCTTTATCCAAGCGTTACCTATAATTTGCGAGCTTATCGGATTGATTTCTAGAGCGACAGGAAAATAAATCAAATGGACGTCCTTATCCTCCTCGGCACGCAACTCTTCTTATAAATTTAAAATCGATTTTTCAGGCAGTCTCCGTCCTGGTGAGCGCGTACACGCTTGTGGCGATAAGCATAGACCGTTACATGGCCATAATGTGGCCCCTGAAGCCGCGTATGAGCAAGAAACAAGCGAAGCTGCTGATCCTCTCGGTGTGGACGATAGCTTTAATCACATCCTTCCCTATCGCTGTGGTATCGCGACTCTATCAGCCGACGGACCGTTACGTAATGTGCAATCAGTACGTCTGCCAGGAGAATTGGCCGTCGACAGAACAAAGGTGAGTTCAAACGTGACTCCTGCGGTCTGACCTATTTTGCTCCTCTTATCGTTTATCGACCTCGTCCTTAGAGACGAAGGAAAGAAAAATATGAAATCGAATTCAAAACCTTTTTTTTTTTCATTTACTCAACTTGACCAATTGGTTTGGATCTTTCGCACAAAAGAGATTCGAGCCTTATCCTTGACACTCTTATGTCCACAGTAAAGTAAACAAAAAATGTATAAAATATGGATAAATAATGAAATGCTGCTCTAATCAATCTGTCAATCTACAGGAACAGACGTAGCCAGATTATGTTTCGATTGATTTCAGATACTATTACTCGATCGCGCTGCTGGTTCTTCAGTATTTGGTGCCACTCGTGGTCCTCTTGTTCACCTATACCAGTATTGCGGTGGTCGTCTGGGGCAAACAGACTCCCGGCGAGGCAGAGAATACAAGGGATCAGAGGATGGCTCGATCCAAGAGGAAGGTCAGTATTCCTCCTATATCGAGCAGGTCGTCATTTCTTTCTTTTTTTATACTTGTACGTTTTACTTTTTCTAATATCCTTTTATTTAACACTCATTACGTTTAGTGGTTTTCTAATCAGCGACATCCCTATCATACTTATTCCTATTCCATTCAAGGTTCGGGTTGCTATCGGGTCGAGTCAGCTTCGTGCCGGCGCAAGTGCTTTTCGAAGGCTACACAGTCGACCGCACACTTATCCTACGAACATCTTATTCAAAATTCTTAGACGTTGCAGACAGAAAATGTTCAGATCCATTTAGTAGAATAATATCCAGAGCCGAATAAAACTGCTGCGAATGAAGGAATGTACGTTGTAGATTGTAGATTGCAGATTGTAGATTGTCGGAGTCATGGAAGCGGGGGGTGGCGAGGATCGGGGGGAGGGGGGGGGGTAAGGTAAGGTGGATGGAAAGTTTCAAACGATTTGCGAAACGATCGATCATCGCGAATTACTCTCGGGTCTGGAGTTTCAAGAACACTGAATTTTCTAAGGTATTTTTTTTTTATTTGGGGGCATTATGCAGACCAGTTTCCAACTTATCTTCTCATGCGTAACAGTCATTTATGATTTTTAAATTCTCAATTGAAACTTAGGGGATAACCGCACTAATTCCCAGGTGAAAATTTTGTATTTCAATTGCATCGAATAATTTCCATAGAGTTTATCTATTTATCCTACGCACTGACAATTGGCTAACGATTGCCTGGAGGGAATTGCCATGTCGAATTGGACCAGGGTCAAACGATGAATTAATTCGTTAGTCGCTCTCGTATTTCCCCGATGAAACCGATCAGATTAAAATATGCAAGTGGACGATCGATGCAACACTCAAACGAGATAGCGAATGCTGAGTTCCTGGAGATAATAGCCAATGGAGCCAGAGGGTGAATTAGGTTCGTGCCGTTTTCCTCCTCATAGCTGCATCTTCTGCCCGTAAGGGGGAATCGGATTTGTCTTGAGAAAGAATTTACCCTTGCTGTAAGAGTGAGAAGAAAAAAAATAGCAAGGGAGCGAAGCTTTCGTGTAATCGTCAAAGTCAAGCCAGAGTCTCCGGGTAACGGCAGCTTCCGGCAGCTCTGGCTCCTTTGACTTCTTTTACTTACGTGTTGACGGAAGTTGCATATCCCATAATCGCCTTTTCGTTCTTATTGCATTTTCCAAGAAGGAAACGCATATAGGTAGTGCACTTAACGGCCACGAAGGAGTCCTCTATCGGCAGAGACTCGGCGTAGTACTGCCAAGACCGGTGATGGCTACAGGTATCTAAAGCGTACGAGAAAACCGTGATTTCAATTACTCCGCTCTGCTTTATCTTACCCTGGCTCTACCGCGAGTCACTTTACTTAACGCGACTCTGCCAGCACTCGCCTCCTTTGCTCGGTACAAGGTAGTAAATCGGACAACCAGGTTGCACCCGATGGCCCCCATTGGGAAAGAAGTCGACAGTACCGGTCACCTGGGCGATTCCGTAGAATCCGTAATCAGTGTGTATGATGTCGACGAATCGCGCGTCCTTCGCAGAAAGGGGCGTTTCCAGATAATTGAAGAAAGGACCGGCTGGATCCAATCCTGAGGGAAAAGAAGTCCTGGAGTTGAAGGGAGGCAGAGCTGACGCGGAGATTCCTTCGATTATTACGGCGTCCCTTACGTGCCTGTGATTCTCGGAATGGTAAAATTAAGAGATCTCCCGATGTAACCGGAAACCTGAGCTCCCAGCGAGTGTCCCACGACGTGGAGCGTCTCGATATCCAAACCGGAATTGATCATCGTCTCCACAGCTCCGGCATAGGCTGCACCCACACCTTTTATCTCGGGGACGGCCGACAGGTAATTTTGACGGGATACTTTACTCCAGTCGGCCGCAATGACGTTGTGATCGCCTCTGTGCAAATAGCCTTGAACGTTATAAGGTATATCAATGAGAAGGTAACGTCTCCTTTCTGAATGTCCAAAAATACGAAAAACCCATGGGTTTAATGGCCATACGAATTACCATCGACAACAGTGCGGACGCTGACGCTTTCCACACTCTCGGTCCATCCATGTATATAAACGACTGTCGGCTCGGTGACATTTATACGCGCAAGAAGAGTATCCACGTCGTTCAAACGTTCATCGATAAAATCCTCGGTCGTTTTCCTGAAACATTCAATGCATTTTCATGATAGAGCATCCGGCCCTCGGAGTTGTACGATCAAACTACTCACCCGGTATAGAGACGAAAAAATAGACCCGCCAGATCGGGGGACGAACCGCCTGCCTCGACTGCAATGAATAAAATGGATCTTATGCGAATGGCAAAAAATCCTTTAGCTCCGTGTGGGAGGAGTTTTTCCTATCAATTTTGAAAATTCGTCAACGACGATCCTCCTTGCGAATCGTAAGATCCTCGTTCTCGGAATCGAGTCGTGAAATGGCCTAATTCTCCGTAAACGTTTTTCCAAACTCTTAGGACTTCCAGTAGCATCGACAGGATACTCACTGCAGTTTATACAGCCGATCAGCAGTAAACTGGGAAGCAGCCAACCGTAAGGGATCGTAATACCCATCGCGCCGATACAAACTGAGAGACGATAACTGAAAAAATCGTGTGGTTCGAGTAGCGATCGAAGAAAAAAAAAAAGAAAAAGAAATAACACTTTGAACGCGCCGAGAAGTCAAAAGACAATTACATCCGGATCCGCGATTACCGGCTAATTTATCTACCTTTTACGTTACGGGAATGCTATCCTATCGAGCACAGTAATTATGTGTATCGGGCGAAAAGAACGGAGAGCAGGAGTAAAGGAGGGAAAGGCAAAAGTAAGAAAAGGAGAAAAAAGCAAAAAGGCTATCGGTTTGCTTCGAGCTATCGGACAGTCGCTCGCGATTAGCCAAGAGGAACGAGGAAAGCCGAAAGACACGGAAGCCGAGCCAAATCGTGTACTGCATAATAAATCAAAAGTTGATGGCTCCGTCCTCGACAGCGTTATCGGCTCATGTCTTAAGCACCGTGTCCAGATATGCACCGAGGGAGCCGTATAATAAATAAATGGCCGGAATTGCAATTTGCATTTAAGCGAATTGTGATTAGCTCTTGTGCGTCATTCATTTAGCACTGCGCCTCGGCACCCACTGCAGAAATTCATGCGTGCACGTCGCGCGCTCCGCGCACGTGTATGCATACTTCCTTGCGAAGGGAATTCATTTTTCTCCCGATACGAGAGAGGCGTCTCTCAAGGACGAACGAAGCTCCAGCGAGCCAAGAAATTTCCGCAAAACGGGCTCCGGGTGATCGATTTTCGATAATTGCGTAGGATACGTCAGAGACATCGGACAAGAATATTGCCCGATACTCTGTATCCCGAATAAGTATGTAAGCAGAAGCGAAGCGATCCAGCTGATCGATAGGTGCAATCGAGCAGTAGTGCGAGGATGAAATTTGCATAGGAAAATCTATAGAAAACGAGCTCTTGAAGTCTGCCGATCACGGATTTTAATCCTCATCGATATACAATAAGCGTAAGTGAGTGGGGAAACTTGAGGACGGACCAACTTCGTAAATGCCAAAGTTCAGGTGGTCCAGGTGTGTCGAATCATGAAATTCGTCAAACACGACACGTCTCATTCTTCACGATAAGAATTCGAAGCTTCAAATTTTTCAAGTCAAAAGCAACGCACGGAGACGACACGCGGCTACGTGCGTTTACTTGCTTCTGAATAATGACTATAGTCTCTTTTTGCGAAAATTTAATCTTTTCATCTTCCAAATTGTAGCTAATTCGTTCGTTTTGACATTTCAATGCTACGGAGAATGCAAAACTTGAATTTTTCTCTTACGTTCGAGCTTCGTCTCTCGTTCTCTTCGTTCCCCACATTCTCGACCCTCGGAAACTTCTCAACCTTCTCAATCTCCTCGTTCGATCGACGTCATTTTTCCCCGAGAAATACTCTCAACATCCCCCTGAGCCTAGGCTCTTCCGAGTAAAAAAACAGGATATGTTTTATATATGAAATATACATTTCTTGTGCTTCGGGCAGTTTAAATTGAAATTTTTTCTCAGTACAAGACGTAGAGTCGGAATAAAATATTCTGCGAGATGAAAAGAAGCTGGGCCTCTATCCGCGTGTAGCCCCATTCTGACTCTTCCTCAAGTCAGATCAGTCACGTAGCGTCTGATGCTGCAGTCAGAAAAGTATGAAATGTTTAAGAGCCTCGATAAATCGACATAAATATGCATTTAGCTGGGAATATCGACAGCTGTATAATTCGACTGAATAATCGGGATAGTCAAAAAAAAATCTTTAAACTTCCCAGCTGAATCACGAGAATCATTCGGAAACGAGGATGATCCGTCGCTCTACCTTGATGACGGTGCAAGTCCGCCTTGACTATTATTTCGAAGCACGTTTATCTTTAAGATGAAATCTCATATTGCCAGGTAACAGAACATTAATGAAATAACCGTTTTATAAGATCGCAGAAAAATAAGATGGACGTAGGACAATTTAATAGGATAACAGTCCGGTAAAGTGAGCATGATATATTTGAAAAAGCTACCAGCAGGAAAGAGTCTTCTTCTCTGGGGCAAAAAAGAAAACTCTCGAACCTTCTAGTAAATCTTGCGATAGAAAATAATTAGGATATTTAATTCGTCAGAACTTATTATATCGATCGACTGACGGTAAAACGATTTTTTTTTCCAAAACACAGTAAGAACAATGCTCCCTCCTCTCATACGTCCCGCGTGACGTTGCGCAGCAAGAGAAATAGAGTATTAAAGAGAAAAAAGAAAAACTGGATCGTCCCTAATAAAACTAATAAAAATATAAATTTATTACCGTTGCGCGTACTCGATTCTCCATAATCCCAAAGACAGGATTAATCTCAGGAAAATCAATTGATCAGCGAGTAATAGCCATAAGCGCAGACAGGCTAAATGTCACATAAACCTATTACTCTCTGTCTGCGGGTAAGCGACTTCGTTCCGAGCAACCGTCAACGTCACCGCGCCCTTTTTTTCTTATTAATTCGACGTCAAACGAAGTCATGGGAGAAAATACGAAAGAAAAGGACGGTCTGGTCGATCGAAAGAAAATTCCCAAAAGCGTCGAACTGTAATGCAATAATAACGGCGAACCCGATCGCTAGAGAGACTCGTCTCTCCGTCGTGTCCGGAGGCTTTTTTAATGTGAAAGTCTCGCGCCGGAAACACTCGACGGAACGATAACGAATGACTTTCAAAATTTTTAAGATTACGAAACTGTATCATCCCGCAACGAAAAGAGTGTAAAGTAACGAAAAGCTAGAAAGGAAAGTGACTGGGCTGGAGCTGCCGAAGGTTGGGACGTTGTTCACGTAGACAGATAGGGGGGGACAATCGGAGCAGCCAGCCAGTCCGCCAGTCGGCCAGGCAGCTCAGTTTCAACATACACGGCACACACGCTTGAGCCGAGTCTGACGAGAATAACCAGACAAAGGCAAAGAGGAGGACTGCGCGGTGAAAGGAATTACCCAGGGACGAGAAAATATGCTGCAACAATGGGTTATTTATGTTATTTATGTTAGTAAAAGAAGAGCAAGCGGCTTGCTCATCGGATTAGCAACGAGCGAATCGGTCCGGTCGGATTAATCAAGAGGCTGGCTCTGCTCTTTCCCTGTTGCCTCATAATTTTCATAAATGCCCTCAGGCTCATTTCGGCCTGGGGATATTTTCTCGAGGCCCGCACTGAATCTTCACGCACTGTTCCGCAGCCTGATTCCACGAAATTTCTGATACTCGGGACTGATCGATCGGATCTGTTTGACGCATGGTTACTTCGAGAATAATACCGAACTCATTATTCGAGGCACGACGCATCTCCAAGATAATCTCGAGACTTTGTAAATACAGTTTTTCCATTTTTTCACGTACGATCTTTTCGTCGATTTCGAAGGGGCGAAAGCGGTAAGCGGTAGAAGCGCAGAGATACGCAAATTATATACGGCGGTACTTTTGTACAGTGGAGCGACGTTTTTTTTTCTCTTCTCACGTCGCCCAACCTGGCAGCTGATCGCAGTATCGCTGATCAACTCGCAAAGGCCGGCAACGGGCCGAAGCTCCAGCTTATCGTGGGAATAGGCAATCGCTTTTTATTCCAGGTGAACCAACCGAATTGTAGAGATTGCCGGAGCAAACAGAGAAGGAAGAATTGCGCGACCATTCTGCCGAATTTAACGACGGACACGGAGTTACCCTCGAGAAGTAGAGTTTGAATATTTTCAAGCAGGCAAATTGAATCCCAAAATATCTCATAGGATTCTGGGATACGAAATCTAATTAATTAGCATCGAGGATCTGTTTGCCAGCGTAATTTACGTCACGCAGCCATTAATCTTGGGGATGTGAACGTCTGTCTGTTTATGTATACGTATCCAGAGGCATGTATATACTTGTATACAGAATGATGTGATAAATCATCCGCGATGGATGCTTTCGAGCACAGGCGCCGTTGGATTCTTTCGTTTTCTATCTCTTTCTATGGATTCGGTCTTATTCATTTTTGTTCTCCTCCGATTTTCGAAATATTTGTAAAAATACAGCAGCCACGGTGTGCTAGGAGCAGCGACTTGCTGGTACATGGATATCATTTTAAGTCTGGCTCGATAACACGGGCGCCGTCTATTACGAGTGCGGTCAAAGGAAGGCAGAAGAGAGAAGAAAAAAAAAAACAAAGCAAGAAATCGAACCTTCGAAAAAAGCCCTGAGTGCTTATTTTTCGGAGAACAGCGCGAAAGGACGAAATTACGTGTTGCGTCGTGACGACCAAACGAGACGCCGTGCTTGTGCGAGCAACTTTACGAATTGGATTTGAAGAATTGCAGGGATAAAATAACATTCATACTTTCTTATTTCCTCCGGCAGTTGGCGGGAAAAGAAAAGCCTCGGGTATTTGGTAAAATCTGAATATAAGTGATAACCAGCTCCGAGGCATGAAAAAAAAAGATCCCTTCGACGTAATCGATCGAATCGCCGCGACAATGGAAGCTAATTTATTTAACGAAGCTCGAAATGCTCCTGAAGCCACAAAGAGACAAAACTGCCCCGTTTCTGGCGGAGCATTGTGTAACTACGACAACCTGACCCAACTGGTTTGCCGTCCGAGTGATTGGAGAACTGGACGACTGGATGACTGGATGACTGGATGACTGGTCGATTGGATAACTCAGTGACTAATTGAGCAGATAACTGGGCATGCGCCTCTTCGAAAAGGCATCGAAAATCCTAAAGCCAGCGGCCACTGATAAAATCGGAATAAATGGAAATATTGACTTTGGCTCAAATGTAATTATAAGGTTGACTCTGTCGCAGTGGCAACGGAACGGAACGGCAACAATGGCGAATCCGTCACTGTAATCAAATGGTCGGGTGTCAGCTTTGAATCTTCGGAATTTTCCCTAGACGAACATCCCAAGCGTGAACGAAGGGCGATCCTCAAAAACCTCAAACAACATCACAGAAAACTATTCTCTTTTCCGCAAAGGATTATTTAGCCTAACGAACGAGCCCCAGGCTACCCGAATCCTTATAAAGTCAATGTAGCCAACAGCAAACTTTGCATCCCGCCACCTACCGACCGTGCAATTTTCCAAACTTCCATCAAACCATTTTTCTTTTCCATGTTTCAGATGGTAAAGATGATGATCACCGTGGTGCTGGTCTTCACCATCTGTTGGCTTCCATTCAACATTTTAATCGTGAGTCCATTGAAATTTATCCTCCTCAATTCTAACGAAGCCTTTCAGAACTTTCAACGCCCGGTTATGCGTAATGTGACGGACGGCTTTGCCTTAGTCCCGCCAGTTTACATTTATTTATCCGCCGCTGAAATGCGAATACCTAAACTTTATTTAATTTAATCTGAACATTTTGTAAGCCACTCGACTAGGCACTGCCAGAAACAGCCAGCAGGATATTTTCAATTCGCTTCGCTGAAATATCAATGAAATCAAATAGCTTTTGCGTTGATATGCCTTTTCCCAGAATAACTGACAAATTCCGGAACGTATGGATATGTATATATTAGGTTCAGTGATATTAAAAATACAGCTAATACATATATATATATATATAAATATACATATATACAGATTGACTGCGAAGCGATAGTTATGCTCGTAAAATATCGTAACCGTGAAACAGCGATAACGGGTCAACATTCGAGGATCCCGATGTTATCTTGACTTGGATAAGCGATCGCCCAAGGATGCGTGGCCACGAGAACGTATAAATGAACAGACGTAATAGAGGGATAAAACTATAAACTGTAATTTATTGTCCCAACGTTATAGCTTGTGGGATGGCAGAGTGAAATTACTTGTTGTCCCTCTGCTAGACAAACTCGTTAACGTCCAAGGAAAGTGGCCTGTGTAGACTCGAGCGGTTCACTCGTTTCCTAAGAGTTGAGAGCCTTTCATAAAGACCGCGATAACTCTTTGGAAGTCTTTGCATCAGGCCGTTCATTTATTAGACTATCTAGGAAGAATATCCTCGTGGGTGTCCAACGTTTTAAGCTAATGTGCGTCGAGCTTCCTTTTTTTTTACCTGTTTCTCTTTCGCGTTAAACTCTTACAGTAGATATACATTTTTTTTCCTCTGTCATACAAACTGTCGTCCCTCAGCTCGGAGCCGGGCAGAGCAATATAACTTTTTATTGGAGCTGCTGCCCTTCGGTGTCAGCCTGATAAGGCCG
This sequence comes from Trachelus iudaicus, assembly GCA_030142595.1. NCBI lineage: Eukaryota > Metazoa > Arthropoda > Insecta > Hymenoptera > Cephidae > Trachelus > Trachelus iudaicus. The sequence goes on along the minus strand of JARQTH010000326.1, from coordinate 290,802 downwards.
ATGCGCACGTCCCTCCTGAATCGTCCTCCTACACGAGCGCCAGATAGCGATCCGCCATGAACTCTTCTCTCTCTCTCTCTCTCTCTCTCCAGGGTTCTAAAGTGGACCTGGAAGACACTTGGGTCTTTTTTTTTTCTTTTGTTCTCCAGTCACTTAATAAAATATTGAAAGGAAAATACACAGGTCTCGCTATTGGGACCACGAGGGTCGTAGAGCGGGTGATCGATTGGCATGAGAGTATTGTAATAACACGCAGGGTACACGTGTGCCCACATCGAGTGTGTGTACCTTTTACTGGTTCGTATGAGGGAATCGAATGTTTCATGTAGCTGGTGATGGACAACGATGAGAGACTCGGGAATTGGATCGGGTTGCCATTCGTCTGGACGGTCCTGCATTGGCTCTCGATGTCCCATTCCTGCTACAATCCTGTAATCTACTGCTGGATGAACGCGAGGTTCCGGGCTGGTTTCATTGCAGCTCTTGGACGACTTCCGGGTCTTCGAAGGATAATTCCCGCGCAGAGACAAAGGACTCGCAACACCAGCATGGCGGGTATAGCACTCACAGGTATGTGATTTGCAGATTCCACGATTCTACCTTGTTTCCGGATCCTCGGGTCACAATAGTCATTCGCTTGATCGGCTTGAGTCAGAGTTCAATTGCGGGTCTGCTGTGACGTCTCGAACGTGAAACGGCGTCGGACGCCGCTGTGATTTCCTGTCTGATATCACGTGACTCGTGCGAAATTTATAATTAACGAACAATAGCATCGGATAACTGTATAATGAGAAGTGACAAAAAAAAGTGGCTTCCTCTCTGTTTTAGGCGTAGATGGTACAACGAATTCTATATTACGTCGCATGAATACCTGCACGACGTACATAAGTGTCCGTCGGAAAACTAACGGGAACCATTGTCCGCCTGCCAGAAGCGCGGGTCTCCGGCAGAGCGAATTATCCGCCAGGATAGTGGAGCCGCAAGGCAGAAGCCTCGTGCGACTGGAGTCGCAACCCGAGGAGGAAATTTGAGTCTTGCTCGTATTATTAGCGATTGAAGAAAGGGAAAGAGAAACCATTAGGAGTCTAATGGAAAGTCAAATTCTGTCGCTGGGAGGTACGAAGGACCAGAATAGAGGATCCGGCGGCGTGAGAAGGTCGCCGGTGTGTAAATTTCATGTAAATGAAAACGTCCGTTTAGAACGAGAGAAGAGTCATGCGGCTTATGAAGTTCCCAGTGACGTTCGATCTCGGCGTTCAACAGAGTTCTGCGCTTGAAGATTTTACGGGGCCGAAGCTACGTACTTGGACATTCGATATTATGGAAGCAAAGCTTGAGCCACCTTTTCTGTTGTGCTGTATATTAAGGTTCTCATCGTCGTATATCAGCTGAGACTGTAAATAGCTGGCCGCTTCGTGTACACAGATAAACTGGGCCGTCACGATTGTTTGTTTAACCTACGACGGACGTGAACGCATGTATCACCACGTGCGTATGGTAATATAATAAACTGTTTTTACAATATGCCATGAGGGACTTTTATGAGCGCTCTTACGAATCACAGATTCGCAATATACTTATTACGGGTCCGCGTCTACGTAAAAAATATTTTTAGCGCTGCGCCTGAGCCGCGTCTGCTTATTCGACCGATGGAATAACTCTGTCGATCGTTGCTCTTCGATGACACATCTGGGTCTTATGGTGGTTTATTGCGAGCGAGAAATGGCCGCTACTCGGTTCAACACATTGGCCAACGGACTAGCGTCCCTTTAAGGCTTTTCAGGTTCAAACCACTCTGGGTCAGTGCGAAGCTCTCCGGCTAAATGAGACTCGTCCATCTCTTCGGTGTCAGCCTCTAATCCTCCAGTCAAATTACCTTTTTCATTTATACGATCACGTTCGCGACACAACAAATTACTCGGGCGCTTCAATGTGTCCACCGGAGTCCGGCTTCATTTTTATTTAACTCAATTTCAGATAAAATCTATAGACTTCAAAGTAAACAGCGGGCTACCTTTGGTAGACGACATTTATTGTACCTTTTACATCACGTACATAGAAGATACATGGAGACAGCCAGTGAATGTTATTTTTATAATTGATTTTCATTTTTGATAAATAATCACTGACAAATAAATATTATATAAATTCTCACTAAAGATACGAGACAGATATTTGGCCGTTGCGGTGTGCCTCGTTCGATTCTAGATTATTTATGGAATTAGAAGTGTCACTGAGAGAGCAAACGCTCTAGAGACTCCAAGATGGTAGGGTCTCGATAAGCGATGAGACCACCTTTATTCGAGAAACATTTTTCGCTCAATGAATATTTAAGATCCAATTGATCCCTACTCAATCTGTCTATGAATTTCGAATAATCGAGGATACCTCCGCCAACGGAACGCAATATGGATTGAGGTGCACAAGTATCCCACCGATAGGTTGAACCTTTTGATAGAACATAAGCATCAGCCTGACCAGTTATAACGGTAAGAATTTTATAACCAGCTCCGGATGACTCAACTATACCGAAACCACCGTTTGAAAGCTTCGCCTTTACTTCTGGATCTTCGGAACGACTCAAAACGACGACGCCACTGCTGGGCTTCGAATATTTCAAGGACGATTCCCCAACGTCGCCCTTTACCGATCCCCAGTAGCAGATTCCAGTCCACCTATTCGATCAGCGCGATTTCGATTGATTCATTGATTACACGGGGATACAATGATGACACCTGCTACTTACGATTGATTTGTCTGCGTGTAGAAAGGCTGATTCACAACTCCCAAAACGGGCAATCCAGTGCTTCCAAGATACGCCCCAATTAATACAGTAACACACCGCAAACCGCTTAAGTGTATTTTGCCAGCTGAATCCATCAGCTCTATGCCATTAATGTAATCAGCTGTAGAATCTATGAAAATGTTTTTTGCATGTTTACAGATACTCGTCACCTGAATAATCATAGACAAAAATTATAAAAACTTAAGCCTACCAATAGGATCTATCCAAATGCCAAGATCATCCATGTCAATATTAAAGTCTTCTACGAGGCTGCCACTAACCGGTACATCTTCCAAGGATATCTTTTTATGAACCTCGGATGCAAGTAAAGTGGCAGTTGCGGTATCATTATTCAAGACTTTAATAAGAAGCTGAGTCGTCTCCTCGGGAGAAGGATACACTTGGACTACCACAGTTTCACCCAAAGCATTTCTGAAGACATTACTCTCCTCGCCCTTGACCTTCTTTGCTAACTCTGGAAACTGCCACTCTTTGCACAATATTCTATCACAGTGTCATAGATATACTTCTCTTTGCAATCACTTAGGAAATAGAATACCAGTTGACTGATTTACCTCAATGCCTATATCATGCCTGATCGTCTCCTGGATAAGAACATCAGCTAGGGTCTTAAAATCCTGGAAGAATCTAGGATTCTTCTCTTCCTCTGATTTCTCTTGAACAAGCAATTTGAACAGAGTATCATTCTGGCGACAAGCTCTGGCAATATTTGCTGCTTTTTCAGAAACCTTCAAGAGCACTTCCAACAATCTGCTCCCATTCGACATACTTCTGTAACTGCAACCTAGTTCTAATTCTTAGGAAATGAAAGGCTACCCTCGAGCAGCGAAGCCTTACAACTCACTGTACATAAAGAAACTGTATATCATAAAAATCATTCGTACCAAAGAACTATTTATACTATGTATTAGAAATATAAAATCATTTTTATGACGTAGAAAACAATGTTAAATTCAAATGTCTCATAATTACGAAAAAAAAAATGTAAAATTAAACAACATCCATTCCGAGTAATTTAGAGATATAAAATCCTAGAACGAGGACTCTTATTAAATACAAATAATTTACCTGTTATCGCGTTAATTGAATTCTTTCGTTAAGTCACGTTAAGTACATTGGCCGTACAGGCAGTTCCTGACTGTGCTTGTCCCACTACTTGTTCCTCTCGTGGCTCGTGACACACGCAGGCAAGCGTTTGACGTTTTTAAGTGTACACAAACCAGAGATGAGTAAGGAGATGCACGGCGCTACGGTTTAAGGCGATACCAAAAACATAGCGCTAAATCGTAGTGGCAAGTCCGGGAGTAGGATTTTGTGAGCATCGCCTTCGTCGATAATCCGGATCCCGTCGTTGCCCAACTGACCGCGATTACGAAGTGCAACTTGGTGAGCAGAGGCTCTCCGCTACGTACGACTGGATCCCAAAACAACATTTACAAAGAGACAGCTCATCGAGCATAAGTGCATGAATACACTCTTTGCATATTCAAAAACTCCGCTCTTGCTTTTGAGCTATCTTATTTATTTGAACTATCAGTAAACTGGTGCATCTGGAGATGTAACCTAAACATACTGAGCATACCAGACACTGGATCAGCTAGCACCGTACTTCTAGTCAAGAATCTTTTGTTGCGATAAAGTATTCTTCTTTAAATTGCATAACAAGGTGAGTTGCGTATATCAACCTGAATGTTAAATTATTCATTACTCCGCTGTATTAAAATGACTGTCATTGTCAATATCAAAACTTTTTATTTAATGAAATACAATTGTAATTTGATATAATGCTTGAATGTGCAATATACAAGGTATTTATCGCATAGGTAATAAATAATACTTCATTGGCTGAGTATCCAACAAACATTTAAGTAGTGTGATTAGTTATACTGTTATGATCAATTTACAGGTCAGATGCATCAAGATGACAGTGATACTGGGTGGAGGAATATCAGGGTTATCTGCAGCCTACTATGCTTTAGAAAATCCAAGAGTCAGTTCTATGGTATTGCTGGAGGCTTCAAACAGAGTAGGTGGCTGGATTTGTAGCGAAAAATCACCAAATGGAGCAATCTTTGAGCAAGGCCCTCGAACAGTGAGACCTAAAGGCCTAGGAGGAAGGAATACTTTGGAATTAATAGACCGTTTAAAATTAACAGAAAAACTTATCCCAATAGTTTCCAGCCACCCAGCTGCGCGAAATAGATTGATTTATGCTGAGAACAAATTACACTTGCTGCCCAACAACCTTAAGTCTTTATTTGTCAAAAATTCACCGTTTGACCGTCCTCTGATCAGCATCCTCATGAATGACATAAAAGCACCGAGAATCTCCAAGGAGGATGAGAGTATTTACAGTTTTGTGGAACGTAGGTTGGGCAAAGATGTCGCGGATAATCTGATCAGTCCCATGATATGTGGTATCTGTGCGGGAGACGCCAAACAGATCAGTGTCAATTTTTTGATGCCTTCTCTCTTCGAGGCGGAACAGAAACATGGCTCGATAGCAAAGGGTCTTTTGATGAATCGCGTGAACCAAATGTTTGCCACAAAAACAAAGATTGCCGAAAAACCCGGTTCGGGTAGTGCAGAAGTGGCTAAGAAAAATAAATGGGCTATATGGGGTTTAAAGGATGGATTGGAGCAACTTCCTCGTACCCTGGCGGATAATTTAAGATCTCGAGGATTGGACATACGCTTAGGAAATAGATGTGAGAGAGTGACTTTTAAGCCCGGTTACGTAGAGCTGACGGTGAATGGTGAAACAGACAAGTACTCCCGGATCGTGTCGAGCGTCGCAGCTAAAAATTTGGCACAATTGGTCCGCCGACAACACCCTCAATTAGCTAGAGAATTGGAAGCGATTCCCACGGTGACGGTGGCCGTGGTTAATATTCAGTTTAGCGGAAAAGTCTTGCCGATGCAGGCCTTCGGTTTTCTAGTTCCGCCTAAAGAGAATTTACCGATTCTCGGCGTGATCTTCGACTCATGTGTCTTCCCGCAAGAAACAGATACGGTACGTTACAAGATAAGTTTCGCGCGTTTTGTTATCGTGACAGAATATTACCATATTTTTTAAATAAATTTTGAATCGACAGGTACTGACAGTAATGATGGGCGGCGCTTGGTTCGAAAGAAACTTTGGCGAATGTCCCTCCAAGGATGAAATATTGCACGTGGCGGTTGAGAGTGCGAAGAAGATCCTGAGTATCAAAGAGAGCCCGGTCGCCCATAAAGTGGCCATCCTTAGGGATTGTATTCCTCAACACGTAGTCGGCCACAAGCAACGACTGAACCGCATTCATAATTACATTTCGGCGCACGGCCTTCCTTTAGTGCTCTGCGGATCCTCCTACCAGGGTGTCGGACTCAATGATGTTATTCTGTCAGCAAAACAGGCGGTTTCTGATATCTCGTAGTACATACTTAGAGTCCAACAGTCAACAGAAACCGAAAGCTTTATTTTAGCCATGGCAGTGATTACAATTCAGCCATTGGGTTAACATGGCAGGCACACAAAAGCGAAATTACTTTGCCAATGGCTTAGGCAGCGACCAAGTCAGCGACCGGTGTTAGTCGGCATGCCTTACCATGAGAAATATGATATTTTCATAATTCATAATACAGCATGGCAAGCTTGAAAAATTTGTTCACATTGATTCGTTTTTTGAGCATTATTCATCCTCATTGAATCGTGATTGATAAATGTAAAAATGCAACGGTATAGGTAGGTGGTGCGAATGATGCCTTTTTACATGCGACTAATTGTCAAACTTTTTTATTTCATATTTATTTATAGACACGATATTCATGTATCAAATGCTATAGGACGATTATCTGTCATGGCAAACCGAATGATACATTGTATACATGCTCTATAAAAATACATTTGTTACTCTCCAAAGAGAATATTTCATTGGCATTACAATTTTTTATTTCACGGAATACAATTCAACGTACAATAAATCGAAGTTCTATTTCATATGAACACATAAGTATCCTTTAAAGAAATCTTTCAATTAAGTTTTTAGGTCAAAACTTCCCACCTTACAATTACACGCAATCAATGTATATTTGCGTTTGCAAAACTATCAAGAACATTTTTTCAACAAAGATAAATCAAGGTCAATGAAATGTTCATATTAGTTTAGAATTTGGATCCCAGTTAATCGAGACACATAGAACTTTGATAAATAATGAACTGCTAAGCAAAACATTTTTGAAAGAGACAAATAGGTCTGCCGGTGATCTGACGCTTCTCGGTAATTCTTATTAACATGAATGCAGTTCACAGTTCATATACAGTATTACCCAATTTCAGAATCTGATACAAACTGTACAAACCATTAAATCCATCATTCAAATAAGACATACATGCTTACACAGGGAGCAAATCTATACAAATCACAAATACTTCAGGACTTATTTGTCCTGATAATACATAATACAATATCTTTCATTTTACAAACTTAAATTTTTGAACCAGTGAACATCAGCAGGCACACCTCTACTGATAAAAATTCAATTCCAGATAATAAGAGCATCACATTTTTACTGACTAACAGTACCTGCGTATTTAACTTCATCGAAGGCCTTTCTAGCCTTTTTGAGCTCTTCATTCATTGTTAGCAGATCCTTGACTCTTGCATACTTCCGAGGATCTTTCCTGACTAAGAAAATTAACAAAATATATACCAAATGACAGATATCATTTAATATCGCAAAATAAGAATGTGATATATAAATTACCTAGAAAAACTATGTCTTCAACTTGTACTCTACCAGTACGACCAATTTCCATAGCTCTATGGGTCATTTCAGTAATGAACTCTATCACTAGATCCTCCAGCAGATCAACACTTTCGGTATATGGATTTTGATCATCTCCAAAACCAAACATCATGCATCGCAATTCCTTGGAGAAGAGTCTCTTTCTACCACCTGGTAAAGTTCCACCAATTGGAATTTCAGCCTCCTCATCTTCAAACTACGGAATTTTACTAAGGATGTTATTGTGATCTAACCTGCTCTCTTGATGTATACTGTGTTTCAAGGATATTTATGGAAAGTGTACAACAATATTCAAAGAGTAATACTCACCTGTTCAAAACCTTCTTCAGCAGCCATTACTTACTTTCGTCAGGCGTATCGTTGTTTTTAATTGTAACAGAGTAAATATTTGCACCAATTGGTACGTTCTGGAGTTTACGCGGTTATTCGCTCTTATTTTCTAAATATAAGTATAAAACCTTCAATGACAGTACCGACGGAGTATCGAGAGAAGTATTACAACCAGTTCCCCGCTAAAAGTATAGTTGGATGCCTGCCAGTCAAGTGCAATGAGAGCAAGCGTATCATAACATAACAGAAATGCAGAATTCAGAACAGCAGGAATAACCAAGATAGCTGGGGATTGATGTTTTCATTCATTGTCAAACACGAAAATATATGAAATATTGAATTTCATGATAAACAATCGCAATCGAGATTGATTCGAAATGTTCAAGAAAATGTGGAGAATAAAATTAATTCAGTGGAGTATACCTCCTCATGAACAAGGAAAAAGTGAAATCCCTTGTCAGTAAATACTGGAGTAAATACAGGCGAATTGAGTTTATCGGGGACGATCAAAATGGAGTTCGAGTTGCAATTTCTAAATATCAAATTAATCAATAACGCACTGTTTCATAGTGCACAGTTGAATAAATGTTAACGCGCATTTTGCTTTTTAGGCAATTAGACTATTAGCTAAACTATGAGATGCATAGAAGAAAATTCAAGAGAAGTGTGTAAGTATTTTTATATAACGAAATTGAAAGTTACAGCGTAAAAGTCATGGTAATGGGGATATAACTCTGATTTATTAAATCAAATTAAAGGACCAGTCCAGCGATAGGTAAAAAACCCCAACACGTTTCAAGGATGACTATACAGGGTGGTACCGAAGAGGGTCATGGAATACATAATTCTATAGAGAGTCCAGTCAGAAAGAATCATTCTCAAGGAATTGAAGATTCTTCTAGTTGGGATCAACAAAGTGGGGCCACTTCAGCTTCATGGCCAGAAGACATGGAGGAGGCTGCGACAAGAAAAGTTATCTCATATTGGGAAGCTGTTGAAAGAACTTTATACGATGAAGAGAATCAAGTGAGATCTGGAAGTGTTTATGACGAATGTGTACAATGGCGAACACAGATACCACACCTGCGAGTAGTTGGACAATGTCCAGTTTCAATGCAGAAAATTTATAGCCCTGATACCTCGTTAAAAAATAAAACAGAAAATATTTTGGAGAATTCAAGTATTGAAAATGAAGAAACGTATGCAGAACATAATCTACCACAAGTGAGTGAATTTTTGCTTTTGCCAGTGAAAACTCTTTTGCACGATCATAGAAGAATTTTACATATAGGATTTAGGTAACTCGTCAAAGCATCAACAGCGAGATAAATCGAGGAAAGCTATTCTTCAGTTGATCATGGAATTCCTGTGCAGACAACTTTCTCTTGATGAACAAGAATCAGATTTACTAAGTAATGAATTGGACATGGTTTTAAGAATAGCACCAGCACCAACTTACAGTGGCAAAAATCCCAGATCCAGAGTTAGCGCCAAGAGCAGAATAGATGACGAAGAAAAGAAAGTATTATTAGAAGAAAGAATGTTTTTGGCGTAAGGAACATATATTCTATACAAGTTTATTATTATCTGATAGCATTTTCTAGAAGAAAGCTCTCTTTTAGCAGAAGCGGCGGGTCACTGTTTTCGGCAAGAAGGCAAAACGACTCAAGAGATGCCAATGAAGAGAATTTTCTAATTGAAAGGGAGAGACTCTACACACCCCAATTAGGCAGAAATAAGCTTGGTACCGTTTTTAACGAAAAAATCGTAGTGAGCCCTGTACCCTTTGTCGTAACGACTAGAGAAAGCTTCTCGACCTTGAAGACAATTCCTATCAGATTTATGGGACAGTCTCTGGAGATAACGGCTCCTCAAAGTAAAGTATTAGATCAATCAGTAAATAAAGCCATGATAAGGAATGTTACCGATACAATATCTCATTGGCAGGATCGGCAAGATTAGTGGAATCAGGTTTTAAAAGCTCCTCTGCGAGGAGAGCCGCTCTGGCAAGGATTCCGCAAGTTCAGTCTGCCTGGCAAGCACCAGTCTGTCCAACCATTTGGCCAAAGAACGTCAGACTCGCGCCCATTGATACCTCAAGATTACCAAGTAGCAAGAACAGGTAAGCAAAATTTCGAAAAACAGACTTTTCTTGATTGAGAGAGCATAGGCAATTGATTGATTGGAAATTACATCGCAGGTCATTGGCAACTTCTCCGACTTCCGTTCCACGTAGTCGAAACTCCCTGATTCCCATATCACGTGACATGGTTCCAGTATCGCCACTGGTATCTCAGAACAACAACCTTGAGAGTTTGGAAATACAAGGCAGACAAATTTCGGCGCAGACATCGAAATTGAGTTTATTGAAACCTGGCTGGGATTCTAGTCCAAGAATAATGAAGAAAACAAGAAAGAAAACACGAGGCAAAGTCGCGCGATGATTCGTTTGCTCTGTCTGGTAGCTAACTATTCAGAAGAGTCCTGAAGAATTAAAGATGCATATGCCTTTACGAGAGTCACAGGAAGTTCAAAGGAGCGTGAACGGAATTCTTTTCCGTGTAACCTATGAGACAGGGAACTATGAGTTCTTGTTCGTGCGGGACACGCGAATATATAAATTAAAGCGCACGCCGATCACGCATTACAAATTTCCCAATTGTTTGATCCTAAGATTAAAGCGTTCTACCTCACAGGTTCTACGCACGCAAATGATTATATATTTTTGTAAACCATACTCCATACTCTGTTTCTTCTGTATACATATCCATGTAGCCTAACACATAGATGGAATAAATGTCTATTTGCCGATACAAAATGTCCTCATTCATTCATCATAAAGTGGTATTGCGCAGTCATTCGCGAAACTTTTTTGCGACGCATAAATAAACGGAGTTTATGAGGGTAGCGCAAGCGCGAGTTTTCGGCGCGTGGATGCTGCAATAAGATGAAAGCTCTTCGCGGGAGCTTATTCAGTAGAGCGCGACAGGTTTGCGTGTTCGGACACATTCGGGACACGTCCTCCTAGCTACTTGTCGGATTCGTTCCTCGGTCCTTACGGGTGGTTCAGTGTGAATTAAGGAAACTATTATTTACCATGGTGACCCGTGCCAAGGATTTCCGGATGAACAGCATTTCAGATAACATGTCTGGCTACATCCGACCACCGGAAAGTCATCTAACGGCAGTGACCAGGGTGCTTGGAGTGTGCACAGCCATCGGCAAGTCGTATAATATCTTCTATCCGATATCATTTGCAAACAATATAAAGAATTGAGAGCAGACAAGCTAACAATTTCCCGAGCCATTATCTTTATGTTGATATGCATACAAAACATATGTAACGATCAAATTGATAATTATACGTTATCTCTGGAAACCAAAGGATATTATACAGTGCAAAGTCAATGAATATAAATCGTCGAAGAAAGTTCCGCGGGGAAATTTATTTCCAATAGGTTGTAAAAGTCAGTTTAGAAGCAGGTCAAACTGCTATGAGGGTGTGGGAGTTAAAAGTGGAGGATCCTAGAAGTGGAATCGTTGACCAGTCCCATATCCGCTGAGAGATTCCCCAAGGCGATTCTTTAAATTCGATAGAATATCCCAGAAAATTCCAAGACATCTTACGTTACGACTGGAATAGCTAGCTAACCAAAAATTCGCGACTTTATCCCGCAGAAAAACGATATTCGCTATCTGTGACTCTGGTAGAGTAATAAAATAAGTAGGACAGAGTGGGGACCAAAATCAGAGGGAGTCAGGCAGTCGTCCTTGCTGAGATAAACCGAAGACGAGTTGCCAGAGTCGCGACGCCATGGAGACGCCAAGGTGGTGACGTCAAGACATCTCACCCCGCACACAACTTCTCAGGGTTAATTGCCCAGGATAATTGTATTCGAAGTTACCCTAATTGAAAACACGTAAATGGTTTCTTTCTGCGACCTCTCGACATTTCCTATTCCGTATTTGACGTTAAAGAACACATTCGACATTCGAATTAAGGTAATCCGATTGTTCCGCTTCACTTTAAATCCCGAACGATCATTCCAATAACAAGTAAACGAAAAATATCGGCGAACGTCTAGCATCGACTGAGATTCAGATTTTTAATATTATCGTGTTTCATTCGACGATCGATAAAAGAATTGTCTTTTCACATTTTACTAAAAGAACTACTGCGATTCTCTCGCGTTACGGAATTATGAATTTCCGCACATCTCTGCTAGAAAAAGTTCGTCTTTTCCGAGACGACACAATCTCGTAAGATCGAGTTTTCACGTATCATACTTTGAACTCAAAATGATCGCTTTATTCTCAACAGGGGTAGTAATCAAAATATCCACTGGATTCCAATAAAGAATTTTCTAATTCCCAATGAGATTTCGTACGCGATTAAATAAGCCACGTACCTACTAATTTCCTCCTTCACTTGTTCTTTCTCATGTTTTTCTAAATCCCGAAGGAAAATATTGTTTCCCGGATATTTTCCGTATTATTACTCTAAAATCTTATTATACAAATGCATTCCTACTTACGTCCTCTCTTCTATTCTCTTCTCGTAGCCTTCAGATACTCCAGAGTATTTTAAATAACCAAGAGATGAAATTGTCCTCAGGACTGTGACGCAACATGGAATCGTGGTCGGAATTTCCAAGGACGATCGATGCCAGTGAATTCTTGAAAGTTACCAGTATTCACTCCTCAGAAAGGTGTAAGAGATTACGAGGAATCTGACATTCGATCCTTTCAATTATATACATATACAATAACTCTCATTCTTCGTCTTCGACTCTCATAATTGTTCTTCGTTATTCCCCAAGTATTTTCATGGTCACAATTTCGTTGTCAAATTCGAGATCTATTTCCGTCGCCTGTGTTTTTGCTTTTCTTTTCTTGACGCCGGCCGTCAGTCAGTAACGGATCGGCACAGTGGCGGGAAGCGTGAAATATAGAATAAAATTATAGAATACACGTCGGCAGTTTGGAAGATGCATGCAAATCCGGCGTTGGCAATATGGAAGGCGAAGGGAGGGCCGAGGAGTTTGAGAACAACAGAAATAGAGTTGAACGATGGGGCAAAGTCGAATTTAATACTACGCATTTGGCTCTTTTCGCCAAGAAATTATCATGACCATGGACCGAATGTGAAAAGCAGAGAAACGTTTGAATTCATAAATATCACGGAGAGAACTAATTTTTAAATCCACTCGTAACAGCGACTAATCACGCGCCGCGCGATGTTCGCCATTTTTCATCAGCAGCGCCACCGCCTATGATAAATGACCGTTCACACTATAAAGAATTCAAACACGATGGCAAACCTGAAAACGATAAATGTCAATGGAGGTAGAACGGACCGTGGCGGGCAATGATCTTTTAATAAGAATTATCGGGAAGTTGGGCACGTGTTTGTGACGGATATAACTTAATTTACATTAATTTGTGAATAGTGTCAGCAACAGATTATTAGAAAAGTTTCAAGGTAGTCTCAGGTTCGAAAGGGACAATGGCTGTGCTCAGCAGGAAACACCGCTGGGAAGCAAATATATTTGATTGATCGAATCTCATACTGTTGCAAAATTAACGATAAAATGACTAATCAAGCGTATTTGCTCTCTGAGCGATGTTTCTGCTGAACATAGCCAATGCCGTGCAAAGGAAAATGAGGGAAGCAGATTCGGTTGTGTCGATATGAAGGATACAACGGAGGATTATGAGTGTCCATATCACGTAAGTAACTTGAATAATCATACGTGGTGATATGCAAATATGTGTAGAAGGTCGCTAGTTTCAACGAGAGAGAAAGAAAGTAGTAAGTACAGCTGTGAAAGATTATGGTGTCGTTACCCGAGAACTTACAGGTAGCTCGTTAGGATTTAAGGGCAGTCTAAATTGGCTCGCATTTCTCTATTATACGAGGATGGTGCATTTGAGTTAGCAAACGATTTTACAAGCTTCGTTAAATCGCTATTCTGACAAATTTCTCTAGCATCTAGATTAAGCACGGATTAGATCCTGAATATTTGCACTGCCTAATTTACCAGTGGTTATCGATCGTGGTTATACAAGCAACGTGCTCCGATGTAACAGCCGTGCTCTCGCATTTACTCTGTGAATAGCGTTAAAGATTTGTACACTAAAAATTTGCAAGCTTCTCTAGAGCCATGACAAAAAGCCACATGTAATAGCGAGGGAGTTGTCGATGGGAAGTACCGTAAAATAAGCTTGGCACGGCAGCCAAATTTCTGAATCTTTGAAACATATTTTCGGAAGGTTTTCATGTAAGAAAATCCGATAAGAAATCTTCCTCTTTCTCTCGTCTTCTTACGTACGTGTTCACAGTGATCCTATCCAACAATCAGATACACGTAGAGCGTAAGTAAGTTCTCAATGCAAGCTTTGGAAATCGTAGTACTGAACAAGTCGTGAATACGAAGGATGCGCGATCTCAAAAGAAGCTGCAAGCTTATTTGTAACATCGTCGCGTGGCTCAACCGAGTGCCCGAGTCGAATGAGGATGGAGATTTTCAAGATAATGGCTTGAGGGCGAGGAACAATAACAACCACCTGCTCTACGAAGATCGAGGGGGAAGAGCAGGAGTTCATGCCAGAAAGCGTCGCGTATGAGAACCTAAAGGAACAAAGATAGGAATGTAGGAAAGAAGGAGAAGATACGACTAGCATAGGGATGGCTAAGAATAAGTGAGTAGGTACGATAGATTGTGACCGAAGCTTCTGTACTCTCCGCACCTTGTGCGCCTCTTTTCGAGCAATCGACACGATGACAATTACTTCTGAATTCACCCTTAAACGGCATAAGTCGCTGGATATTTTTCCAATCAGAAATGATTTGTATTTTAAAAGGAAACGGGCAACGCGTCGAACGATAATATTTGTCACCAGCGATTAATCATTAGCGCGAGCACAAGATGAATAAGGAGCGAAAGCAATGGGAAGGATGGAAGATGTAACGAAAAGAGGTGGAAATGAGTCTCGAATATACGACAAAATAACAGCGAGCGTGGAATGATCGATTACGAACTCGAAACTGAGAACTGGGATGCAGCGACTTCCATTGTTTCGAAACACAATGACTGGAGCTGCTGAACAAAAGGAAGTTTTCATTTTTTTCTTTCGGAAAGGTTGAAGTGATAAACGAAATGGTGACTATAAGGAGTCAGTGGTTTTGAGGAAACGGAAGTTACAATCTATTGCGAGAAAAGTCATGTCCGGAGAACTGACGGCATCAAAAAAAAGGAAATCGACCGAATAATTTTCGAATTTTTATACGAAGCGCGATATTAAGTCTAAGAGTTTGTCATAGGTCGAGATGACGGCAATTTTTATAATTATTTAATCTCGAACGAGATGCAACTTTTTCTCCAAATGTTAATCACCTCGATGTTCCACACTCGCTTTGGAGATAGCTTCGTGAAGCTTACATGCTAATTCAGTTTGTAGCGTAATCATTTTCATATCTAAACTCCAAATAGATTACAAACTCTTGTTCAGTTTCACGCTCAAAATCGGCTTCTCGGAAAAGTCAAAAAGTTCACGAAGATAGAAAACAGAACAATTTTGTAATCACCTTCGAGCAGGTGATTACGCTGCTCCATCATGCGCGTATTATTAGACATTTCCCAGAGTCGTAAAAAAAAAAAAACACATAATAGCAGATATCATGCGTGGCCAAATTGTAACCATAGATCAGCTGTACACAACTGTTGGCAGATCCGGCGTCGTATTGGAAAACGGTAAACAACTCGATTCGCTGAACTACATCATTTCGTTAGTAGCCCATAGAAACGAATGCGAGTACATTTATGCCTCGGAGGGTGTGGCAAAAAAAGGGAAGAAACAAAACTTAATTATAGCTGTCGTTAACAGCCGAGATTCTCGATGAAAAAGAGTCTCTAACTTGAGAAACTGTTGCGACATGCAGACGACTAAATCATATTAACGCGATACGATTGTTGATACTCGATGGCATCGAGCGTTGCTAAAAATTTAACGGGAAAAACCAGACGGGAGAAACGGCGAGTAATAGGACTACTTGACATAAATTTAAGGAAAGTATCACTATAGACTATCGTATTTACCCTTCCAACTCTCATTGTCAGTATCCCTGAGGATGTTCCCCATGAGAACGTCATATGCCACGAAGGATGTTGTTCCGCAAAAACTACAAAAAACTGTCTGCCATAAACCATTGACTTAGCTACTTAAAACGGGTTTAATTTTACTAATTAGAAGGGCCACACGAATGTTGCTAATAATTTAATTATATAGCTTGTTAAAGGGATACAGCGAGAAATTTTCCGCTTTCAAGTTTTCAACCCTCTCGGAGTAGCATAATGTGAAAGGGCTTCTACAACCCTTCCCTAAAAATTGATTCCAGGTTGACGATGCTGCCGAACTATCGTGTTTCATCCGGCTATAAACCCCTAGCACCATTAACGTGCAACTTCACGCTGTAATACGAATAACCAACCTAATTGTTATACTCTTTTCTTCTTTGACTAGCAATTTATGCATCAGATTAACGTTGACGTTGTTCCACATAGAGCTCTAATTTTGGAATTCGACCATTCAATGGTGCACCGTCAAGGAAAGAGAAAGGGATTACATTATTTTATATGCTCGGAAAGTCTACACAATCTAAGTGCAGCCAATTGAAAAGTAAAAGGCAATAAATGTTAAAGCTTAAAATTTGTGGTACGGTTGATTCAAGGTACAGTAATGGCACAGTAATTGCAACAGACGAAATAGAAGGCGAAGGAGAGGGAGTGGCTGGGAGAATGATTGAATTCCCAGAGTAGAAGCAAGGTCATGCGAATTTCGGCTTCATTTATATGCTAATGAATATTAAGTCACGTTGGAAAGATCCCTTATAATTGGTTCTCTTCAACGAGCCACACGGTACATGCAGCTCCGACCTGACGACCCTTGACCCTTTCTCATTCTCACGGGCCGCGTAATAAAACCCCACATGGAATATGGAGACAGGACCCGCAACTACCGAGGTGCAGCGTGAAGCGTCGATAGCTCTGCCGATGAAGATAGGACGCTGGCAGACGATAGCGCAGTCAGCGTCGGTCAGGGTTCAACCAACTAGGCAGCCGAAGTAGCTGCCTTGTCGTTGCTCGGCGTACCTCGACAAGGTCCAATTGTCATTTTGGACACGATCTATTTACGAGATGAAGCTTCGCTGGCTTTTTTCGAGACTTCAGGCCGATTGGAGAGCCGACCGATTTCTTTTTTTTTTAACGAACCGCTGCCCGGCAGATTTTTCACTGACTCTTCAGCGCCTACGGATTCTACCGCAGCCTAGGATCGAGTGCAACCTGACGAAGGTGACCGAGGTACAAATAAACGGCTTCCACTCGTTAGGCGTCGCGGTGCCGACTGTCGCGTCGACATTTTTTTGTTGGATTTCAAGCAGTGCGGCCAGAGCGTGTCAGGAAGATTGGAAGGTTGAACCGATTCGAGTGATTGGAGTACTGAGCGGACCTTCTAGGATGACGTGCAGCTCGGTTCGATCAAAGGACGTGCGACTGTGAAAAACGGTCGAAGAAAGCAAGGGGTGCACGTGGGTAAGTACGTGGCTGCGAGCTTACAATGGGAATGGTGCCCGGTGAATCCAATTAAATTAATTGGTACGCCAATATCGGCAAGCCCTCCGTGAACATCCCTTCTCGGCCACCCCCTCGCCTCCCCCCTTCCGCCTTACCATACCTTGCACACCCTCCGTACGATCAATTTTTTCACTGTGGTCAAATTGCCGTGAAATTCATTTCTAATTAAAGGGCGCGGACCTTCGTCATGGTCTCGCTCCCTGAAATTTTGGTAGCGAATCGATATCCCGTTACGCGACCGTGCCCACCACCCACCTCCCTACCCCAGAATACCAAAAAAAAATCTCGCATCTCCTCTCTCTCTCGTTTTCTCCACTGATTTTCGACTTCCTGCCTCATTCGTTTTCCTAAAAACTCTGACCAACTTGAACTTCTCTTCGCAGCCAATGCACGCACAACCATCCCGAGTGTCACCTTCGGTACTCGTCCCGTCTTCAACTTAGGATTTAGGAATTTCTCGGTGACAGCATTATTCGAAAATCTAGATGCACGAGATCACACCTCGCATTCTGTTACATACTGCCTGGAGGCAAGTTCAAAGTTCATCCTGACTCAGGAATGGCCATTATCGAACCCAGACTCCGAGCCGGAGCCCGAGACTTCCTTATCAAGCCACTAGCCACAGTAATAAAGTCTTCATCTGCGTTTCTCTCACGCAAACGGACGGCACTCCCAGTTTTCCGCGTCCAGCATGAATATCCATGGACCACGGAAGATGGCCAGAAGCGAACTCTGACTCTCGATAGACTTAATGTACTTAAGTGCTTCAATTTTATATTTTCACACTTGAATATTTAAATCCTCGAAAGCATCGTGGGAGGTTCGAGTGGGCTGGACCAGGGTGCCAGAAGGGGAAGAGGGTTGTCAAAGCATTCACGTAGAAGCCGACGTCCTTTCATTCCTATTCTCGAATTTGTAGATGCCTGCAGGCCGGAGGACAGTCGAGGTTGCGCCAACGTAATACGTCTCTGTGAATTCTGTGCATAAAAAAAGGTGACTATTGCCATAGTCCCTTTCTGTACGTTATTTTTAGAAGGGATGCGAGCAAAGCAATAGTCGTACATGTAGGTATAAAAGCGCGAGGGAGTCCAGGTACACTCCCTGAAGGTGGCTCTCTTTGTCTTATTGTTAGACTCGAGCGTCGCGACGGCAAATATTTCACTCGGCCTCCCCCCGCCCTCACCCCTGTACATACCAGAGTGATCCTCCTTTTTCAAATGACATTGACTTCTTGTCGTGATGTCGTCATTCCGTCCCCGACTGCGACCTTCCATGCGGTTCTCTCGTTGTCTCTTGGGGAAGTTTTTCTCCCAGTCGCACAAAGGAGAAAGATTTCTTAAGTAATTCGAGTAACTACGAGAAAAAAAAACGAAATTTGGCTGATAAAGGAAAATCAAAGAAGTCTGAGCTGCGCGAAGTCCTGATAAGTGAAGATGCGAGTGATACGTTGATTGTCTCTGATTCGTAACAATGAGAAATAGGGTTATCTCAGAAGGAAACACATCCGCTTATCGTTAAGAAGTTTAGCTTGGGTTGCCAATCGGCCGAATCATTTTCCCTTCAAGAGCTGTCCTCTTCCTTGCGTTCGTATCTCGATAAGCGCTATATTGGCTCTCTCTGTCTCTCTTTCTCTCTCTATGTCTCTTCACTTTCACGAGAGACTCGTCGTCAGAGGGGATGAAATTTCTCTTAGGAGGATCTTCGATGATCCGGCAGCACGTATCCTACTCGTCGAGTCTGAGTTTCGTTAACGGCAGATTAGTAAAGGAGGATTTCCAATTGGAGGCTCCTAAGAGGATAAAGGTGAACCTCATTGAACCTTCAAGATTTACGAATAAATTCGCTGCTGTGTTTCGACTTTGCTAAATTGATTTGCAAACCTCATTCAGAAACTGAATGTGGGAAGCTCCTTGAAGTTTCGAGTATCCTTCGGGATACACGTTTTACCAGTGTCTCTTGAATTCTTACACGTTGATACTCCGAATTTAATTGCACAGTTCGAATGTATTTCTGCACTGTGATAAAAAGTTGCGGAAACAATATGAATTTCAGATGCAGAGTCATCTTGTTCGATTGTACTTTTTTAAATAAATAAACAAAGAATTATGTAATACTGGGATAGACTTTATATTGCTAGCGCAAGATTTCATTGAACTCCATTGCTTCGATCGCGCCTGGAGGATTCCTTTTCTTGGGTTAGACAAGGAGCTGAGTCGCAGTTACAGTGACGACTGTCGGAGTGAGATGCGACGCTGCATTCGTGGTGCATCGTTAAATGGACGAGCGAGCAGCGAAGTGCCGAAGCGGGAAACCGGAGAAGTGGGAAATTCCAGAAAACCCCAGAGAGTGGCTTTTGTCTTTACGTCCCTGGAGACGCTGCGATGAAGCGCCGACCGATGCTCGCTTGACTTTGGCGCTGGCTTTGCAGCGTTAAGGGTTGACACTGGATTTGCCAAGGAGGACAATGAGGAAATAAAGGAAGAGAAAAAAAGAAAAGGGAAACGAACGCGCGAGCGAATCGAAGAGCGAAAGAAGGGCCAGTCGCGAAAACTTTCGAACTCAGTCTGGAGCAATTTCAAAATGAAGTCCCTTCGGAATTTCGGTGGAATTTCGAGCTTAGAATTCCAAGCGCGGCGCTATCGAGCCTCTCATGAATACAAAGCGGGTTACGAACGCCGTGCAAAGTGGTCGCGAATTTTGAGCCCGAAATCCTTTTAGACTCCCCTTGTGAAAATGTCTTTTATACAGCAGTTCTGTCTGCCGTTATAAAGCGTGACTGACGTTTTGTAGTCGCGATGATGACGTAAACAAATCCTGTGCTTAATGGACACAGTGGGATCAAAAAGCGACCGCAAAGCAGAAAGAAAAAGAGAGAGCACACCGATAGTCATGAAATTTCAATTAACGTATAACTATAAGTTGCCGAATAATACGATTCTTGACTCGAATTAAAAATGACTGTTATCGTGATGTTAAACCTCCACTAACTGGCACTGGCAGCCATTCGTTTAATTTTCCTCTGGCGTTTCTTGTCATTAATCACCCTTTTTACGAGAGAATCCTCCGCCTGACACGAGGCTTGATAAATACCTGGGAGTTCTTATCAACTCAGGAACCAGCGATATCCTGGCTATCGTGGCTAAGCATTTCTTCTCGTCAATGTCGACCTACGACAGAGGGCAACTGCGTTGCAGCGCTCTCACTTCTATACACTGCCTCGCTAATAAAGAAACCATTTTTTCAGTAGAACAGACAGGCAGAGAGAGAGAGAGAGAGAGAGAAAGAGAGAAACCTATTTATTAAATCCTGAGACAAGACCTTTTATTACGGAATTTTAGAAACGTAGTGACAAAAAAACTATAGTAACGCAAAAATTAATAAAATTCAAATTATTAGTAAATAGTGTGCGGGACCACACAGACCTAGTACATATATATATATATATATATATATAACAGCGAACGAAATTTGTAATTAATAATATTGCAATGACTGCTGTATTAACAGGTACTATCAACGCACCTGAATGCCGAACATTGACGACAATTGCCGGAGGCAGCGCTCGGCGGTCAGTGGCCGAAGGTGGGGGAACGGCCTAGTATGCAGGGAATATATAAACTCGGAGCAGCTCGGAGCTTTCATTCTTCCCAGTCCCGTTTACCTGTTTGCGCGCGGCATTTCTGTGCGCGTCTTCTCTCTTGCTCTCGCACAGCGCGATCTCTCTTTTTGTTAGCCCATTCTCCCCATATCTTCCGCTAGGCTATAGTTCCTTCCGTGATATCATTGTGGTATAACAGTCAACTCCGTAGTAATACGTCACAAGACGGTTGCGGTGGCGTACCGTGGGTTGGCGTCGACATCGACTTACTGCGCTCTATAGGGGACGGCTCCTGCAAATTCCTTACAGCGAGACAAGTTGAGGATCATGTAAAAAATGCGGTAACCTTCATTAACTTTTCATTGGACCGAGTGGCAGAGCGAAGTAGAGAATTCGTGATGAAAAATGAACTCTGATGAAATTTGCATTGGAAAAAAGAGCGCGCAGCAAAGACAGATTGCAGGTAAAGAGCCGTAATTTCAGGAAGAGCACTGCCGGAGAAGCCAGTAATCTGAATATTTTTTGTTTTCTACTGTATACTTCGTCGGCTATTCATTCACTGTAGTAAAGAAAATTAGTAAAAAGGAGGAAAAGTGGAACGGATGAAAGGAGGAAAGAAGGTAAAGAGGGTAAAGTACCAGCTGCAAGTAACATACTTAAAACGAATCCCGTTCAAGCGACTTGTACACGTTCATTACCTTTCTTAGTTGCACCGATGCAATTTCTTCGCGATTTAACAAACTCTGATCTCTTTTTTACTTGCTGCATTCAAAACTTGTGTACATTTCATCCTGTTCCATAAGACGATTTTTTTTTAATCTAGCTTTTAATCCATTTTGCTGGTCCGAGATCCTCATCTCGTTGCAGCCGCTTAATTACTGTTTGGCCGATCAGGTGGGATTCCAGGGAAAAAGCAATGTCTCTTGGGACAACCAGGGAACGTAAGCAGAAAAATAAAGAGAGTCCACCGTGCTGGTAGAAATTATGGAGCTGGAGAGGAAAAAAAAGATGAAGCAAGAAAGTTACGTCCTTCTGAAAATGAAGCCCATGTCAAGAGAAGCGACAATTTCTTGGAGATGCACTGACCCGACGGGAAGGCAGGTGGAAGCTGCAAGAGGGAGAAGGCAATAAGTGTACATCCAATATACGTCTCGTCTACGTACGAAATTTACGGTAAAGCCAACCCCCGTGGTTTGATTCATGATCTTTGCACAAAGATCAGCGAGGAAACTGGAAGCGGGAGGGTTGCCGGCTGTCACCACGTAATTGTTATTTATTTGACTGGAAAAGGGTTGGCTTCGATGTCGTCCTTCTTACTTTTTTCCTCTCTTTGCTTGTCAAGTGAAAAGAAAACCTAAATCGGGGCAAGGAAACAAGCGGGGCGGAACAGCGATTCTTTGCTCCTCTCTTTTTCTCTCAAATGATAGGAGTGACAGTGATCACTCTTTTTTTTCCTCTTCAATTTCTCATCCCGATGTTTCGTCTCTTTGATCCATGGAATTTCCGTTTCCATTGCGCGAACAAATCGTCCTGGATGAGAGGACCGTTAACTCGGGGAAAGCGTAGAGTGTATTAAATCGTGAGAAAGGATGACGCAATCCTCATGCTTTCGTTAAATCTTCCTTGGTCCATGATAACAATAGAAGCGGCGATTGTGGGACCATAGGGCGACTATGAGGAACCTGAAGGTCCTTGCTGAAATCAATCATGCTTTTATATCGGAAGAGTTCTTTAGTCATTGGAACAAAAAAGGCGTTAATGGTTCGGGTGACACAGCGTGTAATTTCGAGATGTCAAAGGTTAAACTGGCAGCCTCCCGTCGGTGTAAACGCCACTGCAGAATAGGCCAGAGAGTGTGTATACACAGGGGGCAGAGGGCAGCGGGCACCGGTTCGGCTGGTCTATAGCTGAGCGAGTAAGAGCGCAGGGAGTTATTACCGGGATGAAAAAGCTTCACTAAATCCAGCCAACGTTTCAAAATGGATGGCAACCCGGTGGCTTTAGTCACAGGGAAAGCGATTACCGGTCGACGTTTACGCCCTTCCTGGCTGTTCCATTTTCCAGCAGTGTGGAAAACCCAGGCACCACCCTGCTTCCGAAAAGGACATTTTCCCTGGGGATGGCGATCGCGAGAGGCTAGAGGGTGCAGGTGAAGCTGCCATCGACTGACACGTAGAGAAGTCGGTATAGGAGGGTAAAAGAAATAAGGAAAGTTTGCTCTGTAAAGTTTTGACGTACTTTCTTCAAGATACACGTGACGTGACGACCTATTGAAAAAAAAAAATCAAACTGACATTTCCAAAACTTGCAAAATGATTTTCATATACGTTAGCTGGGAAAGAAGCACAGCCTTGCGAACGTCATGAAATCCTCGTGACGTCTGCGATGATTTTCCATTTCGGATCTTTAAATTTACTGATTTGTCAAACTGCTGGAAATTCTTTCTCTTTAGATTTCGGGAACAAAGGCCGCCCATATCACCTACGTACATATATCTGTACATGCGACAGAATTGATCTTCTGTGCAGAAAGGAATTCTAGAGGTTTTGTGCTTGTAGAATTGATGGAGAATTATGTAACAGTGTGATATATTGAAAAGGAGTAGGAAGGCGTGGGACATTGCGGACGAACGAAGCCCAGCGAAAATTGTCTCGCGAGAAGAAAATCACGGAAAAGATACTTGGAAATTTCTACATGAAAATTTGAGTATGTATTTTTCTGCCTAAGACGAAGCTCAGCATTCCGTTGTGAATTTGAATAAAAATGATTCGAATAGTCCAGATCGTCTGCTATGAATTCGCCTTGGCTCGCCTTTCAGCTTTTCTTTGTACGGCACTGCGGTTACTCTAGCGTCTAGTCCCTTGAATCTCTTCAGTCACCTCGGCCCCTTCGCCCCGTTCCGCCTGTTCAGCCACGACAGTGACTACAGCTACTTGAAACTCCCCTCAGTGTGTGTCCGCGCCCTGTGGATGCTTCCAGATATAAGCAGGATTGCTCTCTGGTGCTCTCTAGTGCTCTCTAGTGCTTTCCAGTGCTCTTTCTCGAGTGGATTAAGCCATTAAAGTGGAGATGATGCACCGGGGCTGCACGTGATCAGACATTGGATGATCGAGGAGCTGGACTCCTACTTCCGTTGCCTCTGGAAACATCTTATTGTTAGTGATTTTTTTCCGACTGCACGAACTCCTAAGACCAGGATAAATTCAAGAGGTGCAATTTACGCTGTTGTCATCTCTAGTTGGATAATTCAGGCTTTCGAATTAGTGGAATTCGGTGTGCGAGAACCCGATGAAATATCGAAGGGCTGTACTGGACCCAACGCTGTTCTTGTGTTTCGGCCTCGAGGTGACTCCAGCTTCCTCTGCGTCTAGTTAAATCACTTAAGCCTCAAGGATCCCGTAGAATTTTCCCGAGAAACGTTATTATCGCTGGATCGTGACAGTTTCGTAGCTGCTTCCTTTTCCTTCCTTTTCCTTCCTTTTGCTTCCTTTTGCTCCTGCTCGCAGCTAACTTTCCACCTACCCGCTTTCTATCATCTTATCCAATGCTTTAGAACTTTAAGGCTCATGGAAGTCAGAGGGATAAATTAAAGGACGACTAAACAAGTTAGGCCGAGGATATAAAGTAAGTAGGTACAGGTAAGAAAGTAACTAAATAAGGAAGGAGGGAGGGACTTGGAAAACGTGATAAATTCGACCGAAGCATTTCTCAATTTCTAGTAGCACATACCCTAGAGTCTAAGATATACGTATAGAGTCTCCCATTTTATCGAACCCTTGAAACTTCGAGAGACCCGCGTGCCAGTAGCTTAGGAAGTATTCGATCGCTTAAGGGACGATGTCTCTGGAGTTAGGAGTCTAGAGAAACAGGAAAGGTTTCTTCGTGCACCCTTCGTTCACGGCACTGAAATTTACGAATATGAGTGAATGTGTGGCTCGGGGCGCAGGACAAACTTATTGCAAGAAATGAGTCACGAAGAGAGAAAGAAAAAAAGAAAGAGAGAATAGAACGTGTCAAAGTATTCGTAGTCTCGCAACTCTAACTTTCTGAAGGGACGCTCCTAGCACCACTAGCACTGCTGGTGGTGGACGTTGACTCCGTCGGGCATAGGAGTCCCGAGGGTCCACTTTTGGCTAATTGCATTGCAGCGGGATAAGAGGCCCAAGGGTGCTGTGCTAATTGACACCACGGGCCGTCGCGACGCTTCGCGCCCTGGCACGATCCACCAGCAGGAGTCGACATCGAAATCAGCGAGGACATTTGGGACGTCCGCAAAGGACACGCCTCCTGACGTCGACGCGTTGGCGCCGAATTCAGAGCCTCGCGACGCGACGTATATGGGAAATCCAATCTCATGTTATCTTCTCTCCTCCTAATTCTTCCTTTTCCCTCTTCCTACCCACAACTCGATACCAGAGACAATCAAGAGACTCGACTCGGCTCAAAGTTTAAGGATTTTCCAGGCGCTCGTGCTAGAGATTCACGACCCCGAGCGTCTTCCGCAGCTTCCGCTATGGCCACTGTACAATTCCTACTCGGAACTTCTTGGCTTCATTCTCTCTGAGCTTTTCATCTGCATTTGCTCGCTTCAGAATTCCTCATTGATCCGACACATACGTCGGTTCCTTTCACAGACGTTAAGCGACGACTGGATTACGAGTGTCAGATTTTCTTGAGTCAGAATTTTTTGAAAATTAATTACGGGACTGTCCAAAAACGAAAAAAGTTCCTCTGTCCGGCTGCGTCTTCGGGAGGCTTCAGGAAAATCGAATTCGTCCTGCCATAGCTATATCGGCTACTCTACCTCTCCTACTCGAGCATCGTCACCATAGGGAGCCAAAAGGAAATTTTCGCCGAACATTTCAATACCTGCGTTGACAATCGCAGAGTCCTGTCGGACCAGTTTCCGTAGTTCGCGTATTTGCAGGAGCAGCCGTGAGGCGCACGTGAGGACGAGAGAAGCGAACGATAAAAAGAAAAAAGGAAAAAGGTAAAAGGGCATAAAAAAGGTAAAAGGGTGGAGGGGGCGGGGGTGGGGGGCATATCCGCTTCGCTCCCGTTTGCCGTTTTGCAGTTGTTTCCTGGGAAGCGTTTCTCGTGCGAAGTAGCTACCACCAGGAGGAAACAGCAAAAAACCCACATTTATCTTTCATTTCCCGGGACAAGTTGCGGTAGATGGTAGCGATATCGTAAAAGGGCTTTCGCCAGCAATTTCACCGAATACTCGCTGGCGGAATATAAATGCATGAAGTTCGGCACGAGCTGTAGGTGGCAGGTGATTACAC
Organism: Trachelus iudaicus; assembly: GCA_030142595.1. NCBI lineage: Eukaryota > Metazoa > Arthropoda > Insecta > Hymenoptera > Cephidae > Trachelus > Trachelus iudaicus. The sequence continues at coordinate 264,360 of JARQTH010000326.1, read as the reverse complement.
AATAATCTTCCACGACACGTGAGACGAAATACACGGGATTCGAGGGAATAGAATTTATATCAAAGGATTTCTGGGTTATCGTTACACAAAGGCATAGAGGATTCTTAATTAAAACGAAGTGCTTTGCTCCTCTCGCGAGAGTCCGGGATTAATCACGGAACGTCATGGAAATCGAATCGAATCCACGAGCCACGGGGAGGATAATAATCCGTGGCATCAGACAATCGAGTCCAGAGTACACGAGCTTCGCGATTCTCGTAGTTAATTCGAAGGAGCGACGCTCACGTGGAAACTGGAATGTGTGTTTGTGCGAAAGAGAGAGAGAGAGAGAGTGAGAGAGAGAGAGGGAGAGTAAAGGATCGATAGATCTACTCGAATTCGAATCGTGGCACTCGATCAACACTGGATAATTTAACGGCAGCGACGGCAGCCACCCCGTCCTATCATTTCACGCTAGTCCGACTTCGAATTCAATGCACTCTCGAGTGCACTCGACTCGAGCGAGCGGCAGATTCTCCATAAGGACGAGCTGAACGATTGCGGCAATTAAATAATTCGCTTCTCTATTTCAACATTGTTATCAGCAGCCCTCCTTCGATCTGCCGCCTCTCGATCTCCTCTCTCCTTCCTTCTCAGCCCTGGTCAAGTGCGAACACGGAAAAATTCCGACGCTTCGCACGCGACGACGTCGCTTCAGGATTCTGCACTTCAGTGAACACTTCTGGATTTATTACCGCGCTCAGAATGCATCCTCCTGAGTCGAGGACGACGCGGACCCCAGCTTGACCGGAAGTTGCGCCGGGTCGCTTACTCCCGGACCGAAGTCAAGTCAGCAGCAACAAACTTTGAGTCCATTTCCATTTTGATTCGTAGCGAAGGATGATCGATACCGCAAGTGATTGATGATCTATGGACGATCGAGACTACGAATGGACAGTCCCTGAACGTATATGATCAAAGTGACAAAAGTTATGGGTGCCGGGTGAAGTATTCGAATGACAGGAGGTTCCAAGGATATCAAAAGTTTCCCTCTGCGTTCTCCGAGGAATTCTCGCTCGCCTCATCCTACGCGGATTTCCTGATTCCGCTAGCCAGGAAACTCTTGACTTACGCTCTTTGAAGCCTTCGCGACCACACACGCTTGTAGAAACCCGACTTGTGCAGTCGGCAGCTCAACGCGGCGAGATACTTCTGCGCAGAGCCTGATGTATTATTCAACGAACAAAACCGCGAAACTTTAATAAAAGAGGGGAAAAACCTCCGAGTGTCTTGGTTCTTGCCGATAGAAACGTAAGAAGGCACAGCTGCCCGTATACGTGTCCTACCAGAAATTTAACCGTGTCTACGCACACTGACACGACAATGAAGAAATACAACAAAAAAAAATACAAAAATAAAGTTAAAATATTCTCTCCCATTGAGATTCATCTCAGGCCCTTCGTCGTTTCCTTATTTAGCCACCTGTGAAATACTCCTGAGGGAACTCGAAGACTGGAGAAATCACATTGATTTCTAAATGGGACGCAACCCAGCTGTCCTTTTCCCGTAGGGACACGTCGACTGCCGATGCGTGACGTATCGCCTCCCACGTAATTCGCTATGACGTTACGCAATATAACCTAACTAGGGTGGCTCGCACTTCGGCTTTATTTTACTTTACCGATTTCATAAGCGAAAGCTCCGGCAGAATCACGTTAAACAAATCATCCCTTGTAAGTTCAGTGAGCTTCAGGCAAAAGAGCAAAAGACTCCCCGGGTGCCGGTGATAAGAGGCGCTTTCTGCGCACAGCTGAATTCTTATAGTTTGGTGTTAAAGAAGCCCGCCCCCCTATCCCCCCTGCCACTACTTTCCTTTTCTTCTCCTTTCGCGCAGCCAGCATCGATCCGTTCGCCTAATCGTCGTCCATTCTTCAGTCACGACTTCTCCAATGGGCCCTATTTATTTATTCCAACGACCGAGGAGGTTACGATAAATCTCGAGGGGATAAAATCCGTTTTCCGGAATGTTAGGAACGCTAGAGGAACGCGGAACCACAAAATTATGCTGGGAATCTCGAAGGGAACCAAATGGAACGAAGGACGGCGCACCTTTAACTCGCGATAGAGGCTGGAGCGGCGACCCGACTGCGACCGTTCTCGATCCTGGATCTCCGATTGTGCAAATAATTTATACGGAGGCTCCGGAGGCGAAAGGTGACGTCTTACGTATCAACACCCATGCGGAATTGATAAGCTGGCAGCTATGTAACCGACCGTGACGCCATTCGATCTTGAGGTCCTTCCGGGACATGGACACCTCCTGGCTCTAAATAACAATTAACCAGACATCGGAGTCTCCGTATTACACGGGATAGACACGCCTGTCACACTTTCCTTTGTCTTCGCTTAAGGAAGCGCAAGATCCACTTTCGCTCTCGGCTGCTCTTACAAGCGCCGTGTATTGTATGTATGTGTAGGTTAGATCGGCCCTCCTAGCGATATCGTCATATTTCTCTTACGTCATCGTCCAATTCCTGTAGCACCAGCTCTGGTTTCTGGCGTCACACGGTAGAGTTCTCTAGGCGATGGCACAATACACTTCGGTTGATGGATCACCTGCTCATAGGCACCTGTGAAAGGACAGGCTGACAAATTGTCAGAAGTTTACGTTTATAGGCTAATTTAAAAGTTAAGGGCGCCAAGGAATGCGCGGGCGACTTCGATGTCAGAGGAAAAAGTGGATAGCTCAATTTTCTTAGTAAAAACATTTTTCGAGGCTCGAAAACTTTTTCAAGACTGATATTGCGATTGAGAATGAACGTTTTCAAGTGTCGCGACGCTTCGATTGACGTCATACTCTCTGCTTGTCTGTTACAGTTGTATGCGGCGTCGGCGTCGATGTGGCCTACCACCGTCACCCGATTGGCTTTTACGTTACGTGAGGAATAATTCATCACATTTTGCACCGTGATTCTGCTTCATGCATTATTGCTTCGTCGACATAGAAAACGGGAAGCAACATTTTCGAGTTGTTATTGTTATTTTGTAAATAGACTTTGCTCGATGGATTCTACCGTGGATCTTTTTTTATATTTTATACTTTTCGAGGCCCTGGACGTATCTAAAGTCTCTTAAAGTCCGGTATCGGCTGTTTCGTTCTATTCTTTACTTTCGTTATTTTTTATTCTCTTTAATTTGGCACGTCTTCCCGCTGTCCGTCGTATTCGCGCAAATTCGCAACTGGCACAGCCACAACTTTTCTTCCTAAGATTTTGCTTGAACTTCGAACTGAAAAAATCACAATTGGCTTATCAAAGGAAGTTCTGAGCTGCCGTCTTAATTTGCCCGATGCAACTTCGCTTCTCCGCCCCTGGAACATAATTACGTCAGTAGGCAAATTAGATCGGTAGTCGCGACGACTTCGGATCCAGTAAAATCAAATCCACAGCCGGAAGCAGACTTGCAGTAGCTTAACTCTGCGGAGTAGCGAACTTCCTCTTACCGTGACAAGTTGGCGCGTCGTCCCTCACGAAGCTCCTCCTGCTTTCTTTCAGAGCGGCGTCCGTCCTGATTTTCTTCCTGGAGATTACTTGGGCCATCACGCTCTTCGTGCAGATTTGTGTGAGGTACGTGACAGCCCGGAACCGTCGTCCTTTTGAGAGCAGATAGGCAGGAGGCAGCCGAAGGATACCGAGGATAGGAGGGAGGCTCGCGGCCCAAAGGCCAGTGCACCTGGAACTGGTGGTGTTCAAAGGGGTGGCCGGGTAGAAATGACTTTGGTTCGTTAGAAAGTTAGCCGGGTGCCGAGTTACTTACTATGCTGGGGGTACCGTAAGGCTGTGCTGAAAGAAAAGTAACCTTTGAGCGATATCCACTACCTGGAATTGCAAAATTGCCAATTTACATATCGGCCCAGCTCCACTCGTATCGAGCATCGCAGATAATTCCATGAAGTCAGAAACGAAAGTAATCCTCGAAGGGATGGGTGAACGGAAGGTCTTGGGGTGTCATTCGAAGTTAAATTCTCTTGTGGATTGGACATTGCACTGTTGGCAATTGGGGAGGCGTCGGTGGAGGAGTTCATTGAGAGACCGGAAGTCAGGGGGGAACTTGAACGATCGAAGCTTTCGAGCCAATTAAATGTCTAAGAACAACTCGATTGAAGGGATGATTTCTGATATTAGTTGAAAAACTAAAATTCAAGTTTCTCAAAACGAGGAATTAATTTCTGCTTAATTTCGCGAGAATGGAGACGAGTTGCGGTTAACTTTGGATAAATTAGCGTTTGAGGTCGCGCAGCTTCCGGTTCCCAAAGCGATTACATCCGCGTTAGCGTTAGCACCCGCAGTCCCTTAACCTTACGAGCTCTATTCGGGTCAACTTTGTTTCCGGACTCCAAATTGAACTCCGTCAAGTCTCGTGTATCTCGCCTTCGCGATAAAAGACATGCTTGCCGGAAGTCGAGCATCGGTCGGCAGCCTCCCGGGTACACAGGCCCAGTGACCGCTTTTCATTTTAGATAACGGATATTGCTAGACTCCCAGCGATTAAAGCCTGGACCCCTCGGAGGAAATGACACTCTCCGACCTCCTATCCAGGAATTTCCGATTTCGAGCTCCCTCAGCCGCCGGCGTCAAAGTCACTGTCGATTTCGAATCGGTTCGAATCTTACCAGGAATTTCAAATCGACTCTCAATCTCCGGGGACCGGTAGGTCTCAGGATCAGAGATGAGAAACAGCAGCGCGGGTTCGACGACAGGGTCAATTGCCCACTGATTGAACACGTGACATCCTCGGCACCCGTGGGACTTTCCCGCAATTCCAAGAACGAAGACCCCCTTCACCGAGAACTTTGCTCCTAAAAAGCTTTAATCTTGGGAAACTCTCAAGCAGTACAGTCTGCACCTTGTTCCAGGAACGAGGACTCCATTTGTTCCTGTTGTTGGTTCGGCGTCCTGTCGTTGACGAGGGGCTGGCGAAAGGCTCTCCTCTACCTGCCGCTGTCCTGCCTTTTGGCCTGGAAACCACACAGACTTTGGCTCTCCTTCGTCGCTGGTAAAAAGGCCACAACTTTTATTTCAAAGCTTGCCGTTCCTCGTTATCACCAGGACCGATGTCCTTTCAGCTGGGCTCCTGGCAGTCTTGTCTTTGCTGCACATCGCGTCCAGTGCTTTGAATCGACGCAACAGTCAATCCAGCGGGGGTCTGGATTCCGTGGGCGAGAGTCTACTCAATGGGAGACCCGAGAGCTACGACCGCTTCGAAGAAGTCCTGGTAAGATTGCCACAGGACCAATGAGTCCAGTGACATTGAGATAATACATGCTCCATTTTCGGCAAGGTAACGGAAGTTCTGGACGACGGCGTTTCCGGACCTCCAGGGCGGATGGGAGATAGCGACGGGGAAATGTGACACGAGAGGCAGCCCTCCTGGGCAAGCGAATCCGACGAGGACAGCGAACCGGAACAAAGGACGTGTCAGATCGCCACGTTATCCTAGTCCTTGGAATACGAGCAGGACTTCAGTTTCGACATTCATATGCGAACGACCTTGCACCTCCACCGTCCGTCTGCGTTGAACTCTTGCCAGGAGGAGCTACGTCCATCGCGTGAATGACGCAGGATTCAGGTGCCTGCTTAGAAGTCAATGAGCTCGCTCGGAGTGGAATAGAATTATCGCCGGGAGTGACGAACGTGTCCGATAGGAGATAAGGGAGGGAAATTCAGAGGAAGGAACAATAGAAAAGTATAAAAGATAAACCTTTTGAAGAAAGTGAGAAGACGTCCCGGGTAAAGGGACGACTGGTGACTGCTGTCAAAGGAGCCTACGGGAATTCGCCACAGAGCGTATCTCGCTTTCCTAGGGGACTGTGCCAATAAGAAGTGTGTATTATTTTCGAGATACAAGAAGGAGAAACGCGAGGGGTACGATTTTATACGTAAAAATGTCTATTGATATCGAATCGTATTGCAGATATTTGTGTATAATGTAATTCTACTAGGAAAGGTTCTATTATTATAAATTAAATATTATAAAATTATAATGTTGTACGCATCACGGTTGATAATAAAACAACAGGAAAAGCGAGAACTTTTCACTTCGCAATTTATTATCATTATTTAAGTACATTTTGAAAGTCTAGAATAAACGTGCGCGCCTGCATCTGCATTGATTAACGCCAGAAAGAGATGCATTAGAAAGCAAGGTTAGCGAAAATAAATACGCATAGATAATAATCGTCCTTTTAAAATTGCAAATCACTTTTAACCTGTTTTATTATTTGTCTTCGTTATCTTGATACACGATAGTACACACTTATCCGGAATACCATAACGAGTGTAGTCGATATGAAAATGCGTGGCATCTTTCGGACACTCAATTCGACTCAACGTTTTCAGCACACATGACTAGCGTGATCGCATAAGTAACAATAGATAGCATGAATACATTTGTAATCATAAATTAGTCATTTCGTGGCAATTAGTTAGGTCATCCTTATAAATAGTCAATTAACATTTAATACCTCGCGCCTCGACCTCTTGATTTTGATCCCACGTGAGTAATCCATCTAAGATCTTAATAAGTAATGGATTTCCACCCAATCGCTTAATTTCGTCTCGTGCTTTTTTGTCGAGCTCGCGCAAGACAGTTTTTGTGTAAGCGAAAGAGCCAAACTTCTCGAGAAGACTGACACAGTAGCGCTTAACTTCGATGTCCTTGGTGCGCTGCCGAAGGATATCTTGGAAGGATATGCATTAAGGAAAATGGCGTGATTCGTCGAGCTCAGTTAATTATAGAATTTTTCAAAAAAGGATACTCATTATTTGACGATCCTCCGGATGATTCTGGATCGCATGAATTATCGGAAAGTTGAATTTACCCTCGGAGAGATCCTCGCAGTAGCTCTTATTGTCCGTATACTATATCCAAAAGTATAATTAATCGATGCTGAAGGTCCTTGGAAGTATAGTATACCAAGTATCAACTATCAATTATTGTTAAAACAAGGAGACGTCTTACCTCCTGCAAGCAAAGATTGCAGTAATCATCCCTTATTTGAAAGTAGAGTCCCAGGATGCCTGCCAACTGAGAGTAGTCGTCCTTGCACTCGGAGAACAGCTGCATCAGTCGCACGGCCAAATTGAATAATCCGCCAGTTTCTAAACAAGACGCAGAGAACGAGCGGATGCTGAAAATTTTGGAAAACTTGCATAGCCTCGAGCAAAAATTTGCAATGACTCACTTCTCATAGTCATTTTTCTATATTCTTGCTCCGAAGGGCAGATGTAGTTGTCTCTCCAATAGAGTTCCATACCCTGGCCGCGATGGAGTTCGAGCAGCTGTTCCGTGTACACCTGGGTGGCCTAAATCGAAAAATCGAGGGTAGCGGCCGATGCATCGGTTTAAGGTCGTGGTAAGTTTAACATCCCTTCCTGGTCACATTCCATTACTGACCTCAGGATGATTCAGCATGATGGCCCGCTCGAGGGCGATGAAGACGACGTAGTTGGCCGCGTTGATTGTACTGGCCACTCCGTAAATCGAATGTGCGACCGGAATCCCACGACGTAGAATGGAGTTGTCCTGAATGTCGTCTAGGCTGCGAAAGAGAAGCCAAAGAACTGTCTGAAGTGACTTATTTTCAAGGTTACCATTCACAAGGCCAGTCCCTTTTACCAATTGCTTTAAGGAACGTTACTTTTAATTTCACCAATTGGATAAGCAATTATTGGCAATTCTTTAACTTGCACGTCTATTATTTTTCTTGAGGCCAATCTATGTACGTTACGCAACACTAATTTTGACTAATTGCAAGAGACCGCTGGTTTCCCTTCGAGCAGCCACAATATAGTGTCCAGCGTGCGAAGGGAGATCGAATATCTTCGTCAGGAAAAAAAAGTAAGATTCCTCCTAATTTGCGAAATAAGATATTCCTCTAATTAAGCGGACCCGAATACATACTTAAATTCAAAGCAGAGAACAGAAAAGATAAAAGAAGAGAAGAGTTAAAAGAAAGGATGCCACAACCAGTAGAAAATTAAATACCAATTAAAATGCATCGGTTGCGTAGATAGGACGAATTCTGGAGAAGTAGTACCCTGGTCACTTAAATCGAGAAACCTTGTTCTTATAGCCCTGTTCATTGAGAAAAAATAACTATTGATTTTAACATTCATCCGGAATTATTCTACGAGAAAATAAAGAAAAGACAAAACATCCATCTCGCATTGGCTGCACAATACTCTCCTTAATTTTGCCACAAAAATGCCTGAATTTTGTTATTAAATACAAAAACTTACAGGAGACTAGAGTTGTGAAGCATCTGCGTTATATCGCCGACGGCTTGCAGTTTGTCATCGGGTATTTTTAGCCAATAATTGAAGGCATGAGCCAGCTTAGCCCTGATTTGTTTTCCTGGGAGTTGGTGTATGTAAATAAATGGCTCGAGCAGTTTCTGTAATAAAAAGGACGCCAGATGCCATTCAGAGATTCGAATCGACAATTCATTCGGCACTGTCAGTCGCAGAAGGTAATTCATCTGAAAGCGTTAAAGTGTCGCGATGCTCCGCTACGAGCGCTCTCGTCGTTTCTATTCGAATCGCGTGTGTCAGTCGAGTCTGAAAACACTGAAGTTATTTTGACAAAAAAATTGTATCGATATATTTTCAAATATTTGTGATATCGTCGAACGAGGTGAGTCAAGTTTATCGTATTATTGAGCAAACTGGTTGTCGACGCCACTGCCCGTGAATTTCAGTCCCACTCAGTTGACAGACATGTATACATAACCTGTAGCAGATGCGGCAGTGTACACCTCTCGATAGCTTACGATATCGCGAATAATATTTTCATCGGGCATTGATAAGTTTATCCGATTTCTCGGAAATACATATCTACGTCTCTGTCAGGAAAAACACACAATCTTTTAAGTTACTAACCTCATCCTGTTCCTTGTCTCCAGTCCGCGAGTAAGGCACATTGATTTTTCCTGACTGCATGGTTAACGATGTCTCTTCTGTGTAATCGCAGTTCACTAGTCAGTGTCCAGTGTTGTATTTTCTATATGAGTATGTGAGAAATTCGAATAGATCGACATGAAAAGCCCATAAGATACTGCAGAACGCGAGAAACTGTCAGTGACTGTAGAAAACACAGAGCAACAGACAAGAGCGCCGCTACACTGGCCACACTGCGCCGTTCAGTTCGGAGCAAGTCTTTTATACGCGTGGAAGGGATAATCGTTAGAGGCGGCAAGTTGAACAGACGTATATGGAAATTCTTAATAATTATTCATAATAATTGTTGTTAGAGGTTTTAGGATTTTCCGGTGAACTATATATTATCGCTTTTATCTGTCGGAGATGACAGTTTTACTTTTGAAATACGTTTTGTTTTGATCCGAGGAAGGACTGTGGGAACTCCGTGCTAATAACCTATCTATAGAAATATAAATTTACAGTTGAGATTACATCCTATAAGCCTGAATAGCTCGTTATATAACATAAAAATGTCACGTTATTATCAACAATTCATGGTCGCTTTTAGCTCGGTTGTTTTTACTGTGGTATAATTAAGTATCTATGCAAATAAACGTTATCTGGGTATGTACAACAGGCCTGTCAATTTCTGCATTCCCACGGCATTAAAAATTTTTCTTTCCTTGCTCAAAGTACTTTTTAAAAACGAACCTTGACTCGTTTGAGTAATGTGTTTTCAAAAATCGCGTACGATCTTAACCAATGCGTTCATTAATATAAATCAATGATAAAACATGTATCACTATTTATTCCTATTCTTAAAGTTATTCGAATATAACTTAGGTACAGTTTGACTTAATACATATTTACAAGGAGCATCTCTTTGTAACGATGAATTCATATAAATGCTTATCATCTCATTAAAAATAGTCGGCGCTGTGTTATCGATTAATAAAAAAAAAAAGTATATAAATATACATTTATGATCGTCAAGGGGCATCGCGAATCAAATCTACAACTTCATCTGCCTTTGTCTCTCTTCTTCTAAAGATCTCTGTAATAGAAAAATTCATTCGAACGCTTCTGACTAGTTCACGTGCGTCTCGTATGGATTTTCTCAAAATAATTAGAGCGTCAATTGATTCGAGTATAAACATATATGAGTAATCGGATGAACCGTGCATCGTGGAAATAGATTAGTTACCTCATTATAAATCTTTCATCTTTTTTTTTATACACAAATACATACGTAGACGCGTTTGCACACGATGCAAGCTCACGCGCAAGTATTTCGGGATCTTCTATCATAACCATTGAAAATCTTAATAATCAGGTATGGTAAGATAGCGAGTGGTAGGTCATTTACAGCTTCTCCCCACTGAGGTTCAGAACGTTATAATACGAATGATCTGGGAACCTGTCGAGTTCTATGTAGTCAGTTTCATCAAGAAGGAGTCCTTCCGCCAAATTGACCAATTCCGTGAAGGATGGTCTGCAAGCGGGATCCTTGTCCCAGCAGTAGTACATGATATTGTAGAGTTCCCTCTTGCAGTGCTCCGGTCGGTCCAGTCTGTAACCCTCTTTGATTCTCCTCATTACCTGCGAACAGAGGTTTCCTTTACTTTCCCTGTGCCAATTGCCTCGGTGCCCGCACTGGGCAACGTTATCGAGACGGACAGAGATCTCGTTAGCTATTGGACCGGGTGAGGTCGCCAAAGCGAATGGTACGGACCTCGGCTGCTGCGAGTCCAGGATAGGGTGTCGAGCCCAGAGTGACTATCTCCCATATGAGAACGCCGAAACTCCAGATATCAGATTTAACGGAAAAAATGTTGTCGTAGAGACTTTCCGGTGCCATCCACCTAATGGGCAGCCGACCCTCCGATTTCCTCTCGTAAATCTGATTGGCCGCGACGTCCCTAGCGAATCCAAAATCGGCAACCTTGCACGCGCGGTTCTCGTCTATCAAGATATTTCGTGCGGCCAGGTCCCTGTGGATGATTCCTTTCGAAGCAAGATACTCCATGCCCTTGGCGATCTGGGAAATCAAAGACATTCAGGTGGAAATATTAAATCTTCGTGAACGGCTCATATTTGGAGAAGGGACGACCTTGGAAGGAGTGATCCAATCGGTACCTGATAGACGAAACCGGTGAGATCCCTGGAAGTCAAACCAGGACCATCATGATTCCTTTCCTCTCTGGACGCCCTCAGGAAACTCTGAAGCTTTCCACCACTGACGTACTCCAAGATTACGAACATTGGTTCGCGTTCGGTGCAGCATCCCAGGAGTCTCACGACGTTCGGATGAGGCTCCAGACTCTTCATGACCTTGAGCTCTTGCGCAAGGTCAAGTCTCTCGCGTTCGGTCGCATTTTCCTTCAGAGTTTTAACGGCCACGATCGTCGCTCCCGGCTGGTTTTCGATGTCCAGGGCTTCGCACCTCCAGACTTGGCCGAAGCATCCCTCGCCCAGAATATTGAAAACCTAAACCGACGTCCGTTAGTAAGACGATCGAACGATGAGATCGAAAAATGTCCCCGTAATTACGCAAATGATACCTTGAGCCTGTGTCTTGGGAACTCCCAGCTGTCTTCCTGAGACTTGTTCTGAATTCCAATCTGATTCTCCTTCTCCCAGGACTCGTACCGGTTACTCGTTGCCTTTGGACCAGGCCATCTCTTCAAGACCAGCGAAGGGTCGTCAGATATATTTGAGATGCTCACGGACGCCTGCTCCTTCTGAAATTTACGCTTCACGAGAGTGATTCGATTTCCCAGGGGAGATTCCCAGGGGTTCATTTTGGGACGAGACCACCGCCGGGACACCTACCATTTCCTCCTTTGACTTTCGCGTGGAGCAGAATTTGTGCCTGAGGGACCATGCTCCCATTCCTATTCCAAGTACCAGGGCGAACACGGCGGCTACGGGGACGATGGTCATCGCGATGTCTTGGGATGCCTGCACCTCGCTCGGCGTTACCTTTGCACTAAGAGGTGGTCCGGCCACCTCATTCAATTCCGACGACTCTTCCGATAATTTACTAGTCGACCTCGTCGTTTCCTCTTCCAATTTCATCGCTGGCTGCAGCCTGGTCGTCTTGGTTCTGGATTGAGTCGAAAGGGGTGGCCCGGGGGGCGAGGGGGGCTGATTCAGATGAGGCGGCGGTGCTATAGGCAATCTAGGATAATTCTGTAGATTAGGAAGTCCCAGGATGGGAGGTCGAATCCTTCCTCCGGAGCCGTGCTGACTTGGAAAGGGTGACCTAGGAAAATAGATCAACGTAAAGATCCTGCTCCCAATTGGATAGAGTCGTGAAGAATTTTTTATATTTTATCAGATACCCAGTTTGTCCTCCATTGGGTGCCGAGCTGTTCTTGATGTTGACGTAGACCTCAGTCTTGGAGGTGAGCTGCCCGTCGGAGACTGTCACGTACAGGAACAGGTTCTGTCCTCCCTGAAAATGATGGACAAGAAAACAGTGCAAACTGGTCTTTGGTCGACCTGCAATCCCACCGCGTTCCAGGACACCGTGTCGCCTGCAACGTGGCTACTCACCCGTCCCTTCAGGGTCTCGTTGATGTAGATGATTCCAGTGCTATTCTCGATTCTGAAGGGCAACGGGGGCTGAGGACTGTCGTCGCCATTGTAACTGTGTCCCAAAGGTTCCAATCCATAAGTCAATTGATCCTTCTCGTTATCCTCGGCATGCACCCTGGTCACCGTGTTTCCAACCGGCTCAGTGTCGTAAAGCACCCAGTTACGTTCCAACCAGACCGACGGCGGCGTGTTGTCGCTCCTTTGACTTTCTGTTAATTAGAATTACTTTTGTTACACGTATATGTATGTATATGAATATCGATCGCAGCTCATACGGGGTAGAGCAGCTAGCAGAGGCAAAAACCTAATAAATCACGTTCCCGGGAGGAACCGTAGAAACTCCCAGCACCGAATTGAATTAGACCTCAGGCTTCTAATTGTTCCCTGAAGTTAACGGCTGATAATTAGAGAGAGCCGACTCCGATAGTTGAGGAAACGTAGTCTGCGGGATCGACCTTGATATGCATCTTCGTGGATTTTGAGTTCAGATCGTCAACTAGAGTGTGACCCCAGCTTCGGAATTAACCTTCGCCCATCCGCGCGATCGACCAAGCCTAACACGCAGAATTATTCCTACTTACAATGAGTCATCTGCAACGATTTATTGAATCTGGTTACTCCTGAACATTTGTTTTCCAGTCTCCCTAGGATACGCTCGCCGACGCGGAACCTTCGAGTCGGCTAAGCGAAGGAGTAGGAGGACGCGATGAAAAATATGAGAAAAGCAGAAAGAGGATAAATCGTAAGAAAAGTGGCAGGAGATGATTCGCTACTTTCTCGAGCGGTAAGAAAATCATGGCCGATGGGCCGTTTCAAAAGGTGCAGCCTTCTGCGGCGAATGCCAATGAGTTTTCGTAGCTAGGAGAGAAAGTGGGCGCTTCTCCGTAGATGGAGCCACTGCCGATAATAGATTGTATAGACCAGTCACCGACGCATATATACAGTATGTATATACAGGCGTGCTATTAATTGCCGATTGAAATAATTCAGAGCTCACGAAGACGGTATACCCACGTCGACGTAACTCTTCGTGAATACTCGTCCTCGTTGGCTCTCGCGATGCGCCGACTATGGCGGCCTGGACTGACTCTATATGGAGAAAGTGGGACGATGAAAGTGCGACGAAACGTCCGAGAACCCTGTCTCGCGTTATTGGCTTTATTGCTTATCGAGTCTCCGTAATTCCTCTCTCATTTGCCTTCCGCATAATCGTCTCTCCCTCTCTCTCTCTCTCTCTCTCTCCCATTTTGTCCTGTGTCCCCGCTCTTCCCCTTTTCCTTCCGCTGCACCTTTTACTTTTTCCTTCCTGATCTCTATACCTCGGAACTCTGGTGCCGTCGCCATCAAGCGCCTTCTGTCTCGTTCTTCAGGGATAAATTAAATGGGTTGCCTACGCTTGGTAGAGTCGCGGAAAAGGGAGCGAACCGTTGCGAGCAGCAAAGCGAGTCCGAGCGAGTCCAAACGCGACTGGACTCCTCGAGCAGACTCGAGTAGAATCGGGTAGAGAAGAGTGGAACGGACTAAGTGGTGGAATGACGCGAGCCATAAAATTTCAGGGGAATAATGTGAACTGTATGAAGTGGAGCAGTGTGGAAGAACGCAGTCAACCCATAACGTTGTGGTTACTGCGGCAGGTATTATTTACATATTTATTCATCAGGTTCAGCCTCAAGAACGAATCGTGTCCTCGTGTCACTTTTCACTTGGAATGGAATATCGAGTGTCTTTTCAGCCGTCGCTTCCATAATATCCGATATTTCTTTCCTCTTCTGGGAATCCTTTCGGCCTACGCACCCTCCCACGTGTTCACTCTCTCTCTCTCTCTCTCTCTCTCTCGCACTCTCTTGCCAGGAGTGGCACACCCTGAGGCAAGTAGCTGTGTGCATCTGTGTTCTACCTAGGACTCTTGACTCTTGTACTCGTCTGGGCGTCGACCTCATCGGGAGTGTCCAACAGACGTCGATTACCTCCAAGTTTTACGAGGGGCTGGAAGTGGAAGTTCAAGCAGAAACAGCCGGCGCCAATGTGGCTTTGAATGAGAAAAAAAAATAAAGAAAATAATAATCTTGGTCCTGAATGGCACCTGCCGTATTCCAAAGCTTCAGCCGTCAACCGTGAGACTCTTCGGGAAACGAAGTCACCGAAATGAATGGCGGGGAAGGTTCGTTCCAAAACTCGTGGATGTCGCAACTGTTCGCAAAAGCGAGACGTGACGTCGACAGGAGTGCAATTGCAATTGCAAATTCATACGTAAATTTAGAAACACTTTCGACTGCTGGTCGCGCGAACGAAGAGAGCGCTGCCCGAGATACGGCACGTCTACCGGGGGGACTGGAATACTGCGTCATTCTACATTTTGGAAATTGCAAACGAAATCTTTGCAAGAGGCAGGCTGGGCAAATAAATTCTCGAGATTTCCAAGAAGCGAGGCAGCTACTGCTAATGGCTAGAAAGCCGAGAGCGACGCCAAGTCGAACCAAGTCAGGTTCTCAGACTTGAGGTCTTTCGATTCAGTATCAAGTATCGCCTTGTGTGTTAGGCGATCGCCATTTTCTATACCTGAGCTGCACACACACACACACGCACCGATATATTTCTCCTTTGCAAAGAAACGCCGAAAAGTGGAGAAAGGTAAACGGACAAAGAAAATTTCTCCCGGAAGAATCGATCGGGCAGGCGTTAAAGGGAATTTTCCTGTAAAAATGTCATTGCAGGGCGCAACGTGAGTCTTGAGAACCGTTGCGTCAGAAGGTACTTAAAGCGAAGTGCAACAGGATTTGAAAGCGAGGGTGCGCTGGCTGTCGTTAATTGAGAAACTCGAGAAGGGCCATCAGCGAGAAAGCGTATGAGGCGTGGAGGATAACCCAACGTAGGGAACTGGTCTTTCCCTTTCGTCGAATTTGCGTCATTCTTCGGCGCTCAAGGCCTCAAGAATAATGATAATGTGTCCCGGCCAACGCGTAATTCCGGGAATTCGATCTTCACGAATCGTCTCGTAGGATCAACGGAAGAAGGTAAATTCAAAAGTTGAGCATTTCTCGAGCTGCCTGAGAACGGTAGAGGCGACTCGACGAAACAGAACCGTCAAATTGACTTTGTGTTCCTAAAGCTGCGAAACGTGACTCACCATTGGAATAACTGTATAGCAGCGATGGAGGTGCTCGTCCGATGGACTCGTCCAAATAGCCTTTTATCCTCTGCAGAATTGCCATTGACGAATTAACTGTATTACGCTGTTACTCGACTGTGAATTACCCAGTAAAAAGAAGCCTGAGATTCATTCTCACAATTAGGCATTGTGTCTTGAGATATATGTACAAAAAGACTTGAAAATAAGCAGAAATAAAATATCCCAAATGTATAGGAGGCGGCGATGAAATAATTTGCGTTGGACCTTCGACTCTCGCAATAACGACCAATCGTTCTAGACTTTAATACGATCGAATAAAAGTTCCAGGATCAAAGAACCATTCAAGGCCGTGACGTCAGTAAAGAATGTCTAGAGTAATTTCCGGGAGTGAGGCGATTGCGTGCGCGAGTGCGTGAGTGCATGTCTCTCGCTCAGATAGGATCGGTTAAGGATGCTGGCGTTGCCGGGTGTATCGTTTATTCAGGAGGCGATAAGGGGGGAAGCTGTGACTATATATATATATATGTTTTTTGTCTTCAGCTAGACTAAACCGGAGAGCCAAACCGGAGAACTTTCACTCGGAGAAGGCCAGACACGCTTCTCTTAAATATATTCCACAGAGTAACACTTCACTTTCGTGGAGGATTCTTTGGTTATCGCAGCATCCTTCTTTATAAGTCGTTTCTTTTTTATTGTATTTTTTTTTCCCGTCGTCCACTTCACCTTTCTCCTTCGGTCAATTCTCATCGGATATCTACTTGACTTTTACCAAACTGAACACAAATTCTCGATACTCGTTGTTCCTGTCAATGATTACGCGTGGCTTTATGTATGTCATCCTACGAGAATCTGACTGTCAATGTCAAGAATCTATAATTTTGAATTCTTTGAGTAGAAGCCAGTTTCAAGGTTCCAGAGTCTACGACGTCTATGGTCACTTCCAGCGATCCAGTTTCTCCATACCCACGCTGTGTTCGGTGTTAATGGCACCCAGATAAAATCTCTTTCTTCGCCACCTTGAGAATCGCAAAGACTCGGAAGACCCCATAGAAGAACGTTGAGAAGAAAAGACTTTTTATAAGTTGCTCAATGTCAATAATCCATTCAAAAAAAAAAAAAAAAAAAACTTCGAACGCTGCGACGTGTATACGTTAACGCAAAGACTCTGACCATCGTTCCTATCCATTACGAAATCGAACCCGGACACGCCTGACGACAATTCGTATATGTTTTTTTAACGTGAGCCAGCTTCTGATAAGACTCTAATTATTTTCAAGCATCGTTCGACACGGGATCAAGCCGAGGACAAACAGTACGTTCGCTTTTAACGTCTTCTTTCTCTGATAACGCCAGTACCTATGACCGGTGATCCTGTCAACGATCGAAATAGATCATTAAAAATCGGCCGAATGCCTGTCCCTTTGATCCGAACCGGCAGCCGTTGAATCAGCGCGGTCTCTGACTTCGGAGAACGGCCAACTTACAACGGACTCGATTCTCTGTAATTGCGGGTGCCCGCGCAGCCACACAACCACAGAGCCACGCGAAATGCGTACGCAGCCGCAGGTAAACAGAGAGAACGAAGAATCTTCCTCGGTGGGTAATCGCAGTAATTGCTGCTGATGGAAAATCGAATAACGAGACCCGAACGATATCCCAGTAGTATATTCTTTGAACAGAAGATAAGAGTTATGGTGAAACCGGTGGTATCGTCGGCTACTGCCCGAATGGCTTAATTCGAAATAACCTCGGGAGGTTCGCCACTCAGACAGAACGAAAACAAAGTGGCGAACGCCAGGGAAAAATACCGGTTCCCTCTGGGTCTAAAGACTTTTCTTGAATTACATTATTCAATCCGACGACCTCAGCGACAAGTGGGAACCGCTGTGACTTTTTGCATGGTGTCTGCTGACCCAATTATTCTTACGAGTGGAGAACGAACGCACCTTGGCTCCTTCGCAACTCCGATTCGTTTCATCCCTCTCTCTCTCTCTCTCTCTCTTCCCTATAATTCAATGTTTCAATATTTCACTCCTGTCTCCGTTCTTTCTTTCGTTTCTCAATTTTGGCCCTTTTCTGGAATACCAAAGAGGCCGAGTACTCGTGGGAAATGACTAAAGCTGCTCGTCCGGACTACGGGAACTCTCGAGTGGACTATCAGTCAGCCGTTCAGCCAGCCAGCGGCTAGCAGCTGGTAGTTACCTACTTTTTTAATAGCTGCCTCTTTTCAGAATGCAGAATGAGCCCGTTCGAAATGAACTTACCGGAGGCTGAGATGAGCAGGCAGGCTGCTACAGTGAGCACAGTCCGCATAACAAACATTGCGCTACATCGGCCAAGCAATATGGGAAATCGCACGAAACTTCACTGTACTGCACTATAGTGGTTGACACTGATATTCGGCCGTTGCACCGTGAGACTACGTTATGCAAATTACACGACTGTCCTGTCAATCATTTTTCGGAGTCATTTCGGCGATAATGCTGCGCCTTTGCTTCGCGCGACTTCAAACCGATCGGAAGTATTTCCAAATCTCAAATTGCAAGGCCGAGCAATTTTAAACGTACGCCAGCACTGTCAGTTAAAAATTCTTACGACTTCGTTAAGCTTCTCCATTAGTCGTGCCGATCTTCGTTATACTATTCCGAGCACGGGAACACTATGGTGCCAGAAAGAGACGTCGCCGTCGTCCCCCCTTCGCGTCCCACCCCCTCACCCACAATCCCCGATTACTTCGATTACACCACCAATTCGGCTCGCACTCAAACCCCCCAGTAATTCGGTTTGTTCAGGAGCAGGTCGAACAGATTTCCTGATTTTTTTCGGCCTCTCTTACACTTTTAAATTATCCAGTCGATATTTATTTTGGCCAATCGGCAAATCGACGGATCTGCTCTCACTTCGGCACACGCGAACTCTTACGATGATAACTTTAACAGCAGTCCCCCTTGGTTTACGTAACACTCGAGTCGTAATGCTCCTTCAGTAAATTCCTCGTCGGTTTCCACCGAGGCACTGTCGCGCGGTGTCGTCTAGCAAAATCGTAGCTGCCGATGCGATCGAGACGTTCAAATCTCCGGGAGGGATCCTTCTTGTGCACACGTTTAAATCACTGCGCGGTCTCAGGCTCGAAGACGTCCCTTGATATTTTAGAGCTAAGGGACGCATCGACTCCGTGATCTTCTTCTTGTCGATGCCCAACCGGGAATACGCCTGCGACAACGGTCTGACAGTTACTGAGTTCTCTGGCATGGCAGCCATAGCGATCATGGCCTCTATGCCGTTAGAGCGTCGGAGAACATTCACTTTCCGTTGGTACCACGTTTCACGGGTCGCACGATTCTTCGTCGGACATCCTATTGGACGTCGTTTCAAAATTCGCAAAGTCGGGGAGGCCTCACCAAAAAAAAAAAAAAAAAAAAAAACCCCCACTAATTCTTATTTCGCACTAGCCACGGTGCTCCTTGTTTTTTCATAGTCATTTCCTATTCTATCTGTATTTGCACTTAATTTTACGCTTAGCGTAGCCAACTGAGTTACGCGTGTTTACGAGAACTCTGTGGTAACAGTTTTCACGATATCTTTTATTCTTCTGTCAAAGATCCACATTTGCGTATGCACGATCGGTTATGAAATCGACTGACCGTTTGCCGATAACTTTCGGAGCTCTAACGAATTATTTTGAATTTATTACGCGACGTCAACAAGTTGTGGCGTAACTGACGGCTTCCAAGAGGGCGAACCGGATCTGTCCCCACCTCCTGAGGCGATATTCATTATCAGCATTTACAGAATATCAATCGATTCTCCTACGTTCTGTGCAGGATGTAAGTGACATCTGGTCGAGGCTGCTGCCACCTATCGGCGTGACGAGTCGACACTGAGAAAATCGGGACGATCGGTGATCCCTGTCAAACGACGATTAACCAAACTGATAAGATGACAGCTGTCAAATCTAACCAGTCCAGCCCTGCGTAACCTTTCTCTCGAATTAAAAGAAGGAACCTCCAAATTCGACGGTACAATGAGGATTCCAAGAGACAATGGATGTCGCCGAAACTTCTGAACGTAGAAGCTACAGCACGTGCGTGTCTTTCTCGGTAATGGGTCAACGGAAACTGAAAGTTTCGGTAAATCCGTTGGCGGCATTAAAGATCCGTGAGACTTTTCGGCCCGCGTGAACGATCGATAAATTGGAAAGAGAAGCGAAACGAATCGCGTATGATTTTTAAGAATAAAATAAAATATTATTAAAGATGGGCGGAATTGGTCCAGCGTCAGAGGTGGCCGATTGCAGGGAGAAAGAGAGCCTCGAAAGTGATCGATTTCGACCTCAACGAAAGACATGATAATTCGTTGAAGATCAGCGGTGCGTCCTCCTTATTGAAAATATTGAGCAGAACCTCCTTATCTATCGCGAAGAAGGCGCTTATCAATAGCATCGATTCACTCGAAAGCGGCATCCATTCTAAGAGCAACGATACTCTGGTGTACGGAATGGAGAATTGTGGATTTCCATATTACAGGTTTTTAATAGCCTCGATGAAATATCATTTTGTCGAACAGTGTGATTGTCGTCGTTGAATTGTCTTAGGAGCTGCACGAGTGACAGGGGTCCGTACGACGCTGTACTCGTGAAAGATGTAGGTGTCTCCTGTACCATAACGGATAAGGATTCCAAAAATTCCATACTCGAGAACTATTTATTGGACAGGCTCAAAACAGAGTATAGCGATCTCTCGACGATCACCAAGAAGATCAGTGTTTACACGAAGGACATTCTGCAGAGTCTATCCAGTAGGAGCAAAGGGATGGCCAGATCCATCCGCAAAAATATACGTCAACCAGAGGCTGGAAGGTCCAGTGAAAAATCGAAATTTTTACAAAAATTAAATTCAGAATCCACGAGCACCCCGGTCGCTCTGCAATGCTCGGATCAAAACGGAAATCCTTGTCTCAAGTTAAGACTCAACCAGCCTCTGCTTCCTGTACCGAAACGAAGATCCGCCTCAAGGAACGATACCTCGGTAAATCGGTTCCTGAATCCTTCAGCCACAAAACCAACGAATCCACCAAATAACTCAGCAGGTTTGTACGCCGTTTTAAGTCTTGAGTCACAGGCATTGACAATAATAAATAAATACCTTACCAATGATTTATCGATACAGGAGACTCGAGGAGGAACGCGGGAAAGAATCGGGTGCTCGTGTTACGCCAAGATGAATCCACGTGTCGTCCGGCGGACAGTGTCAAGAGGATATTTCCAAAGGAACGCGAAAAAGCAGAAGTTGATTCTTCAGGATGCAGCAGTTCCTCGATTTACAACTTTCTCATGTCGGGCAAACGAAAATCCTGGCAGAAGGGAAGATCGATCAAGCCAGGAGGCTGCTACGAGGAAAATTCGGAGAGTCTGGACCCCCCAATGGTTAATATATTTTACAGAGTACTATTTAAGATAGTCTCGACTCCTACTCTTTACGTGAGCGTATAAAGGACTTGCTTTATTTACAGATGGAAGATGACGAAGCCTTGAGAGAACAGTATCGGATCCTCGTGCCGTCGAGAGCTAAAGAAAAATTGTCCAGAAAGATCTCGAAGGACTCCTGGTCCGAGACCCTTCATGCCGTTAACATTCGTATAATCAAGCGCGCACCAAAGGATTCCTGAATCTCTTAAGTTCTCCTTAAGAGTTTACTTGGCATTTCGTTGGTGTAAAAGTCAATATATCTTTATTATAACAGTAGCCAACTCTCAGGCTGTACTTGACTTCTTTTCTGATTGAGGTAATTCCGGGATCTTCTTCGGTACGAGAAATCCTAACAGTCCAGCAACTGCAACGGATGATCATTGCGTAGAGTCAATTGGGAGATTGAGTGCTAAAGATATAATTGAAAAAAATTAAGTATTGCTCATACTCACATACGAGAGCGGCACTCATGAGAAACACTAGTAACGCGCACCGAGTGTCCAGAAGTTCGCCAAAGAGTATGTTACTCAAAATGGCACCGCATCTTCCAGTAAAAGTAGCGGTACAAACGGCCATAGCGCTAGAACATAAGAGTTATTAAATGATAAACAATACCTTTCGTTATCTTAAGCAAAGATTGATTCAAATACTTGACTCTCGTGGGAAATAAGTCAACGACCACTCCGGTGATGACGACGAGACCCACGTTTGCAAAAGCAGAAAACAAAGAGGCAACGATAAGATTCTGGAATGTCGATCTGACAAAATAGAGCATGCAACAGAAGATACTCGATATTGTCAATGTAGTAACTGAAAAGAAGTTTAAATCAGTGTGATATCGACCTTTGACGTCGATCTTATATAAATTGACTGGATTTCAAATTACTCTGTAATATATTGTTACTAAGATGATGCGACAGATAAACAGCTGCAACGTTGACTACCAGAGAGACAGCGCCTATTATTATCGTATTACTGAACACCTTTAAATCCACCGAAGAATCGCAAGTCTGAAGCGAACTGTTGTCGATTATCGGTAAACTCGTGGACATTAACGTGGAAAGAGTTTTCGTCCCGATATTCGTAAAGTTGGTCCCGTTTGTGTTCGGTTCGTTCAGATATATCGGTTCGATCTCGTTACGAAGAGCCGACAACTCGCACAGCGTAACGGAGGCGTTTGGATTGTTCCTGTAGTAACCTTCGAACCTGTTGAACAGTTCCGGAAACCAAAAGGCAAAACCAAAGTATCTGCAACGAGAGTAACGAAGATCCAATGAGAATCGATGTGATCGATCGAGTAAAATCAAATGAAAAATCTGCGCAAGAAACGAACCCAAACAGAGTGGCTGCCATTGTGATAGATGTCAGTGCTGTATATTTAAGAAGAGGCGGCGCCATCAGATAACACACTTGCTTCCATATGTTACTTATTATATTCGAAATTGTGCTTTCTTGATTCTCACTGGCGTCCGAATCCATTATGAGATTCGAAATCTGGAGATTGAACGACAAAGGTCAAATGATAATTTAGAGCGTGCCCGGCAGGTGCTTTAAATCAGTTTCCCATCGAAGGGGTTTACTTTCGTGGCCCAAAGAGATGCACGTTAAGAGACTCTCATAGATAATTTAATACGAAGAGTCTTATCGTTGCCCCGAATAGACCAAAGAAACGAAACTGCGCGCAGACATTGTCTCTGTTTTGAAATAAATCATCGTTAAACTCATTGTCGACAGACTCACGGAAAACTCGTGCTCGCTCCTCCCAGTGTTTGCGGCAAATATTTGTCGAACGATCGCGAGAGCCTCCTTCTTCTTTCCTTGGGAAAGCAAAAACTTGGGGCTCTCTGGATAGCGCATCAGCAGGAGCGCCGTGAGTATACTGGGCAGAGCGAAGACCAGAACGAACAGCCGCCAGGAATGATAGGAGATTCCAAAGATTCGATAATCCAATTTCAGCGGAATGATAATCCAGGCAAATACTGAAATGGAAAAATTAAAAAAAAAAAACAAATTGTAAACCTGTACAATAGTTTGATGAAATCGCTGGAATTACCTGGCAATAATATCCAAGAGGTGAGCCAGAACAGTCCCATCGCGGTGATGGCTTTTGGTCTGTACTTATCGGAGTAAAATTCACCGGCGTAAGAAAACGTGAGCGTTCCTGGTGCGCCGATCCTGCTCAAAGAAAAAGGACTTGAGCGCGACGCGGGTCGGGACATTGATTACGTAAATTTTTACGCACATGAATCCATTGACGAAGCGAAGCGATGCAAAGATCAGAGAGGATCCTGAAAAGCTAGAGATCAACGTAATAATTCCATTGGTCAGCAAAGACACGACAAGAATTTTTTTCCTCCCAATCGCGTCCGCCGTGACACCCCACGGCAAGGCGCTGGCGGTAGCACCTAAATATTACTTCGATTAAAGATAAAGAAAAGCCGATCACCGAAATCCGTCGATATACGAATTCCACGTGTTACCTGCCAGAAATGCAGCGTTCACCATTCCCTTTGCACTTAAAGTGAGATTGAGATCGCACTGCGCGGACGAGAGAATGTAGGAACTCAAACCATTTTCGAAGCCAACGCACATTGTTATCACTCCGCAAACCATAAGCACTTCGAAGTGGTATCGGCCGCATCCTTGGAACGTCGTAAATCGCCGTCAATAATAATTTAATAATCGAAATATCTTTCGTTCGAGCTTTTGACGCCCGTTAAACTTACCGGCAAGAGTGATGGCTTTTTCAAAATTCGCACTTTCGGCATCCGCGTTCAAGGCTGCTTATAAGAGAAATCGAGAGTCTTATTTGAAAATTCGCGATACTAAAGTATGAATGTTGAAGTTTTACCGCTCTGCAAGCGATGCTTCTCGTCTTGCTTCGTCATGATGAAGTTCGTGGAAACGCATCGACTTCAGTATCTTTTTGATACTGCGCGCGCGATACGAGACGCGAAGAGTTTTGTGCGAAAAATAGGAAGGCAGAGCCGGCGTCACATGAAATATGGCGTTCGAAGGAAGCACGTGGTAAATCTGACGAGACGACATTAAAAAATTATTTGGAGTCTTATCAAAACATCGTTCGATTGGTGTGCAGGAGAATCTTGTGCAAATGTTTGGAAAGATATTATTTGATAAATATTTTGTTATACGGCGGATAATTATTACTTTATTATTGTTGTTATTATTACTTACTTACGTACATTTCGATGACGTTACACGTTAACGAGCCGACGTTGCGATCCATTTTATCCAATGATCTGTCTTAATTAGGTATTATCTTAGCGGAATAGCAGTAAGACGAGATTAGACAGATAAAAGAATTTTTGTTTCTATATCCACGAATCTCCCGTGGACGTTCGATTGATTATCCAATTTGGTTCGTATATCATATTTTATGGGTTATATCTATTAGATAATGAAGTATCCTCCGGATACATGATTTATTGCCGGCTGACATTCGTTAATTTTTTTTTTTTTTTTATATATAATTATAATGTATAATTTCCTCCAATTTACTTCTAGGTCCACGTATTTACCTAGCTCGGCTGAAATTTAGAACGATGGATACACCATCGGCCGACAACCGGAGCGACGTCGCTTCCAAATGGAGGCTCATTAAATTAGACAATACCGACTACGCGATAAGCTGCAGAATTGTCAACAACGCGTGGAAAATTTTATTGTCAAACCTGATAGAATTATGGTGCGAAGCACTTACCGAGGATTCAGCGATACGCAGATGCGAGGTATCGTTGTGTTCAGTGAATATCTCTCGCCAGAATTCTCTTACATTGCCATTTGTAAAATAGATTTATCTTTGCAGAAATTAAATCCTCTGCTCAATGCCAGCGTGGTGAACGTGAAGGAAATTCTCCAAGAGATATTCGAAGACATCCCAAGGCACGCGGTTTCCGCGTCCCTGAGTTCAATAAGACTAGAAGCAACCATATCCGGCGGCGCGTTCAAGTTCGACCTGACCTTGAGCAAGGCGAGTCCTCAAGAATTTTGGCAAGAGATCACGGAGCCACTTTGTCGATCGGCGATGGAAATGCAGCGGAGACAGTCGATACTCCTTAATCTCATAAAGAGAAAGGACGAGGAGATCTCAGAGTACAAGGCTCGCGGTGGCGAATTGATTAGAAGTAATCAGTCTTAAATATACGTGTCCGTCTGTCGCGTGTCGCGTGCTTTTCGTTAGGGAAGCGGGTTCTCAGGATCTGAATTTTAGCTTAAATGAGAAAACGGCTTCACGTTTTTTATTATCCTGTATTCGCCTTTCCTTGGGACGTTCTCGCGCCTCGATCTCTCGCGATCGTCACACGTGCACACACGCACTCGTGTTCGCCGATTCTTCTCGTTCGCACATCTCTTGCTCTCTCGTCCACTCGGACTCCTCTTAAAATTAGAGGCGTCTGTACGGTCTCGCACCCGCACGAGGAATCCGTCGTGGACTCCGACCACGCGCCCTCATTCGCCCCTCTCATTCGCTCATGATCTCTCCCACACGCGGATCATTCGTGCTTGACATAAGTTTGACTCATCGATCAATTTTCATTCGTTATCGAAAATTAAGGCAGGACCGCACTGAACCCAGCTGACAAATTATACGTTTGATGCTTCCAGAGAATATCGCGACTGCACCTTTCCATGAAGATTTACTTAAGGAGAAATCAGGCTGTACCGACTCTTCGGGTTCGATTATCGATACCTTTAGGACAATGATGGATTTGCATAATCAGATAAGGAAGCCTGAATCTATGAGAAAAATTAAGTCCGAGCCATTAGGCTCCGACGAGAGGTAAGCATTCAGGTAAATAAAATGAGCATTCCAAAGATCTGTCGTAACTCAATGTATTTCTTAACAAGGCAAGAGATCACGGTAGCCGAAGTTCCCGAGGTAAAGGTCGAGATCGATCAGTCTTCTGCGGCAGAATCGGGCAGATCCTCGCGGAAGACGGGATCGATAGATCCTGAAGAGTCTTCGGTTAAGTCATCGGGGGCACCGAGGAACGAGGAAGTGGCGGACGATGATTGTAAAAAGGAAATTCCTGTGGCGACGAGAAGTCCAGCGAAGCGACCAAGAATAAAAGACAGAGCCGATGACTTATTGTTATCGTGATGGTACGAGTTGTGGATATATTTTCAAAGAATAGAGATTACACGGGAGATAGGTAAAAAGTGTGCATCTTTATTTATTATCGACTGAGACACCAAGTTGTACAGTTGTCCTACAAACTTATGTATTATACTAATAAACATTACCGATATCCGTATTTCGTTCCGATCAATCCAGATGACATGCGTACATTAGATGTATCATTAATCATTAAATATTGACGAAACTCAACCAATCCGTGTACATAGGTGTCATATGAAAAAGCTACAGTTTTTTCATTTCTCAACTTTTATTTTCTCGCTCTCATTCGCTCCCTCTCTATCTCGCGCCCTTTTCTCTCTCTCTCTCTCTCTCTCTCTCTCTCTCTCTCTCTCTCTCTCTCTAAATATCTCAAGAAAAATTGCCAATAACTTGCGACGTGATACTTTGTTTTTAAGAACTTTTTACATGCCCTGCCTCTCTTCGTTTCCTTACAGCTCCATCTCTCTCCCGCTTCTGCGTGAACGCTCGACTCCATCGCGCATCTCTATGCGTCTCCAGTGCAGCCAACCACGTAACGTACGAGTGGACACGTAAAGTCCCTTAAAAACATTGAGATCCATTGTCTCTTTTATTCCTTATTCACCTTTGCCTTTTACTCTTCGCTAAGATCCTACCGAAATAACAAAGTAATTTTCTCCAGGGCATGGCGCAATACGAATATAAAAGATCATAGCGAAATCCTATAAAAAAAATTCTTTTACAAACGATTTTTCTCCCAAGACCAGCTCTAGAGAAGTATATAGAAATCATGAAGCGACGACGATGCGCGAACGTTCTGGCATCCATCTAAAGTTCAATTATGAATTATTTCCAATCCGACAATCATTGACGAAGAACGAAATATGCCGCCTCTCACTCTGCCCACTCGGAGGTACAATTATTCGCGATTCCCTGCGAAAAAAGAAGCTCAAAATCTTCCCGATGCTAGTTGAGATGCTAAGAGGCTGGATGAGCCAATTGCTTTAATGGATTATTCGGCAAATATGCATACGCACACACACACGCGCTGTCCATGCTGTCCCTAATCACGTGCTGAAGAGACCTCACCCTAAAATGCACCCTACGGAATGCTTACATTAGCAAGATGAGATAAGAGTCCAAAGAGTCCAAAGAGCTCATATAAATTTGCTGCGAGTTATAAATATACAAAAGCAACAGTGATATATCATTTTCGCGATAGTACAAAGCCTTTCAAAGCCTTTTGTTAATTCGTACAAGACGAACGAATCGCACAACGTTTCAAGAGTCGAAGGAATAATCGTGTCGCCAGCGCGATAGAAACGTTGCCAATTATATTTTTCACAGATTCCCAAGAATCGTGGAGGCGTCATCCTATCGTGGCAGTACAGATAATCGCTGATGAACGTGACCCCTCCCTCCCCCCGCCGTATCCCTACGAGTTCATTTCAATGATATTTCGACGAGAACACACGGCCATTACACGCTTTTACTTCCAGCCCTCTCTCAACATGTCAATTCGATTCTCGATCTACAGAAAGCAGCTTACTTTTATTCGCTCTTACTTTTTCCCGTTTATAGGCACGATAAAGGCGTGGTATTTTTTCTTTTTTTTTTTTGCGAGCATAAACGATTATTATGATTTACGACAATGCTTCTTATCGGGAGAACAACAACCAGCGTCTGTGCACATCGTTTTGTCGACCTGCAACTCCCCATTTTTTTTTTTTGGAAAATCTTCCAGGAATAAAGGTTTCATTCGAACCCTACGATTTTCATCTCGAGCCTTTTGTACCCTTTTTTTCTTATGCTTTCATATTCTTTGTTTTTCACTGAATTTTACAGCCTTTTTTTACCATATACTTCAATTTCTCTCTCTCTCTCTCTCTCTCTCTCTCCCCCCTGGGATAATCGTAGGCGTCTACCGTTCAAGTAAATCGATGGTCCTCGATAAGAGAAATGCTCAAGCAAAGTCGAATTTCTCATGAATGAATTCAGGCAGTAATCACAATGCGCTTGAAGACTTTTCGGTATAGATACATCGAGTAGCAATACGAGTAGCATCGATTAGAATGTCAGTGTTTAGGCCCTGATAACATTTAGCATGTTTTCGGATCGACCAGCCTGGATAATAAAATGGACGACGATGGATCCTAGAATCCTGTCCTATTGTCCAGGTTCAAATGGAAGGCCGACCACGTGCGTGCATATACTTCAGCAGCATCTCTCTGACGTACACGCGAAGCCTATATGTATATTTTTGTTAATTCGAAAATTTGCAGCTCACTCGTCCCGACGCTAACCAACTATGTATCCGCGAGCTGTGCGTCGTCCTGTGACTTCGTATTCGTATCTCGCGCGGAGACTCCTCGCAGCGTCTTTATATCGGCTTTTTCCTTAGACATTCAATTTACATATAAAGACTGTAGAGTTTAGCAGGAGTGAAATACGTGTTTATATAGTGTATCGGCCGAACTCCGAGCTGATAATTATTGAAATATTTTCAGCCTGGAGTCCGAAATGCATTCGTGTTGACTTCAACGACTGACGAGAGTGAGCGCACGATTAATATTACCACTGCTCGTGAATTCACTGCTCTAAAGATTGAACCATCATCCTTCCATACTTTTGCGTCCCATTAATTGTCCCTTTGTATCATATGAATTATCCCTGCCTGTAACAATCGAACGAGCGCCTCGTCCTGGCTGACGTCAGACTGACCATAGTGCACCCTGTGCTCCTCTCGAACGGGACAATCGTCATCCTGACACTTGGAAAAGCCGAACAGTCGGCCCTCGGCCGATTCTTACTGCGAGCGATTATTAAATCACGGTACGTCCATGTATCACGCGCTACGTCACTTCCGTGCACGTCCTTCGTCCATGCAAATGCAAGAGACATACGCGTGACACGCGCCTAACCTCAAAAGTAGACAAACCATCCTAAGTTTAAAATCTTAATATTCCAATACTCCGTAAGGTGAGCTTCGCCACGTAAAACGACGATGGATACTCGGAGAAGCTAACACGAACATCTCCACGCGTCTCCTTGCTGCGACGGCGATTGAGCCTTTATCACGCTGTCGGCGCCTTCTCTCTCCGAAGCTTCGAAGAGACTTGCCTTTTTGTCCATGCACAAGAAAGAAAGAGCAACGTCAGATTCTTCAAAGCGGAAGTTCAAGAGCACGGCTCATGGAACGTGGAGGCTCAAGCTGGTGCTATTGTACTCACCCGACGACCTCGCTGCTCCCGTATTCTCCTAGCTAAGGTCAGGAAGGCCTCCTCTATGTTGATGTTTTCCTTGCACGAGACCTCGAAGAAGGGCATGTCAAAGTTCTCGGCTATCTTCTGGCCCCTCTCGGCATCGACGGCTCTGTGAGAAGTGGCGTCGCACTTGTTGGCCGCCAGCACCTTCACCACGTCCGGCGACGCGTTCTGCGCTCAATTATTTTTAGTTTCATGAACTTTTGAGCGAGTACAGGTTTAAGTAAGGCAAAGCACTGAGTGTACCTCTTGAATATTACGCAGCCAGTAGGACAGGTGATTGAAGCTCTCGAGGCTGGTAACGTCGTACATCAAAAGTATTCCCATAGCCCCACGATAATAAGCCGTCGTCAAGGTCCTGAATCTCTCCTGACCAGCGGTATCCCTTTTAAAGATATATTTCGTTAAATTCAATTATTTGACAATCGTAAACGCTATTTTATTCTCTTTGAATAACGAGAAGTTCGAAGCTACTCACCATATCTGCAGTTTTATCGGCGTCCCGTCAAGGTTAATGATCTTCTGCTTGAAGTCAATACCTATAAAAACATCTACTCGTAAAACGAGAAAAACATTGGTCGAGGAAGATGCGAAGTAAGGAAACTTCCATCGGTGGACCGTATACGATGCTGACGGAGAGATTATCAGCTGTTCGGTAGCGAAGTGCATAATTGACAGAGAACGTTATTGCGAAATAAGCAGCTGTCACTTGGATTATTTGTGAAACCGTCGTTAGGTGTTTTGACAGATGACTGGATCGAGGAGGAAACATAGAAAAGGCAGAAGGCAGAATTATCGAGAGATGACGCGGCTTGCAAGTGCAATCGCGAATGCGACCAAGAGAGAAGGAAAGATCCAGACTACAGCAATTTCACAGTATTCGACGGTTTCGAGACAGCAATTCAATGTTCGATATAAACGTAGCAGCATCGATTCCGCCAAGTAAGAAAGAACAGACTTTGAAATGGAAAAGGAAGTAAAATCTTGAAGAAGAACAAGAAAGAATTTGCTAAAAAAAAGTAGTTTTGCAGAAAAATATCGAATGGAAAAAAAAAAGCATTTTGAATATTTTGATGCGGAACGAGGATAAGATGCATGTAGGGCGTTGCAAGCAAAGAGACGCCGAGCGCGTAAATCCGAGGCTGTCAACAAACTGCGAGGGGAACAAGATGTCAAACGTCGCCTTTTGTCGTGATTTCTGTGTCTTCCTTTAAGGAGTTTTACCAAAGACTTACCGATGGTAGATATGTAGGTGTCATAATATCTCTCGTCGCAGTAACGATGCACGATGCAAGTTTTCCCAACGTTCGAGTCGCCAAGTACGAGGACCTTGTAGGTGGCTGCGAAATCAAGCGCCATGTTTGCTTGGGATGGTTTTGAACTGTTGTTAGGTTCGGAGTCGATGGTCGGCGCGCTCCTCTCTCCTCGCTCTTCTCCTCTCTTCGCTCCACGGTCGTCGGCCGGGGGTTGTTTCTCCAGCAGCCAGGGGTGGAGGATCGATTCGAAGCCTGCGCCGTATCCCTTATGATTTCTACGGTTGTCCCTAAGGGTTCTCCTGTTCCCGTACTCTCCTGCTCTCGGAGATTCGCGACTTCGTGCAGGTCATGCGCTCTTTACGTTCGGAGAGCCACCTTCTTATGCTCTTAAGATTGTTGATCCACCCAAATAAGAACACAGCGATAAAAGCAACAATTAAAATAATGCGGATTTTTCATCCTACCCGAAACGAAGCTTCGCATCGTGACTCGCGTCACTTTAATTGCGAAACGATCCGACTGACTCTTTGTTCTTGGAAAAAGCTGCCCGAGAGTCTATCTCGTGAGAACAGAAAATTATGAGAGCGTGAAAATGACGAACCGAGAATACACAGTTTCCAGAACACGAGGAATTTCCTTATCAGCTAATTCACGGTACGAGAGCCATTTGCTCGCGTCGTCGTGCGTCTCTTATGGCCAATTACATGCTGCCTCGCACGTGCATGGGATTCTCCGGTTCAGCCATAAACGACTAACCGACTTTTCGTGGTATGGGGTCCTGAATTAGAATGGGGGTCGTGGATGACGTCACGGGGCGGGCTGTAAAGGCGGGTCAAGTTCACGCCGAGGTCACTGAGGGTCGCACGAGTTCAGCAGAGGGCGCGCACCCCCGGGAAACTGGGTCGAAGCTTCGAGTCTACAGCTGTGCCTTCTCGTCGCCATGACAACGCTGAAGCGCTATCGGCACTTAGGTCTGGTCCTCATTAGTTTCGCCTGGCGATGCTTCCCGTACGAGGACCTAAGGAGATCTGCTGGCTCAACAGGAAGACCGGAGAGGAGTGATAATTAAATGAAGTCGGAATATTATAACTAACAAGAATTTACTAACGTTGTTCACACTGACAACAAAAAGATACATGCATGTAAAAAGCATTTTCTTGATACTTCAAACTAAACTAAATACTGTTATGTTTTTAGTGGTGAAAGCGCGGGAAAGATTTCGCTTCTATATCGATATAACTAATTTACTTAGTATTACTTTAGACCGACACGACCATATTAGAGGATTCCATCCTTCAGTGATCAATAATGAGTGCTGGTCATCAAATATATCGAGTATTCTTGAGATCACTGTTAAAAAAACGTTATAAAATTTTTTTTACAGTCACTAGAGAGATATTAAATGAAACAAGTGCCTTCGAAAATAAATTGATTACAGTCTGGAAGAATTCCTGCACAAATGTAAATACAATAAAAAAATCTTACAACAATTGTAATACATGTTATACCTAAAGTCTTAATATCAGCAATCGTCTCAGCGAACGAATAACAAAATCTCTTGTAACGCTTATAGGCACTTTAAATCTTAGAGCCATTTCGCGCATCGATTAGCACGCCTTATTCGATCCCGCTTCGCCGAATGATGCTTTCATAGATTCGTTCTATGTCATACTCTTCGTTCATTTATTTTTTTTCTCGCCCAATACCTAACTATACGATAATACCCAACGTAAATCGCTTCGAATCGATATCGATCGACACAGTTATCACTCTCAATTTTGAAATAGGTCGTTCCGATCTATCAATAATGACGCTTGAAAATTATAGGTTACGATAACCGACTTTTGTACCAATCGAATGAATGCATTAAAAACCGTATCGACGCTTAATTCTGTTCTAGTATTGTGTCTAAGGATAAGGCAAACAACAACGTAATTCCAACTATCCTGTACAAGACATTTGTATAGCTGCCACAAATGGACTATATAATTCTGACTATGCCGAAAGTCTAATGACTATTAAAGTACACATCAACGGTAACTTAATATACTTGATAGATAAGGTAGACTGAGATGGTGGCATTGGGTGAAAATGTCATTTAGCAACACTTGCAGTCTCATTTTAAATCAAGTTTGCGATAAATACGATAATATACGATGCACAATAAATAATGGAGGTGGGTCGTTGTCTCTAATTCTCTACAGTATTCTAAATCCTACACAGCTACAAATCTATTTCACTATTCGATTACTAGCTCCTCGTGGGAGTGTACAAAGTCATGTTTTACCGGGATTCAATGCCCGTATGTCTCGATTAATGATCAATACCATCTCAGTTAATTGTATCAACTATTTGTTTGCACCATCGTTACAGTCTTCTTGTATTAAATTCTTGTTGATCCTAAGCATTCGTCATTCATTTCCGCAATACAAAGATTATTCGTTCCACGTTTCGTTACTATTGCATGAAAGATCGTTTGTCAGTTCATTCACAAAAAAAAAGAGTACTCTAACTGTAAGTACAAACGTCATTGGCATGCATAGTCGTACCAACATTTCCTTCACAAGGAAGTGATAGTATTTTTATAAAATATCTGACCAAATAAATGTCCATGGGATTTGTATTCTGTCTTTTAACTGTAACCAGTTCTAAGGATATGCTACATGTACCACTTGGCATTGTTAATCGCTGAAGACTAATTCTTTAACTTTTTGTCGTTCTAAAACACTAATTGCTAGAATAATCGTTTGACGCGTTACAGGATGGAACAAATGCACAGGCCCATCACTATCATACCCAACATACATGTCAGATCCTTCTTGATGCTGGGATCTCTCATACCAGATCCTGGAAGATTAGGAATTCCTCGCCATCGCAGTGACCCGAGTGCTAGGACAACATGAAGAATGTCTGGGATCATGAAACCCAAATCACGAACGACCTAGAAATTAAATTAATGAGAAAGTATTCAAGAGATTTATAGCAGTTTTTAACAATGAATTTTATCAATTGATGCCTCACCTGATGCGCGTATCCTTCGCCTCTCACGACATTCCTAATAAATTGATCCCAACTGCCGGCGAGAATATGCAAAATAGCAATCGCAGCAATGCCAAATGCTTTTCTGTGCGTGACAGGATTTTGAGAGTCAGCCAAGTGAACGACGAGAAATGTGGATATCAGCTCAGTGATGGAGAAAAAGAGTTGATGATACCACTGAGAATAAAAGTCGTCGTTCCAGTAATTAATGTAAACCCACCAAGAGTAGTAATGGGAAAAAACGGCAGTCGAAAAAAGGATCAGCATTCCAAATCGTAGACGACCCTGAAGAGCAAGCCATGTTAAATATTTCACTGTCTCGTAAAACGTGATCACACCAATTACAACTGTGAACCATATCTTTAAGGTGTTGGATGTGGCATTGAAATACATGTGTTTGTACGAAGCAATGCCAGATTCATATGATCCTGGAATAAAATTAAAATACAGGGATGTAGAATCATCGATTGATTTGGTGCTAAAACTGGTGCCTACCCTTGAACACTGTGTCCCAGCATGAACAGGAACAGTATTGCTTGTCCACATCTCGTGAGAATTCTTGCCAGAAATGGTACAAAAAAGCAATGTGTAAAGGAGGAATCGTCAATGGAGCTAAAATGCCTGCTGCCTTGGAACCACAACTCAAAAAATTTGGACACACCCAGCGTCTGAACATCCTCATGAGTTTTGAGATAACTCTTGTGATAATTTTACTTATATGTATCTGCATTGGTTTTCATGTAAAAGATATTTGTATATCCAAAGATGTCAGGAAGAGCATTGCGATAAGCAGCTTTACTCTGGCTCTTGATTTTCACTAGTATCATTGCTAAACCATGTTGTAGTCAACAAAAGGTATTTCATCTTAGATTTCTGGAATAGTATTTGAACAGTTTTTGTTAGTATTATTAAGAGTATTGATGAAGGAAAAGTACACTAAATATATTATAAAGGAAGTAACAGTGCAACCAGAGGAAGCAAAGCTTCGGATTGATAAATTTCATTGATTGACATTTTTAAAGAATAGCGTGTAATTAAGAAGAGTGGTAAAGATCATTGGCACTGTACCCACTGAAATCTTGCTGTCTGGCACTCAACAGTAAGTCACTATGATGCAAGTGAACGAGATAAAGCTCAGAAGGGATTCAAAAACGCCATTAGAGCTTCGATTTCGGATAGTAATTGTACAGCTGATGTACCAGACACAAAACTAACTTAATGTGGAAGCACAACTTGTTAATTTTTCTTTCTTTTATATTTAGACTCGTGCGGATTACGTCATAATGATTAATGCTCATTAAACAGGTACACTCGCGCGAGCGCCGATTTGCGGCGCTCCGTATTTCCAATATTTTGACTCTCTCACCATATTTCTAACAGATCGTTATTTTAATAAACGAAGCAATGTGAAAGAATGCTGACGGCCGATAAGCGCCTAGCATCGGCCTCCATATTGTGTATTTTTTAAATTTAATACATCGTTTTAATCTGGCTGTTTGAGCACCGCTCACCACGTTGCGTATAGACCCGCCACACACAAAACTGCAGCCACAAGGTTCAGGCATCGTGACAAATCACTGTAATAATACATACATCTTGTAAATTACGTCTGACATACAGAAATGTCACCAACAATACCGCAGGCGAAAAATTGGCGCGAGCATAATCGCATTCATAAGGAGCAAAGAAAGAAATGGAGAGAAGAGAGGTTAATAAAGAAAGTGAAGCACGAGGAAAATGAGAAACTCGAGGAAACTAAGAAAGCTGATGACAGGCAATCTATTAAAAAAGCGAATATTTCCACTGTGAGCATCGCCGTGCCGGGTTCTATACTGGATAACGCACAATCGCCAGAACTACGGACTTATCTGGCGGGTCAAATTGCACGTGCTGCTTGTATATACAAAGTGGATGAGGTTATAGTTTTCGATGACAAGGGAGATATAACGGAAAGCGAGAAGAAGAAATTAAGGAAAGATGATGTTCTTGGTGAAGGACGAGTTGGTTGCATTCAACTCGCTAGGATATTGCAGTATCTGGAATGTCCGCAGTATTTGCGAAAATATTTCTTCCCTCTGCACAAGGATCTGCAATACGCAGGCCTGTTGAATCCATTGGATGCACCTCATCATTTGAGACAACAGGATGTTTCCCTATTTCGCGAGGGTGTTGTCACAAATAAACCGATTAAAACTGGTAAAGGTTCTCAAGTTAATGTAGGATTACTCAATGATGTTCATGTGGATAAAGTGTTGACTTCCGGCATACGTGTGACTGTTAAAATTCCTCCTAATCAGGACAATACAAAAAAGATAAAAGGACTTGTGGTGCCACCGAACATACCCAAAGCGGAAACTGGAATATACTGGGGATATACAGTTAGATTGGCCAATAATTTGACTGAAATCTTTTCAAAGTGTCCCTATGCAGAAGGATATGATTTATCTATCGGAACATCCGATAAAGGAACCTCTATCGATGACATTACTCCAAAAAGTTTAGAGTATAATCATGCATTGATTGTATTTGGTGGATTATCAGGCTTAGAAGCTGCTCTAGATGTGGATGATCATTTAAATGTTGATGATCCTTGTTTGCTTTTTCATAAGTATCTAAATACATGCCCTATGCAAGGCTCAAGAACTATCAGAACGGAGGAAGCTATTCTAGTGTCACTGGCTGAATTAAGGACTAAGTTAGCTCCAAAATATGCATCAGTTTTAAGCCCACAATTTAGTAGTTTTATAGAAAAAGAACAGCCTGATAATTTAAACACAACTGAGGAAACTCATAAAAATGATACGAATACATACGACTCAGATGATGATTCGTCTGAATGACTTAAGTTATATGCATAAAAAAGTGTATTAGTGATTCATCAAAATATTGTATAGTAACCACCTTTTATTATGCATAAACATTGTTAATAAAACAGTACAAAAGTGTTAATCTTCAAGAATGTAAACGTGTATTTTAATTTGTACTTAATGCAGAATTGACAGTGTCTTTTAAATTTGCTATAACTTGGGCTGGATTGTCAGATCCTATGACTGCCGTTCCTGATACAATCATATTGGCACCAGCCTAAAAAAAAACATTTCTCAATTCCTTGATACACATCTCCATTGCCTGGAATGCTTATTTTAGTCTTAGTCTTATGGACTTACTTCTGCACAAGCATGTATCGTACTAGGTCCTACACCACCATCCACTTCAATATCCAGCGTAGGATAATGTTGTCTGAGCCATGAAACTTTTTTCATCATTGATTCCATAAATTTCTGTCCACCAAATCCTGGTTCTACTGTCATGACTAATACCATATCTGCCAAATCCACATAATCAACAACTACATCAGCTGGAGTTCCAGGCTTTAGTGCTACACCTACCTGTATGAAAAAAGGAATTTAAGTATATAAAATAAATTGTGTTTCTTTAATGCATACCTTCATACCAGCTTCTCGGACTTTTCTACAAACTGAAGAAACATTTTCTACCGGTTCCACGTGAAACGTGTACAGATCGACTCGAGCATCAGCCATGGGCTCGATCCACTATAATTAACAATTGTATACATATGTAAAATAAAAGAATAACTGAATAAGTGCATCAGCATTACCTGCTCAGGATTTGAAACCATCATATGCGTTTCGAAAAAAGCATCCTTTATTTTATTTCTAAGACACTTGACGAGAGGATGACCAAAAGTAAGGTTGGGCACAAAATGCCCATCCATAACATCCAAATGAAGATAATCTGCACCGTTGTCCAGGAGTCGCTGTGACTCGACGGAAAGCTCCGAAAGATCAGCATTCAAGATCGAGGGTCCAATTTTGGCAGACAACTTTTTAGCCATTTTCAAGAAACCGCGATATGCTCCGAATTTGAACGTTTAAAGGGTAAAAGTGGAGGACGTTCATTATCGCTACCATTTTTATAGATCCCCTGGTATTTCACGCAGGCGACCAATATTAGAAGCAAAAGTTTCTAGGCCCAATAATTCTCCATGATCGCTACTGTACGCAGGTCATCCTCCATCGATTCTCTGTCCAAATTTGAGCCTCATTCTCTGGCAATGTAACGTTCAACTCTGATAAATTTTCTGCGACTCCCATCTAATTGAACCCGCGTTACCAAATCCTCATTCATTTTGCTAAAAAATGACGTAACTGCATTGTCATATCTTTAGCGTGAAATCAAATTAAAGCTTATTGAATGAAGCGGCTAGCCGTATCCATTTAAAGAGAGAAACTGATAAAATATCGCTGTTATTATTGATCGCAATAAATGCTTCCAAAATTCTTTCAGAAAAATCTCCTCTTTTCTGCAATCAAATTCGGCACAATGATTGTTCAATATTTTCAAGGTCGGAAGTGCAATGACGTTACACGTGACGTCAGTACCGGTAAAAAGTTTGTACCAATAGGACACGGTGGGAGATAAAGTGGGGGGTGCCTTTGGCTCGAACGCCTAGGCTCCTGTCCAGACCGCCAAGTGTCTGGCAGGCGTCAAGTTGGAGCACCCGCTTGTTCGTCGTTTATCCACTTCTTGTGATCTGCTTGTGCTTCCAACATCATGAAATACATTTTGGTGACCGGGGGAGTGATCAGCGGAGTTGGCAAGGGTGTAATTGCAAGTTCTTTCGGAACGATACTAAAAAATTGCGGCATTCCTGTGACATCTATCAAGATTGATCCATATATAAATATAGACGCCGGCACATTTTCACCTTATGAACATGGTAATATGTTCTTCGACATTATTTTATCCTATCGTTGCTTGCTCCATTCGTTTCTCCGTAAGTCACACATTCTCCGACACCGAAACTTCGATCGACCATGTGGCGTGCTCGGATCTGCTTCAGCCATTCCATGCAGCTCGCGCGCCGTTTCACAATCACGTGATAACCGGGAGAAGCGCTCTCTTGCTCACTTCCGATGAAAACGTGCTACATCGGATTTGTTCTCGTTACCTACACTTTATGCACTTTTTCAAAAAGAGCAAATTCTTATTGGATAATATTTTTAAGTTACCGGATGAGAACTTGCCGTGTTCCAAAAGTGCAGAATGCGTAGGTAACGAAATCGTTTTATCGAATCTACTATAAATTGGACGGTAATTTTCAAAATGATTGACCCCGAATAATCTTGATTCCCAGTATTCCAAACTGCATTATAGGTCCGTATTCATAGTGCCCGAGACGAAGCACAGTCTTAAGACCGTAGATACAGTAATAATAACACATGGTAGAGAGTGTCTTAAGATCGTGCTTAAAATGAATAACTGACTATTATATGAATACGGGCCACATATTCATAATCAAGATGCTCGCATCCAAACAATAAATTCTTTTGCACTTCTAAAAACATTAAGGATATTTTTTTTTATCACCACGTAAACTGGTGATAAGGCCCGTAGTTTATATACACCTTTTCAATAACTCAGTATTACCGAACACTTGCAGGTGAGGTTTACGTTCTGGACGATGGAGGCGAGGTTGATCTTGATTTGGGTAATTACGAACGTTTCCTGGATGTTACGCTTCATAGAGATAATAATATAACCACTGGGAAAATCTATCAGTCTGTTATTAATAAGGAGAGAAAGGGCGACTATCTTGGAAAGACTGTACAAGGTGAGTATCGTTTGGATCAATAGATTGAATCGCTTTCTTTTTATATTATTTAATATAATTTTATTTTATTTTCTTTCTATTACGTTCCAGTTGTTCCACATATCACAGATGCGATTCAAGAATGGGTAGACAGAGTCGGTAATGAATCAGTGACTCAAGATGGAAGCAAACCAGTCGTAATTATTTTTTCTCTTTTCACAGTGATCAGCGCACTTCCGAAAATGATTACAGATCGTACTTAAAATTTGTAGGTCTGCATCGTGGAGCTCGGCGGCACCATCGGAGACATCGAAGGCATGCCCTTTGTAGAAGCATTCAGGCAGTTTCAATTTCGCGTAAAAAAGGAAAACTTTTGTTGCGCTCATGTATCTCTGGTGCCACAGGTAAACATTACTTACGCAGCATCTCGTTTTTCCCTCGTTTCACTACGGCTCGATTACTATCCACTAAACAAAGTTGACCCTGAATTTGCGCCAGCAGTAGTGTAGATTTATTTTTGGCTGACCGTATTACGTAACTTTTATTTACACGCGTATCAAGGCGCTCGTTCGATTTCCACGCAATAGTGATACCTCCTTCGTTAACTACCGAATCGCCTATAACGCCCGGCACTGAGTCAGTGAGAACGATGAAATCAATAAACTTTTTTTTTACAAATTTCAGCCACGCTCGACGGGAGAACCGAAAACAAAACCGACTCAATCGAGCGTAAGGGAATTACGTGGATTGGGCTTATCACCAGATCTAATAGTGTGCCGATCTGAAAAGCCTATCGGTGATTCGGTTAAAGAAAAAATTTCAAACTTCTGTCACGTCGCTCCTGAGCAGGTAAATTATTTGGTTTTCGTCCGATCAGCTGGATAAGTTTAAAGGAATCAATAATCTTAGGTTCTTACGATTCACGATTTATCATCGATCTACCGGGTTCCGCTTCTGATGGAGAGTCAAGGAATCATCGAATTTCTTAATGACAGACTTCAATTAAACATAGCGATGCCAAGACCGCGTCACTTCATGCGCAAATGGAGAGATCTTGCCGAGCGCATCGATCATTTGCGCAAAGAAGTAAATATTGCCCTTGTCGGGAAATACACCAAACTAGAAGACTCTTACGCATCCGTGACTAAAGCGTTACAGCACGCATCTGTCGAAGTAGGATACAGAGTAAAATTAACGGTAAGTAATTTCATTTTTCAAAACACATTTTCACGTAAACAGATTGAATGCGTCCGCTAAAACGATTAATATTTCGTTCAGTATATCGAAGCAGCAAATTTGGAACAGGCCATGAAACAAGAAAATCCAGTATTATATCATGAAGCTTGGCAACAACTTTGCAAGAGCGAGTGAGTTCTCTCTCTTTTTTTTTTATGGAACTCCCCTTTTATTCAGCTGCTGATAAGCGTACCGATAGAACAATATGGTAGTAACAATTAATACCGTTCCTTATCTTAACAGTGGTGTGATAGTTCCTGGTGGGTTTGGAAAAAGAGGCATCGAGGGTAAGATAGAAGCGTGCAAATGGTGCCGTATGAACGATAAGCCTTTCCTTGGCATTTGTATGGGATTGCAAACGGCTGTTATCGAATTCGGTCGCAACGTTCTGGGCTTAGCGGGCGCCAATAGCACAGAAATTGATCAATACATAGATCATCCAATCGTTATTGATATGCCTGAACATAATCCGGGTCAAATGGGTGGAACGATGAGACTGGGAAAAAGATACACTCGTTTCACTGCAGCCAATTCCATAATTAGTAAGCATATTTATCGAGACATACTCTGACTGCTCGACATACTCTATAAAACTTGTCTTTATTTACTAGAACAATTATATGGCAATAAAGAGGGCGTCGAAGAGAGGCATCGACATCGGTACGAAGTCAATCCAAAGTACGTTGATGACTTGGAGACAGCGGGTCTGAAATTCGTAGGTGAGAATTATTGAGAAAAAATCAGCGCTCGAATGCTTTAATTGATTCGCAATGGAGAAAGGAAAGACACATAAATTAATAAATTGGTAGGTCACGACGATGAGAAGGTCCGAATGGAAATAATCGAACTCGAAGGACATAGTTACTACGTTGCCACGCAATTTCATCCAGAGTATTTGTCAAGACCTTTGAAACCCTCTCCGCCGTTCCTGGGTCTCATCTTAGCCAGCGTAGGAAAGTTAAAAAATTATTTAGCCAGGGGCTGCAGACTTTCACCCCGACAACTCAGTGACAACGAGTCGGGTAAGATATTGCTTTTTTCCATCGTTAAAATTCTCAAGTATTCATAATTCATATTGTATAACATAGCAGAACTTTCTTTCAGATGAGGATTATCCAATAGATCCTTTAGTGAAACTACAGATATCGGGTACGTCGAGTAATGGCAGTACGTGTTCCAGTAATTAATTGTTGCATTATTCTGAAATTCGTATAGAAGATAAGATTATAATTATGGAACCTAGTTAAAGCTATTTCACGTAAACTCAATGTGTCCAGGTGTCATTACCGTTTGCTCAATCGTTCGCGAAGGTGCTCGGTACTTATTAATTCTATTGCAATCCAATGCTTAGTACTGCAGCTGTTTTAGAAAAGATCTGAATGGAGCTTCATATGATCATCGTTAATATCAGATTCAATTTTTAATTTATTGTCTTCGATGTTCGATATTCTTATTTTTCATCTCGATTCGCATCTCTCCATTTCGATCCAAGCTTAGGCAATTTTTATCACTCATTTAGATGTATCCGATAAAGGAGAAAAACACGTGACGACCATGCACTTAGTTGCTTTACCTGCCGTCAAAATCATGTGTCGTTAAGCCAGATTCGTATGCAATGTTGTTAGCCTAGCATATGGAAAATTGAAGATATTTATACATATATTATTGGAAAATCATACCCTTTTACACGTAAGTGCATTGTAATTTTATAATCATTTAAGTTTAACGAATAGTGTATTGCTATTATTAAATATATACCTTTTATATTATTTACCATAAGTCGTTCGTTGACATCGCTTTTTTCTTCGTACCCTTGTACGGATATCCACCCGTTTACTCTAAACCCAGGAAATTTCGTTCCTAGGGAGCTTGTACCGTTTATAGAAAAGATAAATAAGTAAAATGTAACGAAAGTATTAATCAGCATTCTCATGAATGCAACTAAAGAAAGGATCGAGAGTGTATTTACTAAAATGATTTATTACAAATACGACAAACTGTACACTGATTCACCAAATTGGTTTACTACCCGTTAAAAAGCTTTATAAATCCAGTAAACAAAGTTTCATCTGCTAGTGAATATATTGGCTAATCGTGCAAAACTCAAACTCAAATACGAGCCTTCTACGACGCATTACAGTAATTGAAAATCATTCCCCCAAAAGCCAGGACCCTGTTGAGTCGTTTGAAGGCACAATTATTAGGAAGTCCATTCGTGTTTCTCAGAAATTAATTCGCTTCTCGAATAGAAGTCTAACGATTACGTATATCCTATGCGTTCAATTTTATTGATCTTGCTTTGCAGCGAGTATGCCAGTATAATCACAATTTGCTAATACGGGTGTGGAATGTATTATTAGACGATGATACGGCGCGAGGATAGATTGCTGATATTGGTTAATTATATCGAACAGTAATTGACGTTAATCGCTATGGATGAAAAATAAAATTTCAGTAACAGTGTCAAATGATAACTCATCGTTTTGGAATGTATCAGATTCTGTATACTTTTATTGTGTTTTTCCTTTCAATTTCAATCCACATCGCATTAAATATCGAGCCAGAAACATATAATAATGGTAAAAAATAAGAGTGCTATTCTCATATCAAAATGGCGTATGTACAAACGCAGGCAAACCAGATGCAGTGTGTCCACCTTGCGTAATTTGTTTCGTTAAGTGTGTCAGTACAATTACAAATAGCGTTAGACTCTACTTGTTGGATTATTGTATCGGATCCACCCTAACGTATATTCAAGGAATAAACTAATCTAAGACTCTGCAAAAGAAAATATAAACAGAATAATAAAAGAAATAAAAAAAATGCTAAATGCACTTTGGACGGTAAACATTACAACTAAGTCAGAGAACATCAAAGAAAAATAAAATTAATTATTTAAGGACGATTTTCTTTATCTTCTTTGTACATTGACAGATGTTTCAAACTCTTGCCGATCTTTTTTTTGCTTATGTCTTAAACGCAGACAAGCCGTTAAAGATAAAGAAACGAAGTTATTAATAATTTGCAAATGAGATTCATATATTAGAGATTAAAAATGATTCGTAAGTAATATCTAGGCGCCTAATACAATTAAGAAAGAAGTAAAATGGTAAGAGCTAATCAATCTCGTGAAATCTCAGGTGATTCGTCTCTTGAATTGGCACTCTATCCTACGCACGATAAATACGCCAATGTCAAAATCTAAAAGAGTCGAACGATGCTTATTTCATTCTCCGCTGATACGGCGCGTAGACTTCTCGATGGCGATTCGTGACAATAGCAAAATGGTGAACAGCGATCGCAATATTGGGGTCTTCAGTTTTGGAAATGTGATGTCCTCGATCTAAGCACGATCTGTTATTATCAGATTTCAAAAAATCCAACGCGTCCGCGTTACATACGACACGATCCTTGCACGGATGAAAATTGTATCCGTATCATAATAGATTTGTAGAATGATGACACACGAGTATCAGGAATTGTTTGCAACGTATGACAATCTAGTAGAAGAAACGATGAGAGGTGAGATTGAAGTCGCAGCTGTTGTGGAAATCGGAAAGTGGTTCGCGTGCTGTTAAGTTACAATAATTTTGCACTCTAGATGAACCATTCCTTTTTCTTT
Source organism: Trachelus iudaicus (assembly GCA_030142595.1). Taxonomy (NCBI): domain Eukaryota; kingdom Metazoa; phylum Arthropoda; class Insecta; order Hymenoptera; family Cephidae; genus Trachelus; species Trachelus iudaicus. The sequence goes on along the minus strand of JARQTH010000326.1, from coordinate 220,057 downwards.
TGAACTTGATGACCCGTAGCCGAGTGCACGACTGCTGAATCAGGGTCCAGTGCGATTTCAGCACCTTTGTCTTCCTGCGTTAGATACTCGCCTTTATGTCTGGACATGTACCGTCCAATGAGGACAGCCATTATGATTAGCGCAATGAGGATAACCGTTAACACGCTTCCTAGAATGGCGGTGTCGGTTTCGTTATAGGCTGCCCTGAGCTTCTCTTCGTCGACTTGAGGCGGCGGTCGAGTCTCAATAATGTTGGGCGGATGCGTGATGGGTTCCACGCCACAGAAGTCTTCCGTCAAAGGGTCGCCCAGGACACGAACGTTTCCTGGACCCTTCTGCTGGAAGAGGAGCTTGAGAGGATAGATGTCGTCGAATTCGACCCTGGAGATACAACCGGCGAATCCTTCAGTCATCGACTCGTTCTTCCCGATGTACATGTACTGAATGTTATTGAACTGCGCGTCGGCGGAGGCCTTGATGTTGAAATTAAACTCCTTCGGCTCGTAACTGTCGACCTGCATAACCAGCGTGGCGCCGGAATTCTTTCTGCTTATCCGGACATCGTGATACTGTGACAACCCAAAGTGCTTCTTTGGAAAGATAACCTCCTGTCTCTCGAACCCAAAGTCAAAGACGACGCGCAAGTGACCGCTGTTCGACACCATTATCGTCATATATTCTCCGGATATGTTTGAGAACAATCCCAAAAGGAATCCCTTTTGATTCGTCGTAGTGAAACCAACGCGAATCTTCTCGGCTATCGTAGAACGCCAACTGCCCATGAAGTCGTACTTGATCATAGAGCTCTCCTGCATATTGACACCAATTTCTGAAAGAAACCGATCGATTCAGTATCAAGAATCTTAAAACCGCCCACAGCTAATCGAACGGACGAAGAATTTACCATCGGCGCAGATGGGACCCTTGAATGCCGTCCAACGGCAGTCGCACCAATAACCATCGTATCTCTCGTGGCAGGTTCCATTGTTCAGGCAGGGACTGCTCTCGCATTTGCCAACGCAATCCTGACTGATGCCATAGAGTCCGCGTCTGGCGTGGCTTCTCAAGTCCTGGAGTTGTCCATTCAGAAGAAGAGCTCTGATGCATCCGACGAAACCATCTCGGTAATCAGTGGTCGCACCCACCACGAGGTCCGAGGTCAGATGCAAGGCACGGACTGGACCTGGAGGTTCTCTAACTTCGTTTTTCAATGCCCCGTCGATTACGATCCTGGCCTCCTTGCGATTCCTCTCGACCGACACCGAGTGCCAGCGATTATTTGCAAGGCTGTAGGAAGTCTGTACAGTCACGGCCAGTGGGCCGCCACCGGCCTGATATTGGAATTGAATTTGGTTTCCGCCGTTTATGGAAACTTTTATGTAATCCGTGGGACCTTTGCTATGAATGATCACAGCGTTTTCGATAGTCGTTTTGAATTCAAAGTAAATATCTCCGCTGTGACCGATGTCAAAAGTTGGCAGATTTATTGTGGCATCGACAATTCGAAAAGTCACCACGTTCTTGAATAAGTCTGCAAGAGAAAATAAGAATATGCGAGTCATTAATCGGTAAGAAGGAATCTCAAGTATCGAAAACAATCTACGTATAGAATTACATATAATATATGACTATAATACAATAGCACTGGCGGTATTCAGCATGAAATATAGTTTTTAATGAATATCTACTGTTTCTTATGCACGTTGTTTCTACTTCTCTTTGCCTCACCTACGGAAACCCAAGGTAACGTGGTTCCTTATAAAGAATGGAACGTTAAATATTTGAAACCGACAAGAAAAAACTGAATAATTAAAGAAAGGCAATGACAGAGAAAAATCAATTTCTTACCATCGCCCTCGCATATCAGTGAGCTCAGTGTGTATCGGCCTTCTTTTTCGTCCAGAGGAGTACCAGTATCGCCAAACCTTAACTGCTTAACCGGAAGATATTCCTTCTCAGTGATGTCGCCACCATCTTCTAACCACCCTTCGAGGCCAGAGTCGCAGTTGCACCATTTTGATGGCTCGGCACAGGTACCAAGGATACCGCATTCGCATTTTCGTGAACCAGGCAAGGCACCGCCCCAATAATCCATTTTCTGATTGCGTCTGCTGACCCACCAGGAACTAGGTCTAAACATTTCACCCTGAGGAACTGAAGCCACCCAAATCAAATCAGAAATACCGTCAAAGAATTTTTAAATGATAAGAAAGTCAAATGCGTTACCTGGTGTATTAAGGAGCTTGGCGTGTTTGCAAGCGTAATTAATCCTCTGTCTGCAAGTACTGGATCGATTAAGAAGTGCCTCAATCTGATCGAGATCAGCATCGTAATTGATATCCTGAATAAAACTGCCTGGTTCCTCAAAACCATCTACGGGAGTAGGTTGTTCGTTGCTGTGACGTAGTATTGTCAGTACCCGACCATCCGCATAGAATTCACAAGTCACTGGGAATGGCCGTAATGGTCCACTTCCGTCGACGTCGATCTTTATTTCCGCCTTCTGATTGACCGAATTCATGTTTTTGTAGGCCTCGCACGAAAGAGGATTCACAGCTGTCCAAATGATAAGACCACGTCAACATAGTCATAAACAGTGTCAATATTTATAGCTTGTTGCTACCTACACGTGTGACAAACCGCTCCAGCATATCCAGTGTTTCCGCAATCACAAAAGAATTCATTGGAATTCTGACTACAGACTCCAGCGTGCTTGCACGGATTGGGATTGCATCGGTCCACCATTTGGCAAGCATCAAACATGATCTCGTTCTTACAGCAAAACTCATCGTCCCTCCAATTGGTGGGCATTTTGTAATTTCCATCTATACTTATCATTCTCATGCAGCCAACAAACCCGCGAATGCGCGACATGCCGCTGATTGTCCCACCCACTAGATACACTGGTCCAGTGACGATATCGAGGATGCGTTTTGTCCTCATAGCCTGACCATCGACATTCAGTATCAAATTATTTTTCGAAATTGTCAATATGACTTGGTGCCACCTTCCGTCATTGAATTTCTCGTCAAAGTTATCCAGGATAACCTTAGGATTATCATTAGTTTTTATTTCCACTTTCAATTTACCCTCGTCCAGGAACAACTGCGTTAGGTAAGAGAATCTTCAGTGTCTCGATAAATGGAACGATTAGAAAGTAAAGGAAATGGAGCACATGCTCACCTGTACGTATCCTGGGGACGTGAACTCGTGGAAGAGGATCAACCCACGATCCTCGTAACTGCGAAAGGCAAGAGAAACGTTCATGGAATACACACCCTCGTAGCCCCTGAGCCTCGCGTAAGATCCAGGAGTTAAAAAGGTCACCGGAACGATCTGAGGTTCTGGACAACCGTAGATAGTGTTGACCTTGTGATATCGAAGATTCTCTCCCGTAATTTCCGTATCTCTTAGCTCGCGAATGAGATTCGTTGAGTTCAGATAGAAATTATCGATGCATCCCGTGAAGTTTTGATTTACCACCAAACCTTCTTGTTTGTTAGGTACACCCCCTATATAAAGCTAAAAACGCAAAAATTCATATATAAGAAAAAATATTAAGAATCCTGCATCAGGCACTTCTATAGCCCATAAAATTATACTTACAGCCCTGTTCAAGTCCAAACGATGAAACTCTCCCTTAATTCTACCCTTAATAAGTACTCTGTCGACGGAAAAGGAAATATCTTTTCTGTTTCTGGATATAAGAACGTCATGCCATATATTGTCGTCCAAGAGACTTCCAACGGATAGGCTGGTCATTACGCCAGAGCCAAGATCGATGTTCAGCAGCATCCTATTGTCGCGCAATTGCAAACCAATAAAGTCGCCTTGCGTGCCACGGGAGTACATGAGTACCCCATCTGCGTTATTTGTCTTAAAGCGGAAACTGATAGCATGCCTGTCAGTTTCAATAGGCTCCCGCAACAGATCCAAACGAACTAGAGAAAGGCCATTGAAAGAAAGTAGGTTGGACACTGTAGAAAAGAAAGAATAGAATTTAAATAACGTTATCTAGCAGTTCTATATATTGAAAATATTTCAACGTCGTTGACGATCATGGATTACCATGATTCGTTCATCCACTTGTTATTTACCATATTCGCATCCATAGAGCTCAACCCTCAGGGATATCCTGTCTCGCCATCGAGTAGGATTTATTCTGATCCACTGTGCAATAATAGGCACGGCAAATCTGTTCAACTTTATAGTGTCCCCATCGATGTTTCCTTTGAACATCTAGATAACAGCGAGATCGCAATCTTTAATGATTTCAAGGATGATTTCGTGATTACGGACAAAACACGATGAGCTCAGGTACAAAGGGACAAATAAAAGGTCTCCTCGTGCGCGATACGAAAAGGTATAGAATTTGTGTTCGCGCGAATAACTCTCCTTCGTGAGTATTCGCATTTTAGTATTTCGTATTTTCCAAGACGAATGAAGTTAAGACAATGAATATAAAAAAATGTGAAAAATGACTAAAATGAACTGTTAAACCGTGAATGTGCTAAGGTGGAAGTGTGAGTTATGTGCAAGAAAAAAAATATAAATTGCGTATATGGAGCGAACAAGGTGTTAGTGTAGCTAAGAGTGTTAGTAACAGAAGCACAACTTAAACATAATGGTCCAGATTCGAATGACATAAATTAATAAAATAAATATCTCCTACGTCCTCAGACCCAAGTAGGTGAGACAATAAAACTGAAAAACAATTTCGTATTTTTCTTTTAATCTTTTTTCAAGAGCAACGAACATTGAGTTATTACGAGAGAGAGAGAGAGAGGGAGATCTTCTCAGTGTCAGAGAGAGAGAGAGAGAGAGAGAGATAAAAAGAAAGAGACAGATCAGCCCCCATATACTCTTTCGTAATTCGTAATATGGTATTCTCAGTCTCAGTACCTCATCGACACCATCCTGGCTCTCATAACTGGTCCAGGCCTGACCGTCATCCGAAAACTGGATGATATATTCAGTGACATATTCGTTAGTGTGAGCACGACCACGCGTTGCGATGCTGCGTATCTCGGACGTCTCGCTCAGCTCGATTGTCAGGTGTTGATCGTAACTGCTAACTTCCGGTGACCACGCGGATTCCCCTGCAAAGCCCAGCCCCATGTCCGTGTGTCAGAGAAAAAAGAAGACGGAAGCAAAGCAAGATAGAAGCTATTCTAAAGATCTTTAATTAATCAAAGCAGAGATGGATGATGGGTCTTCCGGATGAAGAGACATCGGACGCTGTGGATCTACCTTCTACTCCTACTGTCAAATTAGTTTTAATCAAGGTACATCGAATCGACTCTCTCTGAATCTCTGATTATACACTCCGACGAAGAAAAGCACAGCTCGTGGTCTTCTCTTTTCCCCAATTTACTCGAATGCATTTTTTATTATTTCTTAATTCTAACGCCAATGAGTGGTCCAGAGCCCCATTCACATGCACCATTCAGAGATCTACCTACCTGAAAGTCCTCTTCGCAGAGTGTTTTTGAACATTGTTAGTCAAGGTATATATAATGCTCCATGATTTCTAGAGGAAATGAGGCAGGCAGTAAGTCTACGTCTAGATAAAGAGATAGAATCCGTGCAGATGCGTCCTAGTGATGATGGTTGATGATGTGGACTAGGACGGGTTATAATCCTGAGCACCCTGAACAGTTCCCATTACCAGCGTACAACGTTGTTAACTGACTATGAGAATTTCGTGGAGATGCCTCGGCACGTGACCGGCTCACTTACCTTGACGTTGCCCTCCTCTTGTTTATAGTCGACATAATCAAGGCCATTGGTACCATAGCTGATACCGTACTCCAGGACGAACTCGCTGTGGTGGGGTCGACCCTGAGTCGCTATCTTAGTGATGTTCATTACTTGACCCAGGTCGATTATCAGGTATTGGTCAAAGTCAGAGCTGCTAGCCGTCCATGCGTTTCCGCCTATGCCACAACACACATACGCATGCATGCAACTCAAACTGAACTTAAGGGGGATTCTAAATGTAAGGTCAGTAGGGAAGGCTACCGCGTAGCCCAAGGATAGCGAGACGATATTCATAGGAGGTGTGGCTGGTGTTTGGGTATCCTGATATCTTCGTAATTACTTCTTAAAGCACAGGAGACTCAAAGCCATGAGAATGGACGGGCTACCGAGCAGTCTTACAGTAATTCATTGATTCTTAGTACATTAAAATATCATCTATTCATCTCGAAGAGACGTATTTTCAATATAAAAGGAATAAGGGATTATCATAGCCAAAGATTATAAAAATCTAGAAATAAATCACTGTCTGTGTCTTGCCACCAGAAAGAGACAGTCAACAGGAAATAAAAAGATACGAAATAAGCAAGCGTCTACTCTATTCTTTAATTCTACTGATAACTGGGAAATCATCTCTTGGTCACAGGAATGACCTTTTATCGGAGTTGAGATTCTACTGCGAATGGAGAATCGAAAACAGTTGCTACAATTTGCTTCTTTATAGGACACTGAAAATGTAGGCTAATGCCGTGACAAGATTATGCTAAACTGGTGCCGACGGTACGGGCTCTTCTCTAACCAATCAATACTTTCAGAGAATAACGTATTCGATATTCTTATTTCAGACTTCCTGCTTCAGCATATGTTATTTAAACTATAGAGAATACCGACGCGACCAGGTTACCTCACCACCCTGAATAAGGTTTAAACGATTACAGACATTGCTTCACGGATCCAATGTGCAATTATGTACATGATATTGAAAAGTATAAAATAGCTTCTAAATAAAGTATGTATTCAATAATTCAATATATTTACTATGAGATTTATTAATCCACTGACTCTCGTATCATACAACCGTTATAATTTCTATTAGGTTTATTTATACGCTTAATAAATAAGAGTTCGTGAAAAAGTAGAATATAGAAAATTAGGACATAGTCGATTAACATTATTAAGGTTTTTCAGACTTTGCAAAGTATCTGGACGAGTAGGAAGGATCCTTAGGAAAGAGCGGGACAGCGTTCGACATAAGTTCTGCGAAATCTATTTTGCGAAATTTAACGTTTTGCGACTGAGGTCTAGTACCATTTTCCTGCAATGCCACAGCAACGCAGTGATCCGAATCCAGTAACGATTCCTCGAATAACCAATTTTGCTTCAGACCGTCTATATATAATTCTGTATTTGTGATCAGTTCGTGCTCGTGCAGATTGACTTTAGTTTTGAAATTTAATTTTTGCAAATCAACAACGATCCCTACCCCGAGGGCTTTTACGTAACTCTCCTTCAGAGCCCAATGTCGACAGAACATTGCAATCTGTTCTGATTGAGGTGTCCCAACTGGTCCTCTAATCTCTTCCCATTCGGAGGTAGAAAAGTTTCTATTCATTATTCGAAAAAATTCCTTTAACTCTTTGCCTCCGGTATACTCCTCTTTCATAATATCGACCCCTAAGGTAATCTTTTTCATTTCTCCAGCCAGCACCGTGTAATGACCCTGATGGGACACATTGAATGCCACATTCCCAGGAGTACCTTCCAGGATGGGTCTGCCCCTCTGATCACGAGTGAACATAATTTTGTCATAAGGAACTTTCACATACTCATTTACAAATTTTCGCATGAGTAATCTGCCTACGAGGGAGGCTCTGCTGTCCTTTCGAAAAACAAATCTTCCTAATCTTTCTTTTTCATCCAATTGGATGCATGATATCGCATAAGAAAACTCTTCCACAGTTGGGTTCCAGTCAGCCCAATTGAATGCCCATCTAACACCACTCGGAGCAATTTTAGCCATATTTAATATGAGCTTACGCATGTATGTCTCTTTCTATGGTCTAATATTTTCATTCTCTGTACTACTGATACACTCTGTGGCATCTACAAGGTGGCCGGTTACTTCCTAGCATCCACCTGAAGCAGATAGATAACTCAGCTTACTTTCAAGTCTCTTAATTCTATCTATAAAATGAGAGTGATGCTCTTATATGTGACCTCTCAGAAATATATAACGATTGTATGTGAGTCAGTGAGTAACCATTTGACATCTTAAATAGTCATAATCGCGTGTGGGTGTACTGCATTGTACATACAAGTATGCTTTCGTTTACGGTTGGATATCTAGAATTTTTTAATCATACGTATAAACACACATAGAGACAAAATATGAAATCTTTAAACGTGCTAGCAGAGAGAAGACTTGAGGTTCGCGAAAAATTTTGCAAACAGACAGAAAAAGCATACAAACTACGGATACATAAAAATAAATCCCAGTTGTATTTACGCGATAGAAGAATCACTGACAGTTGCGATTCTTCTACTGCACCTTTTTAAGTGTATGCAATCAACTATATATCCAAAGATTATAAGGAATTACGAAATTTACCATTGAGCCTAGCATTCTTAGGACCTCTTTCAGGCAGAGAAGTTGTGGCCTTCAGCTGGGCTCTGTCAAGCAAAGGTAGGTTGCAACCGTAATCATCTGAAATAACAAAACTATTGTTCGGCATCAGACGCATCAAGTCGTCACCTAATGATTATACAATGAGTCAATTTTTCGTATTCGTCACATAAGCGCATTACGAATCGAGGGACTTGGAATTCATGGTAGCGTAAGGAGAATCTTATACAATACTTGCAAGTAACAGGCTCACGAGAGCCTCATGATAGTTTAAAGACTGTAAAGTGCATCCGTTTTATATGGGCTTGGCCAGGTTTCGGCATTCGAATTAGTAAACAACATTGAGAATTTTGAAGCATATCGATGCGCTATTCGCCTTGAAACGAAATGAATTCACAGACACATGTCCAACAACAGCTACTCAAAATCATATTAAAAATCATCAAGGGAGAGATAGGACATAGTCAAGGAACGTAGGAATATTCCCGTTATTCTCCAGACTGTCAGTTACGATGCGCCATGTTGCTTGTGGGCTTGGTCGAAACTCGGAAGAGTCACGCTCGAGAAATGCCGTCGCACCGCCAATAATATTTGATGACGTAAAGAATCGTTGCAGACTCACATGCTCTAGTTAAAGGGGCTCCTGCCACCGCGAACAGAAGGATTAAATATTTCAAAGTCATCATGGTAACATTGCCCTGATAAAATCTTGGTTACACCCTATAGAAGACGCGTTTTCTCTCTCACTGGACTGCAGTTACATTCACTGACCGTCGGCTCACTACGCAAGGAGCGTACTGACACATATCACTGAATGAAAGACGCTTCACTCGTAACAATATTGTGTGCAACGCCTTTAATATCGACTGAAGTCGGCGCGAATCGACCGCTCGATTAGAATCGATAATCGCTGTCTCGGATTCTCGAAGTCGAAGCGCTCTGGCGTTTAACCCAAAGAACGGTAGATGGTAATAGCGTCGTCGGGACATTATTCGCTGTAGAAAGATCGGCAAGGTAGACAGCGTTAGGACGACCTAATGTATATCTAACTGACTTTGGCTACTACTCGCTGCCGTTGACTGTGATTTGATAATATTCTGTCTACGGTGATGCAAAAATACAGTCACCAATGGATGTACCTTGTCCTTTGTCCAGTTATATCTCGGTAGAACGAGTATCTTCATCCAGACCTACTGTAGACTGTGAGTAACCTTGACAACTCGTTATAAGTAGACTCAGCCGTACTTCATCTCTATGACGGAAAATGTATCGAATTAATTATTACCTTTTTTTCTTGCAATTCATTAATTGACAATGCGCAATATTCGATTCTGTATATCTATACGCATCGGGCAGTGCGTATTAAACACTGCTTACGACAGAGAGTAATTACCGACAGTACATAGTTTCTCGACAAAAACATTCATTAGAACCTCAATTAATGGCATTATTCGAGACGTTACAAATTATGCGTTATTGAAGATTCTAGAACGACACTGTTACTATACGGCTTTGTATAATCAATATAGCGAGTTGTTCCACTTTCGAAATATCCTCTCATAACTTACTGCCTTTTGTTTATAATTGTTATATTATTATTATATATTCTGCGACGACTACTGCCGAACGAAGATGCAAACAATAATTAGGCCAAGGGGTCTTTGATGACGTTGGATTTGTCAAAAATTTATACGGCCACAGCCGTTTACATTACCATCGATTAATAAATATTTTCTCTCTGTCGGACATACATACAGATTTCTACAGAGATGCAAGATTGAGCTTACAGCAGTATCTCCCATACGATTACATATTTAAGCAAACATTCGTATCTCCCAAAATCCAAGGATATAGTTACGTATCTTCTCTAATTTTATGTCTTGAAAAAGATATGACAGATATTATTTCTCGTGTGTTACGTGCATGGAAGGGAACACCCTTGTAAGACATATTAAGTCTTCCTACGACGAGATTGAGAATAATTTTTTCGTGTTAATTTCTTTGCCATCATTATGACCTGTGTCTCACGTAGCGACGCATAAAAGAGTCACGCATGAAAACGCATAAAACGACCGTGCATATAAGACTGGTATAACCGCACGAGCATAAACAAAGCGATGAGCGAGCCTCGTACGTTACATTCAAAGACAGAAATGGACGTGACCTGTCTGCCCTTTGCATCATTATCAGTTCACCGATTGCCTCCGTGGAATCAACATTCCGTTATTGTTTATACGGACTATATTTAACCACGTTTTCCGCATGGGTCAGATGATAAAATGAGCAGAAAATACAAATCTCAGTTACTCAGCCATCAGGTCGGCGCACGATTAATTATATACGTATGATTTTCTAGGTACAGTCGACCCGTGAAGTTGAGGGACCATTTTCTTATGAGCTAAGCGTAAGTCCCCTCAAACTGGAATTGATGCCGCGGCCCGACTATAGAACTGGGGGAGATACGTTATAGCGAGTCTGTACGGTGAATATCCGGTTGGCGTCGTTCAGCTGATTTCTTTATTTTATTTATCTCTTTCTTTCAGTTCAATCATTATTGCCACAGATGCTCGTCGCGCAAATGACTTTTGTGCCGCTGATATTAGGCTCTTTTTAAATATACAAAATTGTGTACGGCACACTGCTACGACTTGATGCTTAACGAAGGATTCACAAATAAACAAGTCAACGTTGCAACCGTCATGCAATCACTGATGTTGGTTTTTTTCATATATATATATATATATATATTTTTGCATGGCGTCTCGTGCTTTCTTTCTGCCACTATTTGCGTCATTGTACCTGATTAATAAACAAGTTATTAAATGAGCAGCCACCTGTAGCAATGAGATGCTGCGCGGGCATGTATACCATTGCTATTCGAGGAGATGATCATTTATCATTTCTAAAGATGCCGCAAAAGTTAAGGAAAAAAAAACAGCCAGTAGAAGATCGCTGATTCAAATTGCGCGCCGTGGTGGCGCTGCATGCGAGCTTGCACGTCGATCTTATGCCGCCTGTTTTTATGCTAACTTCCGCGACATTTCATAATGTGTGACGCAAGCTGATGACAATATTGTTTATTTCATCGAAATATCAATTATTAACAATTTTGGCAATGAACTTTGACTATTTGTCTCCATCTTGTTGGGACGATCAATCCATCGGCCTTGGTTTATTTCGGATTAATTATGATTCGAGTGTTGCGGCTAGAAAATTTTTCCTGACATCGTGTTTCTTAATTATTCTTAAATAATTATCCAGCATTACTCTCGTTATCTATGCTCGATAGGCGATATCGAATTTTCATGAGACCGACTCCCATTAATCGCTAATTTGCATTGCAATAGATTTGCATCTCCTCGTGTGCGAATACATTTAGCATTTCAATTAAAATTTCGCTCAATCAAACGGCGTATAATGGCAAAGTAATGCGGCGACATTTTTCGTCTCGATGTAAAAATCGCAAGTGTCCCTGATGAATAAGACGGTACAGACGTCTTAAGCGACATCACGTGTCGAGGATCGTGCAAAGTGACAATGATCAATGACCATCATTACATTCAGAGACTGTCAATTAAAAATTGTATGGAAAAATATTTTCCTGCTATCCCAGTAACGTACTGACTAACGTAATGTCTACGAAATGAAACTAACAAGTTCCTTCGCGTCCTTTGCGAATCATTATACGTTATACAGTAATAAAGCAAATTAGGGTAGATAATATTACTGGCGTCATTGAATTTGAAGATTCAATCTTGCTCCATTGTATAATGAATTGCGTAAATCGAGGAATGCGTTACTGGAATAATTAAAGTGGGATGCGTGACGCACGAAATAGATAATAAATATCCATCTAGAAAAAAAAAAGTGTACTGGTACTAAATTTAGGTAGCGTGGAGCTTTGAATCTTGAATACATAAAATACGTGAAGCGTCATGCTCCTCGTGCAGCTGCGCTGTGCTTCACGGGGCGATTAAGCTGGCTGGATGGTAAGAGCGAAATGACGTTGAGAATAAATGTAAAACCGGTCAGGGAATTCCCGCGGCCTATGTAGGTATAAGCCTGCCGGCCGTTCGTATATGTATCCTTACGTGTCTCGCGTGCTTCTTTTGCTGCTCCTGTCATTTTCACGGCACGCGTGGTGTCGCTCAGTACTGCTTACATTAGCGTCTTACCGCGGAAACTTGATATTCCCGTTTCCGAGACGAACGAGCATTTTATATCGCATCGTCGACCGTTTCACGTCTATGGGAGAAGCTCTGCGTAATATTATGGGACCAAAGGTACCGCTCGGCAGACTATAGGAGAAAATTCGTTAGGATTTGGATGAATGTATTCTCTTAAGAAATTTTCGGATTTCCATGCAGTCCGCTCTCTAATCTCTACACTGGGCTATTTCTGCGAGGTTATTTCAAGGTGGATTAGCTGCCGTGGGATCTCTCTCCTTTCGCTCGGAATCCAATGGCCGTGGTCAGGGCCCGTGGACGTTGTTACTACGGGCCTGTAGAAATTTCACAAATTTTTCTTACCCCATGCTACGAGTCTCCCCTCCGTTTTGAATACGTTAACGATAATATTTAGCCAATCGATATCTGGGTATACCTATGCGTCGTGATAAGATAACGCATTCCTTGGTGCAACGTCATGGGCCATTCGTCATTATTTCTCTAAAGGTCAAAATTTACGAGTAGCTGCACCAGTACGTATAATATACATGTATGTATACATCGTGTATACGCAACGTGGAACTTTCTCATGGGTTCAAAGTGTACGTAGTCGATGTATCGACATCGCGTGACACTCGGCAGACCTACGCCGGTGGTCTCTCTGGCCACTCGGTGAGGTTCGCTCTCATTCTCTACACAACCCATTAAACCAATAAACGCTTAAAAGGGTCAAATAGGAAGACAATGCATTGACTAAAGTCACGGCGTTACGAAGTTGCGCCATCTTGCTTTTGTTCAGCTGCTCCCAAAATACATCGAGGCATAACTCTGTAAGAGCTGCGTAACGGCATTCGAATTTTAAACGCTCAACTAACATTCAAACGCTACTCCACCGATTTCATAAGCACTCTTCCTGCCACGCAAGTTCAAGGTTTGTACTATAAATAAATATAGTGCGATCTGACTTATTAAAAAAATTTCTTATCAGTCTTATTTATAATGCATCTATCGGAATACGACTCGACTTTCAGACTCCGTTTGTGCATTTGGCATAGACTCAAGGCCGTAACGTCAAAACAGACTGCCGTATGACATAAACGTCATGAACCAATCGTAAGAATTCTCACGTAGGTGTCCTCACGATCTGGATAAGCGAACGCCAATTAAATCTTTATTCACTTGGATATTTTGACTGGAACATTCCGGACGGAAATTTTTTAAACCACAGCTCACACACTCGTCGTTTTCGATGCGTGAGGTCAGTAACTCATTAAATGCGGGATAAAGCTAAAATTTACCCATAGGATGAGCTACGTGTGAAATTGTTTTTTTTTTTTTTTTTATACCAATAGCGAGTGACGTCTCGCGTCGTCATTCGATAAACACGACGAATCTACATAGCAGCCGCATCACAACTGCGTAACTAATATTTCCCACTAATAATTTTACGAATGACTGTTTAATTCTAATATTTACCCAATTTTCGGACTGCGTTTCCCATATGGATTTAACGCCATCGCAGATTCGTCACAGCGTATATTACAATCGTCGTGATCGTCATCGTCGCTAACACTTGAGAATCGACTTCTTAGAGCTTAATCTTCATTAGGGAACTGTTCTATGAACGATAGGACAATCGTGTCGATTAATCTTTAAATTTTGTACTGCATGCCGAAGTTGTCCTTTGAACTAAAGATAATTGACGTGTGGATCGAATTCAAATATTTACTAGAGGAGCCACTCGGCTCTGTTTATTTTTCGAATTGTAATTCGAAAAATTGTCAAAGATAGCTGAAGAGATTCTTAAGGTAAGAATGAGCGAAATTAATCTACCAGCCTCTAATTGCGATGGAAAATGGAATGTTCGAAGATCAGACGCGTAGTCGCAATTTACCACGGAAATGTACTACGGACGAGCGGAGTGGTTATGCGAATGTGGTTTCTCGAAGTGTCATTAGAGAAATATCTTGATGTAAAAACGTGTTAAATTATTCAAGCAAACGTTCGTCTCTATAGATAATTCGGGGAATTCCTTCGAAAATCATTTACGCATATCTGTTTACTGAATATCGTTTTAGTGTTTACCTGCAATTACTTGGACTTTTGACGTCACGGACCATCCCCCAGGCTGACGTTCTTTATGATAACTGCAAGTCACGAAAGTATGTCGTGCCTCTTTATCTCTCAAAGAACCGAGTACACATACTTTCTCTCTTTCTCCCTTTTTCCTTTCTTATTTTTTTTCTTCACCTATATCTACTGCACAGTGGAGTAGAAGTTCATAATAAAGCCGCTAGAATGTTCTTTCCAGACGCATGGGAGACACATACGATGTTCGATATATTCATTGGAATCAAAGGGCCGAGGAGAAACCTGTTCTCCTGGTTCGCGGAGCTCGTACCTTTGGAAGAATCTGCGGGCGCTTTTTCTTTTTGCAAGAAATAAGAAGCGCTGACGTTGATTTTTCAGTTCCAGGTAAATTACACGAAACGTGCGTGCGAGATAGTTCAACAGTTCATTCGCGTCACTGCAACGTGAACTGATTGCAGCTGCGAAGATGGCAATTAGCGAATCGTTGCACCTGTATAATCTATATCTCTGTCGTGCCTCGCAGGTAAACTTTACGCGCGTTACGTTGGTATGCGACGACGTCAGCAGAAGGTCACGAGGAGGCGCGCGCGCGCCTATAAGAGGCGGCAGCGCGGCTCGAGTCGGCATTCGAGAGATATTGCTCGTACGGTGAACGTCGTGGAACGTTGAGCTAGACACAAGCTACACGTTGCTCGAGTCAGTGTGAGAAACGTAACAGTCTCAAACACAGAGCATCGGATATTCCGTTTGAGGCGAAGAGGAGACAAGTGAGTTCAGTGAGAAAAGTGATTGATCAGTGAAGATCGTCAACAGGAAGGAACGCAAGGATATTTTTGAGGAGATACAAGGTGCAGCAGTACCAAAACTCAAACTCAAAATGTACACCAATCCGTTCAACCGCAAACACAGCACGATCCGCCAGGTGCTGGATCGATTTTTGGATCCCAGCAAGAAGCCGATTAGAAGGTCCGAGAGTGTCTCGAGCTCTGGCAGCAACAGCTCCAATGGCAGCGGCTCCTTCGGCGGTTCATCGCCGACCCAGAGCCGCCGTGGGATTCTGCAGTGGGGCAGGAAATGAGGGAAGAGTCCTCAAGGAAGAGCTTTCTTGCTTTGAAACGTAGGCCAAGCTGGTAGAAAAAAAACTCGTGAATAAAATCGCCCCAGTCATCTGGAGGCAGCATCGAGACTGTTGAAAGCGTTAAGGAGCCATACTTACTTTCGACGTTTCACATCCGCATCTCATGACGACTTCGAGCAGAATGAAAGACGCGTGGGAAAGCAGTTTTAAGACACTCATCCTCATCCTGGTAATTATGGGTGATATCGTCTTGAACGAGAGGAGGAGGTGCTCCAGCACAGTCTAGCAGACGGAGAAAACGTTGGAGCTCCGGTTGGGAACGATGGAGAGTGGAGAACGAAGAACGAAGAAATCCTGAATCTTGAAAGTGGCTTGATAGTTCTTGCCAGCGGGAGCTTTCCTTTTATTTATTTTTTTTTTTTTTAATTATATACTTCACTCATTCGCATGCTTGTCTCATCCTGCGGCGGAAGTATCCATCGCACGTTTTCCTAGTAACGTAGGCTTCCACGCACGATCACCCAGTCTGTTTATAACATCGTTCAATTTCACGTTGATTAAATTATTCGTTATTGCGCCATTGTCATTATCCATTAAGGAGGTGAACCAAACAATACGCCTACTTTCGTCGCGGATCGCGACGATTATTAGACGCTATAAAATGCCATGCATAGACACAGAAACCCTAAGAAAGCTCGTTACAGGTCGCCACATTGTGGACGCATAGGAGCGATCTTAATAAGAGATAGACTAATCAGGGTTCATAAATGCGATTCAGACGGATTCGCCAGTCTTTAGATTTAAGTTGCTAGTCAAGAATCAGTATTAGTCGTTTAATCGTTATAATTAGGTGTTAATCGTTGTCACGATATCGCCACTGTAACCAGGAATAATTTATCGTTCTTATTCCTACTTTATCGATTATCATAATAAATCTATTTATTCGCCAATGTCAATGATGTTTTTTCAACTTTAATTTTTCCTTTCCCACAATCTGTCCTATCCAATTAATATACTTCTTATCTGAAATTCTGCACTATCACACATGGTGCAGCTTCGTGTGCTCAGTTGGGTAAATATAACGTATATAAACATCCAGACACATGTGCAAGCTGCAAACGAAACGAAAAGTTTGGTAAAAGAGTTCAAAGTACTGGAATTTAATTGGATACAAATTTATTCAGAGTACACTTATAATTTAGTAGACGATAAGGTTCTCGATTTCTTCATCCTCATCATTTCTAACGTGCAGATAAAAAGATGAGGGAGGGGGAGAGCATATATGAGATGATATACGTCTTCTTCTAAGAATGAATATATTAGAAATATCAGAAGACATATTGACTGAGGATGTGACCTCCGTATCCAGCATAAATTCGCGAAATGGGCAACTCGTAAATCAAATATTAGTCGAAATAACTCTTTATCAAGAATCACTGCCGTTCAGTTGTCTTGGTGCTATTTCAGTCGTCTTCTCCATTGTCCCTTTCGTCGCCGCCATGAAAACTCAACTCACGTGCTAGGGCTGATTCTGATTTACTTATTGCTAAATGTCTCGCGCTTCTACCGCGACTCCTCCCACTGCGTTGAATCAGTCACTCGACATTGTTAAAGGAGTCTTAAACGAAGAAGAAACCGGAGGTTATTTGAAGTCGGCCTAATACACGTTTTCCGGGAAATATTAATATCCATAAATTCGTTCTGAACAGACGACGAGTACTTGGATCTTTTTTGCTGATTATTAGCAGTAGTTGCACTAAATGCGTATGAACTTCATTTTACGGACTGGCTGTAAAAATTCATACGACTCATGTTCAGTCACGAAAATGCCTGTGCGGACTTCCTTTCGGATTTCTTCGCTTTCCGTCAACCATCGTGGCCATGAGAAAAGATTCTCGGCAAAACCCAGGGGATTCCGTGGATATATTTACCGAGAGAGTATATTATATTTAAGTAGCAGTTTTTGTCTTTAGGGAAGTCTAACGGCGTCTTTTACGTCGTGAAAAATGGCCGATAATCAGGTTCGATACGAATTATTAAATTAGCTGGGTTTTCTTATTTAGCGAAAGAGAACTAGCCGTACGCCGAGTTATGTGATCGATATACTAGACTGACGTCTTATCAGCTGACCGTCCAATAATAGAACTCGGGGTAGCCTTATTAATGGCGTCTTACGAAAGCACATTTTAAGCTTGCTCCGGTGGCATGAGTGAAACCTAGTTTGAATTTTGTACACGTCCCGTTGATGAGGTATTCTTTCTATTATTAGCTAGCACCTTCCTGACAATAAACACATTAGGCGCAATTAATATTCGTGAACAATAACTAGTCCTTCGCGATGGGTATTCACCTACGGTGGACGAGTGGTTGGCATCGCGACGTTTCCTTTTTGGTGAGCCTAGGTGTCCTATTTTTAGCTCATCCGCGAACGAAATTCGCATTCCAAATAGCTCAAGCTTGTGGTTGCAATTTAAAATGGTAAAATTCAAACGGGGAGTACCCTGCAGGGGGCCAACGTATTATGACTTTCAGACTGAATTAGTCACCTCTTTTCATCCTACGTAGCGTTGCGTGTAACTGTATGCTAATTGAATCGAAAGATCTTTGCATTTTCACGTGTCTTTTATTGGAAATAAATATTTTATGAGCTTAGCGTTATTAACATTTATTAATTCAACGGCAATCAAGAACGGCCGTTACGATTAAACTAATTACAGTAATCTTGATTGAGGATATTAAATATTCAGGTTAATGAGAACTATCTCGACAAAGTGACACTTGTTCTAACGTTACGTAAATGCACAATTTTTATTTCAAGTTTTCCATTTGTATCTTATATCAAATGCGTAATAGTTTCATGAGGTACAAAAAAAAATGTGAGAATCTTTTGGAGGTTGACCCAATGTAAAAGACCTGAGTTTCTAGCAAGGAGGCACCGAAGTGATTTTTGAAAATTAATGTTCTAGACTAGTTCAGAGTTGTCCCCGTTAACGCTTGAGTGTCGATCGATCACGCCGTGAGGCATTATATTAATTTATTGACAGTTTATCGAAGCAACGAATATTGGGAAAACGTGATTCTTTTTTTCGCCGTTTCTTTTAACGGACCAAAAATCTAGATCACGTGATTACAAAAATTCACGATGACACAATCTACATTTTTCATCAAACTATACACATATATTTTGCTTCGTCTCTATCAATAATGAAAATTTTTACATCTTTTTACTCGGACTTTGAGACTCTTATCTAGAACACGCGTTTCGCAGTGATCGAGAATCTGTTATATAAATGGATGCTGGAGGGAACCTCAGGTAACTGGAAAATTACCATGTCGCTATAGGCAATGGTAGGAAGAGAAAAGGGAGGAAAGGAGAATGACGACCGAAGTAAGTTTTTCTGTTTCAGAATGCCGGATAAGCGACGAAAGAGAGTCGTTAAGAAAAAGTGACAGCGAGATAAGAGATATCGTAGATTGTCTCTCAAGGTTTCTTCCATTGTTACTTATCAAAACGGAAGAAACCCGAGAATCAGGCGACTCTGCGTCGCCATGGGATATTTCTGCGTTAACTTCTGAGTTATCTTCTCAACCGTGAGTTCGAATTCTCTTGGACCTAAATTAAATCATAAGATTTCACCAAACTCAAGATGATAATACTCCATGGACATTCGTATCCCTGGAAAGTGAGAAAACAAGGCGATTTATTACTTGACAAAAGACTCTTAATCGGTTGTTAAAAAACATTTATGCTCGACTGGTTTTTTTAATCATTTTTCGATTAACAAAGTGAATAAATGTTTTATGTTTTGTATTAAAAAAAAAAAAAAAATAGAGCAACACCGAAGAATAAACGACTCGGTCAGAAGCAAAAACAATTCCATTCCAAGGAGCAATTATCTTCTATCAGAGTAATAAGGCCCTGGTCGTACGAGCATTCCTTTTTATTAAACTCTTCTTAGAGTTGAGAGTCGCACTGAATTGACCACAGAGGGACACGTGTTTCTATTCTTAACGAATTCCTGAAATTGATGGACAGAGCCTGGATAAAAGATATAACAAAACCGCAACTCACCCTTACCTTAAAAGGAAGGACAATGTAACGGATCTCAACTGTGCAAGAAGAATATAAAAAGAATAACGAGGAATCTTATAGGCAACGCTGGGGCTTTCCCGTCGGACACTTGTCTTTATCTCCAAGAAGAAAAAACTACCGGTACAGCGCTGAGATTACATTATGTAAAATCTGCCAACTTACGATCCTCACGTTGTTCATTATCGCGAGAAGTTCTCAGCCGTCGCACATCCGTTTCTTAAACGCCGTTTGACCTCAACATGACGGCCATTAATGTTGATTGAAGCAAGACGCTCATGGCGAACTGGTAATCTATCCAGATCAGACTTCTCGTTTCAGTCTCTTATATCCTCAGAACTTTCCTCAAGGTAAGATCGCCATGCGTCTCCACCTTCTCTGCTGTGTCTTAACCTTCGCTCTGTCTCTTACAGCCCCACCCGATCCGATGGTCGCTCGGGAGGATCCTCGTGGGATGTAAACACGGAAATACTTCCTGAGTGGGAACTCATGCTTCCATAGAATAAGGATAACTGGATAGGAGTATAAGTCGTTTATACAGAGAAGCGCCTGTTGACTTTGAATCGTCGGGAAATTCAGTGGAGGCTGTCACGCCGGATTACAGGAAGTACTCAGGCAGTCAGGCATACGCCATGGAAGATATATTTATGTTCCATTTAGGAATCGACGACCTTTACCGGTATATTGCCATTAAGACAGTAGACAAATAAATGGAGATTGGGTTCAGTGGACAAGCCACCGATCGTTTCGCAATGCCATGGCCTTGCCCGTCTGACAGTTGGGGCTGTCAATCACGTGGATTTACCCAGTTAAGATCTCCCTTTTATTATTTCTTCTTTTTTAACACACTTCGGTATTCTTTATTCCGCCGGGAAGGCCGAGCCTCAGAATTATTTATTGGCTTTTCAAAGATGCCTTAGGGATTGTCTGTTTATAAGGTTCGGGTATAAACACATATCGTCATGCGTACATGAGAGTTCATTGAATCGTTAAACTTGACTGAACGAACGATGAGAATTATGTCTATCCTATAATTTATTTAATATTTATTATGATACTGTCACTAGCCCTGAGTTTATCGTCCTTCGAGTAACTAAAGCCACAGGCGGTAACTACCTGGGTAGTCGAAATTCTAATGTAACATTAGATTGACTTTTTTTTTCTTTGTTGTTTCTCGTTCTAAATGGTGCTGTGTATACAGTTTACACCAAATTATCTGATACCCTGCAGTATCCGAAGCGATAAAAAAAATTCTATGTAAATAGTCTACTGGCTTCTAGCGTGGGACGTGATCGTGGTTAACGCTATCTGGGTACAATTCCATCCTGATTTCCGGTCTCGCGAAAATTCCTTGTGTTCACGTTGGTAAAGATGTATGGAATGCTTTTACTGGGGCACAGAACTCTTTCTAGGATTTTTGGTAGTCCACTATCAGTCTTGTTCCCAACTGGCTCCAGCATGTTGTTCCAAAGAAGATTTGCGCCTGCAAAATTGAAGCAGAATAGCGATGAAAGAAACAAATGAAATTGAACTTCCGTAACAATAGTTAAGCCCTTCACATACAAAATAACGCAAGGAGGTAAGACGTAAGCGTAAGCCGTAATCAGTAAGCATAATCACACACCAGACGCGTAAGTCAATACGGTCGATCACACTGCGGTGTTACTTTGTTTTTGTTTTCACACAAACAAAATATTTTTCATACTTAGAAGCAATGCTTTTCATCTCCCGTCCAATAACAACTGATTTTGTTTATAAGAGAGAAGACCCCGCGGTTATGACCATGGCAGCCTTCCCAATTCAGCAAAAACTTATTACATCATACTAAGGTAGTTCAACATGCTCGGCAACTGTGCACGCCTGTCAATATGCAACCCGGCCTACACGGCTGTCTGCCGGTATTTCAGAATATAGTGCAGCGTTTGTCGGTAAAATGAGAACTTACCCAAGGCGTGTCCCTTTTGACTAAAGTGAAAACAGTCGTACGTAACCAGCGTGGGGTCTAAGGGTGGAGCTGTCGATGGATCTGAATATGGTGCATTAAACAGTTTCGTGAAGGGTTGCAATACTACGGCAAAATCAGGTGTGGTATCGTACCTGAAATGCATGCTGATGTAAAAAAAGAAAAACAAATTTAATTTGTCAGGTTTAATGGAGGTTTCTTTGTTTACCTTCCAGATGACACCAAAGACTCAGCAGCCTGCTGGTACATTCGGGACATCGTGGAAGCTTTGATGTCAGGCTTGCTTCCTCTGTGCATGCAGGCGCAGTAGAGTGGATGCAGAATATTGCACATTGTACTACGAGGCACTCTGACGGAAACTGTGACATCTATGAAAGGAGAAATCTCATTAGAATTTCTTGTCCCGTTAATCGTTGTGGTTCTTGAGATTACCGATAGCTGGAATGAGGTTGACTAACGTGCGCGGGAGGGCAGCCCTCAGATAATCCAGGGCTCTTCGCAAGTGAAGAGCATGTCGAAGGGGTGAGAAATTTTCTGGACTGTAACACTGGGCCGAGCAGATGTCATTTGCTCCGAAGAGAATGGTTATCAACTGAAAATTACAATTGATAAGTGATATTCATTCAACAGATACGCATCGTTATACCAACCTTCCAATGATTCTTTACGTCTATCCTTGGATCGTTTCGAATTCTTCGAACCAGGATCCGCGCCTGCTGAAGAGCATCCTCCGTGGCTGCCACGGGGAACGCTATATTTAGTCTTGCCTTGGAGGATATAAATTCTCCGGTTCCGGTCGAGTAACCGGTCAGATTAGGATTGAATTCCTGCCGAACGATACGTGGGAGTTGATTGAGACTGTATTTAAATATTAAAAGCAGCAGTGCAGAGTGACGGGTACCTTAATGAAATTTGGAAGCGTCAAAAATCTTCGCCAATCAGCTTGACCTCCTACGCACCAGCTGACTCCTCGAGCTTCGATGAAGGTTCCGATTGCAAATTCCTCCAGGGCGCCACTGGCGGCCACCAAGGAGTCGCCCAGACCCCCGACGACGTCGATATCGCCAGGTCGGAGTTTATGTACGTTATTTGGTGGAACGGCAGACCTGACATAGAACTCTTGTGAAGTACGTGGTAAGTAAAACGAGTTACAGAAAATATTTACCTGCCAAGATTAATGTCGCATGGGAATGGCACCTGGTCTGGAATGACAGGTTGTCTGCGCACGTTGTCTCCTACATTTGGGTATATAACACCAGTTTCGTCAACGTCGTTCTGCAAGAGGATATTACCATTTTTATAGAATCCTAATTTTTATTTTCTAAAACCTCAAAGTCTCTTTTTTCTTTTTATATATATTTTAAGACTCCAAGAGCTTCGCTAGAACTTCCTGCGGCGATTGCCTTGACACGCGTTTCATTTTTCTCTTACGAACGAGGAAGGAGAGTCGCTCGATTAATTCCTGACACGTTCAAAACTTTTGCTTTCTTCCATTTGCATCCTGAGTCGTTCATTTGCGTTTGCAACTATTAACCACTACGCGGCTTCGCCCACAATAATTAAGTAGGTCCTCGTCCGCTACTTCTAAGCCACGGCGTACCTCGGAATATGATGACGAAAATATCATTGAATATAATTATCAAAAAAAAAAAAAAGAAGTTCAATCAATCTTACGTTAGGTCGAATCGTTTCCCAAGACTTCACGTAAGGACCCCGCCAAAGGCATTTTTATAGGTTAACTACTTCGAATCTAACTCGCATAAAGTTCCTCGTAAATTAAGGGCACCCGCACGATCTTTAATACTCCTAGTGTTATTCGAATGGCCTTCGATCTCGACTTTCGTAATTGACAATCGTGGGCCAAACTTGGCCGCAAAAATCTACATAGCTACTCTCACTCCGCCGTATTACAATATTTATGAATACGCCCTGATCGCGTGACAGAAAGAAATTTCGGGCTTTGTTTGAGAACTTGCCGTAGTTGCTCAAAAACTCTTCTTACTCTTACACTAGGGACTTACTCTTGCCGATTGGAAGATATTTCGTATAATATCCATGAAGGATGCTGCTTCAACCATGGATGGCAGTATTAGAAATCCTATCAGGAACAACCTGCTAATTCCAGCGTTCTGCATTTCCATGGAGGATCTGCCGCTGTCGTACATGCTGACGCTTTCTTCCGTACGTGTCTTCGAGTTCTTCTGCGGTTTTCTTTTTTTCTTTTATAAAGCTTCCAAGAAATTTTGTAATCTCTTCGACTTCCTCGGGCCGTCCTTATCTCATTCTCTGTTAAAATCATGCAGACGTTTCTCTTTAACTTTCGTCAAAAAATTTAACGAGAGCCGATACGTCGGAGAATCTTGACGTCTTATTTACACAACAGAGAGCGTTCCGTTAACTCGTGTCGTGGAAAATTCATAAAAATTCAAATACGACTTCCTCTCGAAGTCCGTCGTGCCATCTTTAAAATATCGACGTATCATTTGTATACGGTATTGTCCTTTTTTCTTGCAACTTTCTAAATCACTCTTATGTTGCATTTCTAGGTACTGACTTTTACCACGTATGTTGCACAATCTCAAATAGCAGTCAAAATCCAAGTCCCAGTAATAAAGAACGCGTATTAAAAAGTTACGCAATCTTGCAATCGTATTATATGATCAGAGCGAAATCAGATGTCCGTTGGAAGCAAGGCGCAAACACAAGAGTGAAAATAATAAGATTAAACAGTAACGTTATCGTTACCCGCTCGAAGAAGGTAATTTTAGAATATTTCAAAAATATTTAACAGCTTCCTTTCCCTTCAAATAAATTTTAATCCTCTATACTTACTGCTTTCGGATTACACACCGTGTACCAAACATGCTTCACCACGTGACACAGATAAAGTAAATTATCACAATTTGAAATGACTGCAAGCGCGTCAACCCCTCGTGCATTTCTTATCGCGATAAAGGAGAGGATTTAAGAGTCGTCCCAGTGTCCAAAACGAAACGTAAAGCCAAAGAGCAAGGTAGTCCTGGCAGGAGAATACACCGTACATGAATGAAGCTCGACGGAAGAACGACTCGCGTAAATTTCTCGTTGGCCCCCCCACCTTTTTGTCACCGTTGACACGAGGATCGTTCGTATGCTTGTTCGGGCTTATGCTTGTACGTGAGTAAGAGTAGAACTTACATCCATAAGACCCGATTGAGTACAAGAGTTCTTCTCTGACTCTATTATGTATTAAGACTCTTTTTTTTTATCGTATTTCATTAAAATGTGTGGCCAGAATGCAAATTCATAAATGGCGCAATAAGATTCAGCCTCAAAAATTGTCCTGATGAAGCAAGTCGAAAGAGTCCCGAATGTCAGGTTTTTCATGTTTTTTCGCATGCTTTTCAGTGTGTTGTATAACGTTGTACAAGTGTATAAGGAAACAGGTTATTTAACGCGATAACTCGTTAACGCAGGATATCAATTGATTGCGAACGGTATTATTTATTTCTTCGAAAAGTGTTTATTCTGGCATTTCAGTTTTACATGTATAATTAACAGTGGTGCATATGTAATTAGCGTTCGAGTACTCTTTGCATTATTTTCATTACTTTCCAAATGGATTCGTCAAAATTTATAAATTCGGTTCCGGGCAAGCGGAACTTGGGAAATTCTGTCGTCATCGATAAATTGTATTACGGAACGGAAATGCTTCGGGGAATTGTGTCACGAAGAATTTATATGACGTAAATGTAATACCAGTTGGTACAAAGAAAGATTCTTACTCTGTGATTAATTTATTAACCTACGTATATCCACGATTAAATCAACGAACACGTTCATAGGTTAAACGCGGATTGCATCCATGAACACGCTCTTACTTTCACTCATACATGGCCGCGTACCTTTTTCAGTGTCTGCTCAAGTAAGCGAAACCAATATATTTTTCGGTGGACATTCTGATTATCTTTTTCTAATTAACGATAACAATTAAGATACCATACGAGAAACAACAGGAAATTATATTCCCATTTTGATGTAATCTCTTATTTTTTAATGGACATAAAAATCTCCTGCGAATCGAGGATTCCATTTTTTTCACCATTTTTTTTCTTGCAAAATTCTTTTCTTTTCGGCGAAGAACGAATTTCGCTGTTCCTAAATCCCATACCCTTCGTTTTCCTTGGTCTTAATCAACAATCTTTATTCCTTATGACGTAAGACACTTACCGTAGTTACTTTTACTTTGTCTTTCGTTAACTAATATCTGTGACGTATTACTGTACCGATAAAGCTTATCAGCTATCAATTAATTTACCCTTAAGACATTTCTCTCGAAGCACGAAAATACGTCATCCTCCCTCATCTTCGATTTTTCATTTATTTGCCACAATTTTCCCACGTTGCGATATAGGGTCTCTTCGCCGTAGGACACAAAAATCTTTTAAACGGCTCATCCCAGCTACGACTCTTCTCCTGCGGACGTTCCAGAAGATTATTCCATACGGCGTTCGCCACTGAAATCAATAATCCCGGAAGGAAAGTATCGGTACATTATGTGCGATACTAGAACTTTGTTATTGAAGCGGAAACGAGAAAAATTCATGCTTCCTGATGACATCTTGACACGAGAGAAGAAGACGAGAGTCCATAATATCAGTCCTCACGCATTAAGGTAATTATCCACTCGTTGCTCTTACTCGAAATACCCACTACTCTATAATCTCCTATTCTCTGTTACAGGCTGATAAAGATTATTATTACCTGGCTGACTGCTCGTTCTTACTCGATCATTATGTTACGCGTTACGCACACGTTTTACATAATAATCAGAGAAAGATATGCCGCTGGTTAAAGGTCTCGGACGGACATGGACGAAAGCTTACCTCTGGCGTTCCCTTTTTGACTTATGTGGAAACAGTCGGTAGACAGGAAAGTCCAGTCAGTCGAACCATCAGAATTCATTGGAATGCTAATGTTGGTCGTGAATGGCTGGGTTACCACGGTAAAGTCATCCTTCTGAAATTCCGACATCCTGGATATTTCTTCCTCCAGGTTTTGCCATCTTTCGACAAAATAATGCACCCGATTAGCTTCTCATTGCTGGCTCGCAGATGCTTCCTATTAATTCCAAGTTTACCGACTGTTCCATTATATAGTAGAATTCCGATCTTTGCTTTCGCCATTTCAGTCCGAACATGCAGGAGCATTCCAAGTCATTGGTGAGATCGCATGGAAATGGTCTTGCCGTAAGATCCACAAGGATCTTCATACTTGGCGATAAAACTATAGACACCAGAGTTCTCGGAAGATTGTCCCGGAGAATCCTCAATACTTGGACCAAGTCTTCCCTGTGATTCTTTAATATGGACCAGGGTGAAGAGATCCAGCACATTTCAGAGCAGAAGTCATTAGGTCCGATCATCAAGCTGATTAGCTGTAAACAGTATTAATTAATTTTATTCATTTCATTAATCTTTAATCAACCTTTCTTTTCCTACCTTCCAGTCCTTTTCGATGTTCACTCTTGGATCACTTTTCATTCTTTTCACTAAAACTTCTGCCATGTAAGGAGTATCTCTCGACATTGCTCCGGTCTCGGCTACGTTGAACTGAGAAGCATTGTGAATGGTGTAAGAATCCGATAGGGCGTATCCGATTAATTTGGGATTGAATTCCTGAGGAACAATTATCATTATTATTATTCTCTTATCATATTTCCAGATCGCATAGCTCTGTACACGAAAGCGACGTACTTTGATAATGTTGGGCAAGGTCAGAAAATCTCTCCAAGTACCCTGACCACCACCGATCGAGGAAACGCCTCTGTTCTCGACGAAGATGTGAAACAGGTTTGACGCCAGAGCGCCAAATCCTGCCGTCAACGAATCGCCCATCGCTGCGATCACGTTGATGTCTCCAGGTCTGAGTTTGTGCACCGATGTCGGAATCACTGAAGATCTGCCCACTAGATTTCAATTGCACGAGTTAACGAAAGTCACGGGTGCGACGAAGGAAATTATCCATCTCTATGATTACCGGAAACATCGCATGGAAAAGGATCGTCGTTCGATATACGTTCTTGAACGCGCTTTTGTCTCCGAGCAATTTCCAAGAACGGTCCACCCTCGTCGCCGGATTTTCCTACGTTAAAAAAAAATGCTCAAACTTTGAAATTTTCAAATCATCGATCAATGCACCTACCCACGAGATTCAATGCCCATTGTCGCAGACCGCGAAACAGCCGAATGTTCTCTGGAGAATCCAGGGTCGTCCTCTGGGGGTATCCAAGCACCGATACGAGAACGACGAGGAAAACAATGTAAAGAAACATAAGAGAATTCTTCTTTCGCGAATAGCAAATCGCACCGAACTGCAATTTCTTGCGATCGCGTCGAGTGCACTGTAGCTGCATGGCGACCCGTAAGATAAGAACCGAACGTATGGTCTCGTGGAGAGAAGATCGGAGAAAGACGCTGGACAGATTCGCAGTTTGAAGAATAATTCACCTTGAATGTACCACCGCCACTCTGAGACTCACGAGGGTCATTGTCGCTAGAAGAAATTGCGTGTTACGAGTAAAATTCTAAATATAGCGAAAAAAAAAGAACCAAAAGGGAGACGCGATTAAATCTTAAGAAAAATGCTATATTTTTCCTGAAGGAAACCGGTTTCCTTGGATACCCAAACGTCGTAACTCATAAGGTTTTCACGAATGCAAGTGATTGCATTCATGAAAAATGTAGCTCGTCACGTTCTGTTTCTTTATTTACATTGAAATAACATATCAGAGCAACAAACTTACCATCGGGATCGATAAAGCCAGACGCATCGATCTGCCAATAATCCTGCCACGATCGGCGTAATGACTGAACTGTGCAGTTATTCTTCTTTCTGTTCTTCGGGACACCTTGCGAGCAAAAGATCCGAGACCAGAGAGGCGGGAGTGTTTTATTAAAATTCCACATGTGGTCTCCAAGATCTCACGTGGAATAGAAATGTCTTCCAAGAATTTTATTCCCATACCAATCTTTGCCATTGCGTTTTCCTAAGATAACGCATCCTGAACGATGACGTTCTGCATCATTCAAGAAAAAAAAAAAAAATACATGACAACGTTTCTCCATTCGATTTATTCAAATAGGAAGCACTCTCGACGGCAGCCGATGACTGCTGATGACGATCGCGGAGCTTAGTCGTGCTCGGGTTCCGTATTGTATGTCAACGTAATTGTAATGGGCCAATAAATCCCAATGAATTACACTATTGGCATCCAAATAACAAATGCGTCCACCAATGCGTTACGCGTGTAAATCAAAGGAATATATAATACTCTCGAAATTGATTCGACTTGTGATAAATATTGATGAGAGAATTTCCAACTACAGGACGCACAATTTGCGTTCACTGGTCATGCGGGTAACCGGGTATAAAATTCTATTATCCGTGTCGAATCCTGATTCAAAAAAAGTTCTTGTGCGTTGCCAAGAGACAGACGTTTTTTCAATATCATCAATATAAAAATTCTTCTGCAAATACATCTTTGTTGTGTACAGACGATAAATACTGAAGAAGATGCACTTTGAAAATCGCATAATACAGTTGATCCGTATGCAAAGCGCGTACGCTGTGCGATCCGGAATAAGGGGTTGCTTTACAGGAATTCCAATACGTTACACGATTCTAGTATTAATCATTCATCCTACTCCGATCGTATCGTCTGCATCATTTTCATCGATGCTGCACTTTGTTCTCGTTTAAGATTTTGCCGGTACATCGAGCAGCGCAAATGTAGCGTGACCTTATCAGGGATCCGTAGACCTTGGGCTCAATAACTCGATCACCTTCTTTGCCATATAATCTGGTGATCGCTGTTGACCAGACAACTTTTTTCCGAATTCTTTAGCATTGAGCCTGGCATCCTGTCTCGAACAATCATCCACGGCCTTTGGCAGGTGAATGCTTTCTTAGAAATTTCAAATGTTTTTTTATGTAGGTCGTTATAATCGCTTTTCTTATCTTATCTGAAAGAAAATACAGTTTCAGGTTATCCGCAAGAAGACGACGATTCAGCTCGGGTCATAGAACTGTTTGAGTATCCTGAAACGATATCGATGATGAACTGGATGAACGAGGTGACCTGCGCTGACCTTCGTACTTGGAAGGGAGTACTTGAAGTTCGATTTCCTTTCACTGGTCACTTTGGGAAACGCTACTATTTTGTATCATTATCGTAAATTAACGGTTGAGTGACTGACTTGAGGACGCTCGTGCTACTTTTTTCGTGAGTAAAGGCGAATTTCCATGTTTGCTAACGCATTGTGTAAACTAATTGGACAAATATTGATGTTACAGGTGATATTTTATCATGTTGACGTATCAGCATTCAGTCACTTCCATAAGGAAACTTCTATGAGCCAAGTTCATTTCAGTTTGGAGCGAACAACCAGACGAGAATTGTATTAATATGTACCTGTGGAAATTTAAAAATAACTTAGCACGACAGATAACTCCACTTCAATTTTGTGCAACAACTGTGCTACTTTATGGAGCGATTCCGGCGTCCAACAAGAAATCCTTTAAATTAATAAACCTAGTGATCGGGACTACCGCATTGTCTTTGTGTTTCACCGTTTTCTGGTTGGCCCAAACGAACGTTCAGTACAGTGACTTCAAAGCTGTTGCTAGAATATTGTATGTCTATGAAGTAGGCTTGGTCACGCTATCTATATATTTTCGATTTATTACAAACCGTAAGAAAATCCTACGCTGCACACGAGACGTTGAATATCTGTCCACTCTGAGTCATTTTAAAGGAAATTGGATCTCCGTGGGGGGTAGACTTGGCTTGCTTTTTGCGCAATACCTTTATACCAGGTACAAAAAGATTATGTGGAAAAGCTCTATTCGTTCGGTGAATTTTAATAATGATATTGTCACTGCAGCTATTTACTTGATTCTGTCACGCTGAAAGCTGTTGTAAAAATAATAATGTATTGTATTATCGACGGACTTGGATTGTTGCTCAGTGAACTTTATATTCAAATTATCTTTCTCTTACGTCACGAGTACGGTAAGATAAAGGCGGACCTAGGCGAATGGATTGAAAGCTATAATAGCAATCCAGAATTAGGTAAAATTCTTCGGAACCATGTGAATGTTTATAAAGGAAAAAAAAAAAATTGCTCGTTCTAAATTTTTCAGCAAGTGAATATCGCTTACTACAAATTCAACGTCGTCATGGGATTCTGTGTCACCTGGCTAACAATCTCGATAAGATATACTCCCTGGAGATATTCTTATACGTCACGCAAAATATAACATTTATTCTAATGATTATTATAGCGCCAAGTAATTTTGCGAAAATAAGCGAAGCGTTCACAGTTACGAATATTATTTTCTACGTACAGAAACCCTTTAATATTATTTATCCATGCTTGATGACTGAACTATTAAGGCGCACGGTAGGATACGTATGATATGGTATAAAGGTGATATCAATTTTACTCTCAAGATTTTGTGCTTCAGATGATCGAGAATGAGAAGGTCATTTACAAGATACGCTTGGACCGGTGTAATCCGGAAATTTTTAACACGGTACGAATAACCGAAATTACTCTAGTTACGCGACCCATCCATGCTAAGATAAATCGCAAGTAATTAATCATCAAGAAATATTATTTTTAATAGCTCACTCTCATTTCGTTACAACTGAAGTACCGCAAACCGCGTTTCGATTGCGGCGGTTTCGTCAAAATGGATATACGTTTCGTGGTGTCCGTAAGTTCAGCCCGGTATGAAGCAGGCTTGGCCGTGTAACATGTAACTTGACATTAAAATATGTTTCAGATTATGAAAGTCCTGATTTCGTATACTGCCACTTTGGTGCAACTCAGGAAGAATCAGTAACTTGCTGAAAACATGCATTGATCTCGCATAATTTAGAGGAAAACTCAATCTTACGTGCTCTGGCAGAAACATTACATCTAAAGGCATATTCCACAATCGAATCACGGTCGCGGTTATTCAACTTCAGCCAATTGCATCGATTGATTTGGACTGCTGACAAGAATCAATCGATTTCGTTGACTCAAATTTAATGACCACAGCTCTGGTTCAATTACGGAATATACCCTGAATAAAGACAACCCGGTAGATAAAGTAGATATTTATTGTTACCTACAGAAAAAAGAAACAACGCCGCCAGATGTCGCTAGTTTCACGGAAAAGAGCATTTCTTTGTTACAGAATTTTGTATGCGAAGTTGCCAATCCTCAGGCGTTTTAGCATCCTTACAATTTTCCTATCTTGGAATATCACTTCAACAGCAGTTTGTTGGATTTCGTGCGATGCATAATAATTATTCCCTTCCTATTAGTAATACCTAATAATATACAAGTTCGTATACGTAAATGAAGATCGCATCGTTATTCCTTAAAACGAATAAAGCATTTGCTCCCAAGGGTCATGTGGATTTCACTAGCGTGGAAAATGGTCCCTCGTTTATTTCAGGCAGTCAGTCTCTCGTGTATATCGATCCTGGTGAAATCTTTCAGTGAGTCGAATGCACCAGGAGGCATCGACCGTATACAACAGTACTATATGCCTTCTTATCGCCCTGTACAGCATATAGGTTACAAAGCTGTGAGTGTATTTGCCGTAGAACTACTTTGACAAAGGGAGAGCTACGAGTAGGGGCGACTAGGCGCACGAAGGGAAAACGGGATGGTCACGTTGACGGAGATGGCGGGGATTCCCAGGGTCAAGGTTGAAACGAACGCTTGACGGCACTACACGCTCCAGTATACTCCAAGCGAGAAGTTGCTTCGTAACATTAGGTCAAGGGTCAGCGAACTTTTCATTTTCCTTTCAAATTTATCACCAGAGAAATTTGAGACATTCCTTTGCCAATATCACGAATTACTTGCAGTAGGATATGGGGAACAGTGATTGGCAAAATTGTCGAATGTCTAGTGGCAGGCTTAGCACGTGAGTACTAAAAATAGCAATGGAGGTATGACGGTCAGGAGTCTTAAAAAATGATGCATTATCCATTGAAGAATATTCTTTTATAGAGGCCGAACAATAGCAACGAAAAAAGAAGGAAGGTCAGTGGGAAGAACAAGATAACTGGCCTACTGCGACCCCTTGCTTCTACGGACAAGGTAACCCCTCGTTCATTTGAATTCGAACAGCCATCTTCTTCGAGGATTTCACGAAACAAGAGCAAGACCTATTTTGGGGCATAAGTGTATATTTTCTGTAGTAACTTTCAGTCATTGCAGATTGACACGATACGCTGATATCAAGTATTTCATGATGTAACGCCAATAAAATTGGGCAATTCCACGTGGACAACGATACATCAAATTCCTGCGAAACGGATCTCGGTTGCGCAATTACAAGAGATAAATAGCCGCGCCGAGCTCTATGTGATCACTCGATAGAATGGCACGAAAAATTTATTGATTTCAAGAGGTGAACGAGTGCACGGAGAACTTACAATTCTACGCGATGAACTCGGGATAATTCTAATAAAGCATGCAAGTCGTTATACCTCGTACAATAATAATGCCTAATCACGATAGACACTATACCAGATGATGTTGCTTGTTTATAGATTTCCAAGACACAATTCGAAATCTTATGCAATAAGGAAAATCCAGCAGAAAATGAAAACCTTGAGAAATGACTCGAGTGAATGGACACCCGTCCTAAAAATCACTATATATAGTTATAATTTATGTGAATGACACGTCACAATTAAAATAATCCTATAAATTTGTAAGATACATTCTCATCGAAACTTTTGATACGCTTGCCAACTGTCGTCTCTGGTCCATCGTTATTGTGTCAAGTTTCGTAATTCTCATCCATAACTTTTACTGAAAGCTTATCATTTGAAGTCTATCATTCAGTTCTGAGGTTATCGTCGTTACGCTACCGTCGATATGGCTCTTGAATATGATGAATTTTTCAGAAGATTTCTACATACAGTAGATTCACGTATAACGCGAGTTCTTAATTCGCAAATTCCTATAACGCGTTAAATAATAAAACACAGGAATCAACGGATTTGAGAATTAAATCCGTACAATCCAATTTCACCTCGCGTTATCAGGAAGTCTACTGTAGTGCAAATTCATCGGTGAATGGGGACCCATGTCAAAGTCAAGATAAAATGAATAATGACAATGCATCAGCAATCGATGGAAACAACAGAAACCAGTAACCGTGCAGTGAGCAATGACTGTTACTGAAATTAAAATACAATTAGCTGCCACGCTTTCTCGAAGTGATCCTAATGACTCTGCTCATCGAGTATGGCCGATGTCAGAGTGACTCTCTACTCGACATAGATAATGCGCCAGTGCATATAATCTCAATATCAAGCGGCAAATTCCTTCTGATATTTGATATTACCTCATATCTGATAAAGGCACGGCAATGAATCAGTAGCCAATGAAACATCCAACCTAGCGGGAATTCCGGGTAGTATATTGTACATGTTATTTTGAAGCCATCGATCGAAATAAAGAGGCATGCGCGTACGTCCTAATTTATGTGTTATCACATTTTATTCTGTAAAAGTTATAATTATTGTAAGGTCAACGTTGATATTGCGCCACTTGTTATTGCTGAACAATAAAATTACTTCTGGTATCTTTTTTATATTTTTGTCAAATATATGTGCCGACTCTTTGGCACTATCATCATTTTTTCGGATTCTTCTCGTTTGCGCTTTGATCTTGTGTTTTTTACATTTTATTTCTGAGAATCCGTAAGATTCCTGACTTGTTTCAAAGTGGTAATAAAGTATTGATGACCTTTTGAATTTGAATTCGTCAAAAGAAGTCTTTTTGTGCTGTTCCATTGTTGGCGTACAGGTATATGTTTAAAAAAAATTCATCCCGGCTTATCGCAATCTATGTAAATTGTAAACGTATTCTGACAAGACACTTTTACGTTTGCTCTATCGACTTAGATGTTTCATCATACAAACTCGAGGAAAATGGCGAGGCATACGATATATAATACTGCTGTCGATTGGCAACTTATACTCAGTGTGATTTCAGCAGCATCGCGGCAACGTATCGCATGACGTAAAGAAGCAGACAGATTGAAATAACAGATAGAAGATCCGTGCTCGACTGACTACTTGCTAAGAATATAAGATAACGGGAAGTCGAGACCTAACGGAAGTTCCTGGAACGATTGGTTGCTAATCGTCCAGTAAGTGAAATTATTAGTCATTTGTAGAATCAATCTATGACAGCCTATTGTGAAATTCGATGACTGCGTCTTTTTCGGAATGATGGCTAACGAATTATTATTTTCGACGATCAATGTTTCATGCTTCATCGAAGCCAATTGCATGATCGTTCGGGAAAGTGCATAATTCGAGAGAATACACGTAGGAGGAAAAAGCATCGGAGGTGTCAGGTTTACGATATTTTATTTTCTTCTTTTTCAGAAGTGAATCCACAATAATTGGGAAGCCGGGAAAAGTTCTACCATTTGAATTTTACGGCGAATCTCGTTTCCATAGCAACGAGCGATCACGTGATCCGAAAGGAGCCGAGCGCGAAACTGTGAAGACCGAGGTTATAAATAGAGGGCGCCGGCTAGCGGGGAGCCTCTTTTACTTCCTCCACGTTCTGCGGTGCATTTGCTCGTTTAACGTTGTGCTGTGTGTTGCGGTCGTGTAGTGCTCGCTCGCGCGAAGCCAGTAACATAGAAAGAGTAAAGAATACCTGCTGTTCCGCAACTACTGCTAGGCATAACGCAAGCAAATAGAACGAGTCAGAGACAGCCGTGTCAAGAACCTTTGAGGAAGAAATCGGAAACGAGAAGAAGGAAAATGCCGGAGACCGCGCATCATATGAACGGATACGCGAACGGGCACACGGCGCCCGAGCTGCAGCAGGGAACGAGTTTCCTCTTCACCTCGGAATCCGTAGGCGAGGGACATCCAGGTAACTTTTTATAAACGGACGGCCTTACTATGATATCGTTTTCTTGCAGTTTCGCATCTCATAACTTGTCCCTCGAAGCGCCGCGTGCCACCATGAAGAAGGAAGCCGCGTGCGCACTTCGCTCGGAACTCACATCGTAACCAGACGACTCTCTGCGATTTTCTAACGTGATTCTTCGCATACAACATCTTTCTCGCTCTCTCTTTCTCTTTCTCGCTCTCTCTCTCACGATCACGGATCTAGCTGTTTTGCCCTTTTAATGAAAATCCTGGAAACGAGCCAAAGAAAGAACTGTTGAGAAGCTTAAATTCCACACGAGCCAACATGGCCCGATTAGTCGCCATGTGCTCAGCACTCGTGGAGTTTCCTCCTTTCTCACGGTTATAGAATCATGATAATATGAAGTCTTTGTGCCATGCTCACATCATGGATTTTGTTAGGTGCTGTTGTCCAGTGAATCAAGCGTTGATTATACTATCCTTAAATAATATTAATATTAACCAGTACTGCATGGACAGTTGCCGATATTAATGTCTATATAACTGATTATTTCATCACAAAGCATATAGACTTCTGGATCCTTTAGTTTCGCGTATACATATACTGCAATTTGTTCATTTTTGCATTTCTAAAATATCTCAATTCGGTTACTATATGCACCCACATGCAGAATATTGATGATCGATGACTCGTTTCACTAGTGTTTATTCAAGTTTTTTTAAATCTTATTACAGACAAGATGTGTGATCAAATAAGCGATGCCATCCTGGATGCACATTTACAGCAAGATCCCAATGCCAAAGTTGCCTGTGGTAAATGTTATAGTTACCTTGCTAACTTTCTTACACACAACGATACATCCGTACCATGCTCTCTATTTATAATCTAGCCAAGGCAACCTTGAACTACTTTTTTTGAGCACATGCCTGATTTTACCAGATCTCATCCTGTATCAAGTTTCAAAATGCTGAAGAATAAAAGCCATTAATATTCCTTTAGATGGTCATAAAATTGTATCAAATTGTACCTTTAATCAGTAACATAGTGTTATACTTTATAATGCATTTTACGGAGTATCATGTGCTTTGAGTAAAAAATTCCCCGAGTATAATAATTTACCATCAAATTTATATCTGTGATACAGAAACTGTGACGAAGACTGGCATGGTCCTACTCTGTGGCGAAATCACATCGAAGGCTGTGGTTGATTATCAGAAAATTGTACGAGACACAGTAAAGCACATTGGTTATGACGACTCTTCAAAAGGTAGGAATTTTATGAATTACAATTTAATATCAAACATCTTACACTTTTTAATAATATGTTTATGCCCTTTTATCTATGAGTGTGTTTCTTCATTTATAAAACATAGTATTTTTCTCTTACTTATCTAATTCAGGATAAAACAAGTATTGACTACATTAATATATGTAACTTACCATTTGATAATGCACCAGAAAGCAATACAATATTCTCTATTGTTTTTAAACTGTGAAAGCAAATTACGAGTAGGAGCGATGCAATCGAACTATGACATTTTTTTTTATTTATTAACGTGACTGACATTTTTGTTGAATCAATAAATGAAAAATTGAATTCCGATCACCAATTGAAACCAAGTTTCAAAAAAAAGTCATGGTTCGATCGCAGCAGGCCGTAAAGTTTTTAAAATCTGTCCGTTCGTTTCTGTGACGGTCGGTGAAGCGATCGCTCCGTACAATTGTGTAACCGTGTAACGTGAGCATATAATGGTGGTGGCAGGATTCGATTGGCGCACGTTGAACCTTTTGGTCGCGCTCGAACAGCAATCTCCAAATATCGCTGGTGGAGTCCATGTGAACAGGGAAGACATGGATGTGGGTGCAGGTGATCAGGTACATAACCTATTCTCAGCCCGTGCCGCAGAGCAGTCAATTAATATGATAAACCGTCGATCATTCCCCGATCTTTGCTTCCTTGATAATTACCCTTGCAGGTGTTACGTATGCGTGTGTCGCGAACTGTTATAAGAATTTTGGACTTGTTGACCCATGAAAGATACATTTGATAATGAGACGAACGACCGCGGGGAGCTCGAGACACAATACGTTGCCTCGTCTATAAATTGCTTATCATTTTCTTATACCCTAAGTGCATTAGATAAAATTTTATTGCGGAGTTCACTTTATCACAACTGAAATAAAATTTCCTCTTGTGGCTGACGTCCTTGACACTGATATCCGCGACATAGGATGCACGTAGCAGGTAGACGAATTTGTCGAATATGTCCCACTAATGCATTTTCTTAATCGTGTTTCTTTGATCGATCGCCCGGATAAAGAATACCCACTCCTGAGGAGTTGTGTGGGAAGATAAAAAGTTATTGAATAAATTGGACAGCCATTGTCGTAGAAACAATTGATATTAAATCAACCCGATAAACCCATGGGAACCCGATCATATTGGCGATTAAAGAATTACGAAAAAAGCGTTTCAAGTTGCTTCAGTTACGTAAGACAACTTCGTGCTCCCCGAGCTTATTTCGAAAACCTAGTGAACAGGATGGATATTGGTTCTCCTTCTTTCTCGTCCCGCACCGTCGACCAACACGGAAGCAGATATCCCTCCTGCTTCCATAACAATTGAAAATAGATTTGACCATAAAGAGCGACTTAGGGCATTGCGGGGGGCGTCCTACATCGAGCCATCATTTTAGATGATCTTGTCGAATGCGTCTAGTGAAGCTAGGATCTGTGATCTGATCCAAGATGAAAGTCTGCGGGACCGAACGTCACGAGGCCATCGAGATCTCTGTTGCCTTCGTTTTTATTACCGGCCACAGTCTTTTCGAAAGACGCGTTAGCGAATACGTTCTTATAGCTGAAGTCCACAATTTTCTGCAGGTTTTGACTACAAGCTCTGCAATGTCCTGCTGGCTCTTGATACCCAATCATCGAATATCGCAGCTGGCGTTCATGAGAACCGCAGCGACGAGGAGGTTGGCGCTGGCGATCAGGTCAATTGGCAATATCATCTCATCCCTCTTTGTCTTTTATCTTTATCTATCTCTTTGTAGTTCTCTTTTTATCTTGGCTGTGTTTATTCTCAGTGTTTCTTGTTCTGCTTATGGAACTGGATTTCTCTGTTACGCCTAGATAATGATTCTTGTCTTTTTTCTTTTTCTTTTTTTTTTTGTAACTAATTCAGCCGAGAAGACGTACTATAGTAATTATTTATGTAAATAGCCTTTTGCCAATAGATCACTTGTATTAAATCTTGCACAGTCCACTCGCACTTCAGTCTTAGATACGAAGTCCTTTTGGTTTCGGTCGAATCCAATCCCAAAAAAAAAAAATCCTACAACATGCAAAAGCTAAGCTTCCTTATTACCGTAACTGTAAGTGGTGGATGGTTTTTTTAACGTAGAGATGGTGTGGTCGCTATAATCGCCCTCGCTGTTGTGATCTACTCCGTCTTATCACTTTCGAGTTGTGTAAAGAATATCATTATGTGCGTTTTCTAATTATTAATTTTCCACTAGAAACTGAACTCTCCGTAGTTGCAACGTATTTTCATTTTTCCGATAACTCTGTTTATTATCTGCATGCCAGTTTTTCTTTAATAGTTCGCTAGCGTTCTGCGTTTTCACACCAGCACCTTCTTTGGCATGGAACTTGAAGCATTTGTATTCACCTACGAGGAAAAGACAAAATATTCCCTTCGGAACGTTCGATAATTATTTAAATATTCAAGTTCTATTCCCGAGCTGTATCCCGTATCAAATAAATGCCTTTTCGCTGCTCTACTCTGCTCTGTCAGGCACCTTTATTTTTATGCATGCCTCTCCGTAGTGTCTCTTTATTTTTGATTTAGCGTTTGCAAGATATCTTCGTAATATCCATCAACGATAAGATCTAGATCTAGATCTTATTACGTACGATCGCACGTGCTTCATGCTCTCTGATTTTAAAAGGATGCTTTACAATTTATCACTCCGATCGTCGCGATCTTCCTAAATCATAATCATGACGAAGAGAGCACGAGTACACGGCGATCGTTCGAAATTAACTTGACCATCGGATTGAATGTCATTTATCATGGAAACAGGGCTTGATGTTCGGTTACGCCACCGACGAAACTGAAGAATGTATGCCGCTGACCGTCGTTCTGGCGCACAGGCTGAACCAGAAGATCGCTGAACTCAGACGAAGCGGTGAACTTTGGTGGGCTCGGCCGGATTCTAAGACTCAGGTACGTCGTTCTTGATTTTTAAAGAATATTTGGGATACAATCTCCACAGCTATCGCACAAAGAAGCCATGGAAGCGTTCAATGATGTTCTATTAATGTATTTGCTACTCTTGAGTGCCATGATGATAACACATTTCTGAGGCGACTTCTTTGGCTACTTGTGACCTTTCCCTGATTACTGCGGACTGATATCAATGATTTACAAGTCACGTCATACGAATCCTTTGTAAATCCATAGGTTACCTGCGAGTACATAATGGACCATGGAGCTTGTGTGCCTGTAAGAGTGCACACCGTGGTCGTGTCCCTGCAGCACAGCGAGAAGGTCACCCTGGAGGATCTGCGGGAGGCTGTGATGGAGAAAGTCATCAAGGAAGTCATTCCTGCAAAGTATCTGGATGAGAGAACGATCTTCCACGTGAATCCTTGCGGATTGTTCATTATCGGTGGACCACAGGTGAACTATGATAAAAAAAATTAATAAATCTGCTCGGTTATGGCTCGTGTGATTCGTGGCAATCTTCATTTCCTTGTTTTTCATATTTTCTTAATTTCTTTTTTTTATTGAACACAGTGGGGATGATAGCACGTAAAAATTTCACCATCTCACTTGAACTGCGTTCAGAAATGATCAAGTAATACGAGCGCGTTATCGTTCATCGGCATTAGGACTTGAAAACATAACTGAGATCGTGGGGACTGACGACATTACCAAGATCAGAGAGCGCATGTCACTCGTTAGCTCTTCAATCTTATCGATCCCGTTGTGTCCCTCCCAAGGAGGCGAGAGCACCATTTGTTGGCCTTTTCATATTCCCCTAGCGATGATAAATTTCTTTACTTTTTCTTTCGCCTCGATGATAACGCAGTCACGTGATTGGCTCCATCGCTAGCGAAGAGACGAATCGTGGAAGCAGGAGAACGAGAGGATAAGCTTATAAATATTCGCCATGGATTAACACGAGGAAAACAATAAACTTTTGACTTGGCAAACGTGCTTGAAAATCCCCGCGATATCGCGTTCACGTGATTAATACGACAAGTCAACTGCAAGTGCATTTCTTGCTATTCTGTTTCAGAGCGACGCTGGACTCACGGGTCGTAAGATTATCGTCGATACGTACGGAGGTTGGGGAGCCCATGGCGGTGGCGCCTTTTCCGGCAAAGACTTCACTAAGGTCGATAGATCTGCCGCTTATGCCGCGAGATGGGTCGCCAAGTCGTTGGTAAAGGCTGACCTTTGCAGACGCTGCCTTGTCCAGGTAAAGATTACTTTCAATATTGGT
This sequence comes from Trachelus iudaicus, assembly GCA_030142595.1. Classification (NCBI taxonomy): domain Eukaryota; kingdom Metazoa; phylum Arthropoda; class Insecta; order Hymenoptera; family Cephidae; genus Trachelus; species Trachelus iudaicus. The sequence goes on along the minus strand of JARQTH010000326.1, from coordinate 178,818 downwards.
ACGGCGTGCCTTTCTACGTAACGTAATGAAATTGACGACGACGGTGTTCCAATGAAATAGAGTGGGTTAGCACAAGAGGGGTCTATAGTACGACGCAAGGAGATAGTATGACAAAATATGATTGAATGGCACGTCTGAATTTCGTTTCAGGTTTCATACGCTATCGGTGTTGCTGAACCACTATCCATCACGGTCTTCGATTACGGGACGTCGAAGCTCTCCCAGAGTGAGTTGCTGGAGATCGTGCGCAAGAACTTCGACCTGCGCCCTGGAAAGATTGTCAAGTACGTATAAGACGATAGCGGTAAGATGCTGTAACGGCGAGACTCCTGTTAAAGAGTTTGCGCAGATAATGATTTGTTGAACGCTCGTTGCAGGGAGCTGAAGTTACGCAATCCAATGTACCAACAGACCAGCACGTATGGCCATTTCGGTCGCGATGGCTTCACTTGGGAACAGCCCAAGTCTCTGATTCTCGATTGATGAGAGGGATCGTCTATAAGCCACTTGTCATTTCTTAATTTAAAAACCTTTCGACTCTCTAAGTAACCGTGTATCTCGTAACTTCTTCCCGGAATATTCCCAAACCTCCGGCGCTGTAAAACAACGGACGACCAACCGACCTGAACGACCAGTAAAAAGATCGCCCAGTCGCGTCGCCATTCGTCCTTGATTGCCCGAAGGCAGACTCTTGGACGTCAGCGGCCGATAGAAGAGCAGGAAGTGAGGAGATTCCAAGAGAAGGAGGTTTCCGTTGCTCGTCCTTGCGGATACGGAACAGTTAGTACAAATTAGCAGGATCTCCATGCAAGTTCAGCGGAAGAGATGGAGTCACGAGTATCTGAAGGATTACGCAATGGGGAAGCGGATGTGGCAATCGTGTCGGCAGCGGATTGGTGGGAACCTCGGAGTTACGGTTCGAGGGGCAACGATGGTCGAGGAAAATAGAAAATAAAAGAATGCACGGAGCTTTATTATGAGGTCCCTCGAAATCCTATCTTCAAAGTACCGCCCGAATAAGTAACTAAGTCTGTATATATTATATGTATCGGCAGTGAAATGTCTCGTTGTGTAGCGCGTAAATACGAGTAATGGCTATAGGAGTGACGCAGGAACAGTGTCGTGCAAAGGAATAATGCACAAGGATACTTGAGTTTCTTGACTTTGTCCTTTTCGTCGTTTTAGTCATCGTCATTCATCATCATCATCATCATCATCATCATCATCGACACGTTCCTGTCGTTGCCCCCTTAGCGTTACTTGAACTAAAGACATCTATCTCGTATAGAACCTTAGCCATTTTAGTAGCCATAATTGTTCGGGAAAGTTCATATCGAGAAGAGGAGGAGGAAGAAGAAGAAAAAGAAGAAAAGTACGCCCAAATGCAAATCGAACTTTATCTTTATTATTATATACACTTAAAGATGCACGGTTCATGAGTGTCACGACACCTATAACAATTCATTCGCGAGCGATTCGTTACCAGTAAAATTTAGTCGATCGAGCCGTCAAAGCACGTGCCATTGCGTTTTCTCTTTAATTCTACATCGGGAAATAAATTAGAATGAGAAACTGCAGATGCGAAACCATTCTCTGAAAGAGCAGAACGAATTTAACCAGAATGAAGACGAAAGAAAGAAGAATAAAAAAGAAACGTAAGACCGCCTGAAAAGCGTATTCTTCGTAAACCAACAGCGTCGAATTAATTGGGGGCCCTGAGTCTCTGATCGCAATTAAAACTGCCCGAGCAAGTGTTAGACACAGCGCACGAATATGACTTATCCTAATTATTTAATTTAAAAACAGAAGATTGCGATCAGAGCGCCGCTACGGTTCACTTCCAGATCAGTCAGTTTAGGTCGAAGAAGCGAAAGTATCGCGTGGACGAGGGACAGTCTCCTGAGAAATTTCCAAGGCAAATGGAAAACAGGAAACCCCGAAGGAGGTACGAAAGGAAGGATACAATGTGAAATAACCGTTGATAAACGTGCAACGCGCATGCGAAATATCAATCAGAACAGTTTGCTAGTAATGCGGAGATCAACCACGGATCGCACGTGCGACGGAGCTCGAATTATGCAAAATGAAGTAATCTTTTTTCTTTTGTAATTGTGTTACACAAAAATAGAGTTTATCATTGTTAAGCGTCTTGGAGGAAACCCTATTTAGTCGAATTATACCGAACCTCTATTATCGAACCAAGGAAACTTTGCCCTTGAACGAGAGGACGATAATGAATAATTATGTAAAAATGCACAAGACCATCGTATATAGGAGGTATAATAAAAGAAAAAGATTTTTTTTAAGAAAAAACAAAACTACAGTTTCCTTTATTTCATAAATACGCAATTTAATCCACTCAGACTTGGCTGCTTCGTGACATTCTCTCATGCTCGATATCTATTTTTATTGTTAGCAGCAACTACGTTGAATGTATCGCGAGCTGGTAGATTCCAGATCATGACATGACCTACTGTTTTCATGCGTTAAACGTGGCAAAAGAATTTGGCAAACTCCGCGTAACGACGTACAATTTTCAAACTCGATCTGCTGAAATATATCATCTGTAATGACTGTTTTCGCAACTCACTGCTATCAAAGTACTCATTAATCATTATATTGGAAATTGTCTGTATAGAATCGCGTATCTCATCCATATATTATATTCTTAAGAAATGATTAATTATATCAAGAGGAAACTGGCACACGGAGTGAGCCTTGGTAGGTCTGGATATTTCAGTTGGATGGAAAGAAAATAAACAGAGTCGCTTACACAATAATAGTTTTATTATTACAATTACGCGTTTCTACAGACAAGTACACGTTTTTGCATTCGAATGACATAAAAATTACCACGGTTATACTAAATATACATATTGCCTATACAGCAGGGAAATTTCCGGCTTACGTTCTTTCCTCATTGAACTTTTCTTCGGTATATCTTTTTCTTTTCTTTCGGAAATTTTTCAGCCGAGTAGCTTAAAGACTCTCATATTTATAGATATATACACGATAAATCGATGACGGTACGCGATACCTGATATCTTCTGTTCAGCGCACTCATCGGTCCCATTGCATGAAAATACGAAAAGCAAAATAGTACCAAAGGAAGGATTAATTGTATGGTGTCATTAATGGTTAAGTGCGCAAGCATCTCAGTGACGACCGATTAAGAAAGTCTTTGCCGAATAAAAATGCTTTTATTGTATCCCACGTTACCGCAAAGTTAACATAATCGCGAGCGCTTAAAAAATAAATTTATTTTGGTCCTGGGACCGAGTTGTATTTTCCTTTAAGGAATCAGGAAGATAGCTAAAGTCACGCCAGCCACATAATTCATTTGGATTATTCTTCTCTTCATTAGACTCAACAAATGATCCTGTCGCGCGCCATGACTTTAGCGATCTTATCAGTCCGTCAAATATATTCAAGTAACCCCATCTAGAAATCTAGCAATCTCCTAAAAAATAAAGAATTCTTAACGAAAGTAAGAAGAAGAAAAAAAACGTTCGTCAGAGTCCTCGAGTTACCGAATGTCATACTCTATGCGCGCAGAGAACCCTCGTGCAAATGTTGTATAGATAACGCGATTCTCAGCGTAAAATAAATTGATGAACATGATTCATCGTCTGTCGAGTCATTTGATATTATCAGATTACAATTACTTCACGTCTTCAGTTCGTTATCAATTTCTTGGGCGCGTGAATGCGACTGTGCCTCAGGAGCGAGCTCTTATCCGTGAATGATTTTTCGCACTCGACACATTTGTATGTTCTGCCCGTGTGCGTGACCAAGTGTCTGCTCAGACCGGAAGCGTGGCAGAAAGCTTTCGGACAGAGCTGACAGTGATGCAGCTGAATGTCGTTTGGATTCAATTTCTGATGGCGACGCATGTGCACTTTGAGGGCCTCGCGTTGGGTGAAACTCTTCTCGCAGTGCTGACACTGGAACGGCTTCTGGCCAGAGTGCGTCATCAAGTGACGCAGAAGAATTTCCTTTTGTGCGAAGGCGCGATGACATATGTTACAGCCAAAGGGCTTTTCACCTGTTGACAGATTTCACAATTTCTTTGTATTGTGCGCCGAAACCTCAGAATGAGTAGAACAAGTAGAAAAAGTTAAATAAAAATATAAGTACCTGTGTGAGTTCTCTCGTGTCTTATTAAAGCTGACCGAGTGGGAAACCATTTCTCACAAGCCTGACACGTGAATCCTCTTTGAGTCGAGTGCACAGACTGATGACTCTTCAGCATTATTCTTCGTGTAAATGCTTTGGGGCACTTGTCGCACTGAAATACTTTCAGTTCCTCGCTGCCAGCTTTAGCCATAAATAGAATCATGATTTTACAAAGTGACTTAACAAAGCAGAACAGTATGCACGAATGGTAGTATATACTATGTTATTATTCACTTACTCATCGTTTGATGCATCGGTTGAAGCTTCAGAGACTCGCCCTGGCCAGAACTGTTGCTCGTCAACTCCATCATATAGACGTTCTTGTGATCTGCATTAGCAATTGCACGTTGCACTTCCTCGGCTTCGTCTTCTGATTCATGTTCTTGTTTTATACGCGTGGTGCGTATGGTGCAGCGTGCCTTTGCTGTTCTTTCTTCTGCAGGTATCAGGGTAATGTTCTCAGGGCCTTCGGACATGGTCTCATCCATTTCAGGATTCTCTGATGCCATTCCTAAGGATAGATAATGATGAACTTAAAAGCGAGTCCAAGTAATATTGAAGAAAGAAGAAAAGCATCTGAATACGTTGCAACTCTTCTTCAGTAAATATGAAATTGAATCGTACCAAGGATATATCCTCCGACGAGTTCTTCTTCGGTAACTTGGATAGGATCTCCATCAGCCTGGCCACTGTCACCCTTACTCGATACCAAATCAGCCAAAAGTTGTTTTACTTGTTTTGACTTCCCGCTACCGGAAGCATCTTTAGAGTCCTGTTCAGCTCCCTCTTCACGTTCTTCCTCCTCTTCGTGTCCAGTAAGTTGCTGAATCAATTTCATATGTTTCCTGAGTTTTGTATCAGCTGCTTCACATTTCTTCTTGAACTGATACGATTTTTCCAGTTGATATTTACACGGATGACAAATCATGTTGGGAAGTCCATCATCTTCGTAAACCTGAAAGTAGTAATTATGGTAAAGCTTTGAACTAATTCCATTGTCCCTTATCTGATAAATGCTAAATGAGCAGTAAATATGGGCATGTATAACACCTTTGAGATGGCATTATTTTTTCTCCAGCAGCATTCCGTCTAAATGATTAATAAAAAATAAATGAAGCCTAAGAGGTATATGATTCTCGAAACGACTGCAATATTCATGTGAATAAAAATTGCCGCGACTACCGAACTCTTGAATGTGAGGGATTTAAGATTGTATAGGAGCGATCGCTAGTGGGGGTTTCAGTAGGCTAATGAAATGAACGAGTGGGCGACTATCAGGATTTCACAGTAGGAGGGACACAAGTACGTATAGCGAAATTAAGGATTACAGGCAAATGTATCTAGCATTACAGATCTCTATAAATCCATAGGGTAAACGTTTGAGCAAGCCGCGAGTACAGTCTAGATCCCTGCAATAAGCGATGAGGAAAGGTGGCGTAACGCAGAACGTGTAAAGTCGATAACTCGGTAAAGACGGTAGTTGCTTTGCGCAGTGTGTCCCGTGTTTCCTGTGTACGTTCATGCGCACGTACACGCTCTTCCTGCAGATACACGTACGCAGATTCGCAGACGGCAGAAAAATAAGGACAATCAAGCGTAGAGAGATAAACTAGATTCCTATTTTTCAATGAAGGCTACCCCGGCGGTCCGTGGGAGCTGGGAACAGGCAGCGAAGAAGACGACGAAGATGCCAATCGGGCACAGAATAGACGCCAGGAACATACCTCGAGATGAACACAGGCCATAATTCGCAGAGGCAGGGGCACGGCGTCGTCGTCGAAAATCGGCACCATCTCTTCCTCCTTGGCCAAGCACAGTCGGCACAGCTCGTTCACATGAATAATGACGTTGCTCGGGCTGTCGCCCTTCTTTCTGCTGTACGTTTTCATTGCTTCGAGGGCGACAGGTACCACGAGAATCACGAAATTTCAAAACACAAGTTGTAAATTGAAGCTTTCCGATGGAAAACAGTGAGCGTCCCACGGCTCGGTCACACACAACGGGATCTATAATGGCGGCGGCGGCGGCGGCTACTATGGCGCGGCGCTGTGCTACGAGGGCATTATGGCCGCGTCGGGACAAAACCGGCAAGAGCCAACTATCCAACCGTCCCAATCCAAAGGAGGCAGAACCAGTCAGCCAAGCTGTGCAACGGAGAGCGCGAAACTGGCTTCGAGCAAGAGACGCTACGTCGGCGACTGTCGCGCCGCCACCGGCGTAGTCGATAAAAGCGGGAACTATTATTGATTTTCCATTCTTCCCAACGGCGGGAAACGATTTCGCTCGTTATTGGCGTCCTGTAGCGTCCTGCTAGTGGTGCGCTCTTATCGCGACCGCCTTCGGATTTACGCTTTCCTCAAATATACTCTTTCAAATCGAGACACCGTTAACCGGCAGTGTGTTCCACCCTTCCGACGCTGACAATAAGAAGATAAGGAAGAACCAGCCGGATGCCACGAAACAGGACGCTAATCCGCAGTAACGCACAGAGCGTCACGACGCTACGCACTTGTCTCGACTGCTGTTTCCCTCGTTTTCGTTTACGTTAGAGCAGCGCAATATCGACGGGTGAAAATCCGAGACCGACCACGGAATCGATGACGTGTAGGAGCGTACGTGTCTGTCCTCTCCGCTTTAATCTTCGCGATAAACTTTAATGATATTGCTGCTGCGACATAGCCTCTGTCTTGTGCCTTTTTTTCGGGGCATTCCACAAAGTATATTTTAGTCATAATTGATTGTGGAAACTACTTACTGCGAGAACAGAGTAGATATGTTAATTTTAAGTAATGAACAAGAGATCAAAAATAAAAGGTGAATTTAGCAGTTCTGAACATATATTTTGCGAAGATGCTTAAGAACATTTTCACGATCGTCGAAAATAACCAAGAATCCTGATAATAGAACCACCTCTGCCACCGAAACGGCTTCGTTAGGTGGACGCGGTTATTTTTGTACACGTCAAAAAAAAGGCACGGCGGGAATCTGATATTCGCAATTCAATCTTGTAATCGCAATCACGATTCCAACAAAGTCTTCGGGATAAGCGAATTGTTCTACATACCGCTAAAAAAATATACATATAGATGAAATCTATCTATTACTGTCCGCCCACTGGGTTGGATTATTTATTTTGGATCGGTTTACGTTACCGCTTGTTATACTCTTGCTCGTCCGTGTTGCGCATTTTGCGATACTAACCGGCAGCAAGTTCCTGGCGAAATATCACCTGGCAGAGCCATCAGTTGCGCCAATTTTCATATCTATTCGACAAACCCACAAGAATCCACCTTATAAGTTAACAGAACCTTAGAACCTTCTGCATTACAAACAATTTGTCAGGCAAGAGAAAGATACGGCATTCATGAAAATTCCTCGAAACGATCCCAGGCCGCGTTTAGATTTACAAAATTTTCCTCGTTCCATGATGTTTCAGCAGGTCAACCAGAAGGAGGATTGGTGAAGTAGAATTTTACGCAAGAAACGCGAGTGGGACGTCGACCAATGAATTTTTAGAAAACTTGAGGAAACAAGACTTTTGCTTTGCCAGAAGATACGCGTGACGGCGACGAAGGTGGTAGCGGGCTCAGGGGGGCCCGAAAATAACTTGCACGCGAAGTGGAGAAGTGTAGAAGTATATACGCGACAAGGGGAACGAAGTGGCGCGAAGAAGGGGTCGGGAAGAGGCTAGAGAGGCAGGAAGACGAGGAGAAGGGTCCAGACGTTTCTTCGACGTTCACTTTCGAGTTTAGTGTCTTCCACCTTCGTGAGAACGCGAACTCTACGGTAGGTGCGTTAAGGTAGGTGCTCGCCTTACCTTGTCCACCATTAAATAAAAAAAAGGGTTTGAAGGTTCTGCGAGAGGGGAGGGGTCCAGGGTCCGACGTGAAACCAGCTTTGACAACTCGGAGACTATGCAGGTCTCTTCTACGTGTCCAGGGAGGGACATCGCGCTCAATTACCCTCAAGTGTCACACGCGTCATGCGCTGCCCCCAAATTTTCCTTGTTCACACTTTTTCAACGTCTCGTCCCATCTCTTTCATCTTATCTCAACGACTCTCTTTAACGAGGACCTTTGCGTCTTTTACAACGTACCCTTGTTTTACGCCAATAATATTATATCCTCGGAAGCTTTACGATCTTGCCAATAGAAAAGAGAACAAAGGACAGTTATCTTCGGATAGAAAAAATTTCATGACTGTTTTATTATTTACAAAGAAACTTTTTACCACTCAAAATAAATCAGGCACTGCCTATCACGTTCCGGTTCTATGGTAGAAATATAGGCAGTGGCTAGAGGTTCTCGATAAAACCGGAAATCAATCTGTTTGGTTCCGTGTTGGAATTCTCGTTGTGGACCCCCGCGAGACGTAATACGAGCGCTAGTTCACCAGCACGATGGAAGATCTACGGAAGGAGGGATATACGGGGAAGCGAAGATTTTGCGCGAGATGTAGATATATTCGGAGGAATTTCGTAGCAAAAATAACCGTGGTGGGGCCACTCGTGGCTACTCAGCAGGGACGCATCTTCCACGATATCCTCGATCATCACTACTGTCGCAAGTCGAAAACTTCTATCTGCGTCAAATTCGCAACGAGCCACTCTTAATTAAATCTACGCGGCGTTGGCTCACTTTTGTTATTGCCTTTCTTTTTTCTTTTTATTCGAGGAGAATTCCATAAATCCCACGCAGCTGCACTTTTGGAGGGATCGCTATCTGAAGAATGCCCTGCGCGTAAGTGGAAGTAGTACTTGCCGAGACTATTTTCGGCATTGCATTTCACAGGATGATCCGTCGCGGGATATGGAGATCCAAGTGTATCGCATTCGATACAGAAGAGTCCTGTCTTTCTGTAAGCAGTTGATAAACGCGGAGAATCATCGAAATCATTAAAAACTTGACTCGTTACCTCCGTACTCATTACTAGATTCGATTGTCGATAATAAACGGCACAAAGTGCGTCCTGAGACCCCATCGAGTTCCTGTCTCGCGCTTCGTCGGGGTATTGACCGACCGATCAGCATTGAATTCACGAGCGAAGCCGGTAAAGTCGTTAACCTCCAAAAGGGCGGATTACGTAACCGTTAACGTCCAACGAAAATTTATCCCGGCGAACGATAAACGCTATTTAGTTATTTAAATAGAAGTACACGGATGTCATTGAACTTGGACGGAGATACGCCACCGTGTACTTGTTTGCCGGGATGGTCAGAGCCATAATACATTCGAGGATTTATCGTTGGACCGCGTCTTCTGTTTTTCTCACTGTTATTTTTCTACTCGGTGGTCTCGCGCCTCTGTTTTCCTGGCACAGATTCCAGAATACTCCCCACGACTCATCCGCCGACTTCTCGAGTATCCAAACATTCCGAAGCGATGCTCTCAGAGTTTTCGTACTTGATGACTTTCACGTGACGCCGCTTAAAGTCGTCAGCCACCGCTCGCCCTCTAATACTTGACACCGTCGCTTTAGACTCTCTTCCGTACAAAGCGAAACGTCAACGAGCTCCAGGCGTCGGATGATAAGCGAATCGAACTTCCAAGTGTATAATAATCGATGGATCATTGATTGCAGTTGTCGAAGGAAAGAAGCAGCAGTAAACGAAGAGAGAGGAGAAAATGTCGGGCCAGGGGCCAAAGTTCGTGAACAAGCAATTCAATTCGCCGATCAATCTCTACTCGAAGCAATCGATCCAGGAGACGCTGGATCGGCAGACCCAGGTTCTCGCCAACGGTGCAGTCGGGTAAGATTTTACTTGAGTGGAGTATCCTTCGCGTGTCTCTTGTGCATCCATGCGCGTTCGACATGTAAAATAAGAGAGAGAGAGAGAGAGAGAGCAAAGGTAAGCAAACAAACAGGAAGCTGTCGGACGCGATGATATCCTGGTTACGTATTAGCCAGAAGAACCACCTTGCTGAAGGCGAAGGAGACGGCATGGCTCGACTGGCTCCCCACGTGTCAGTGACAATGAGTACTATTGGCGTTTCGATTGACGGGCAACACGGATGATTCACTGGTCCGTGCGGTTTCTCGAGCATCATTGGCAATTCGTTATTTTCAGCGGCATGAATCACTCGGGTTAGAGATAAACGGCTGGCTGCGCGTTGCGCAAAGCTGCTGTACTTGACTTAGTTTCTCAGCCGATGGCAGTCAGTGCTACCGACTTACCTTCGAGGGAACCGACGAAGAATAGCCAGTCGCGGTAGTCGTGTCCGTGTGCGTGTCCTTAATTTATATTCCGCTTTAAACTCGATATACCCGCTTTCCGCGTAATGGCGGCCATTTCTGGAAATAAGAGGTAATTCTTTATTTCTAATTGACGAAGTCGCTGTGGCGCAAAGTTGAAAAGTCGTTAGTGTCAACAGCTATCACGCATCTCTTTCGCGCTTTATTGCAGAATCGACTTCAATCAGTTGGCCAAACCGTCGAATTTGCAGAACAGCGCGGTTCTGCGTATGCTCGAGGAGGAGGAGGCCAGACAGCGTGGTGGACAAGGCAGTAAGTCATCGCTAAATAATTACGAGGAAGCTTTGATTTTTATTTGCACGTCGAATCATGAGCTTTTGGACCTCGTGCCTGTTGTCTCGTGAGAAATTGGCAGGACATCCGAGCTGCGCCAGACTCTTAGAGACATTACGGGGCTGCGATGTTAGCGTGGTGTCTATATCGGCTAATGATCCTGGTCCGGGTGTATCTGTAGAGATAAGAGAAGAGATAAAAATTGAAAAGATAGTACGATAACAGTGAGACTTAACGTAGCGGAAAGCGAGAAGCTGACTAACCGGCACTTAGCTGCGAATTAATGAAGCCTGACGCTTTGCTGCTCTTTAAATTCTGCTTTGGTCCCTTCGCTTCGGGCATCCCGAAGGCTCGCCGGAAGTCCAGCTGATCCTGAACACAGTGGAAGTTCGTCGTTCGTTGAGACCGCGAAGTCGCCTTCGCGAGTGCTGGCCCCCCTTCTGCCCCCCCGACGGACGTTATTGTCGCCTGCTTTTGCACCCGGCCCCAGGTAACCCACCCACGGCGATGGCTCATTGTCGGTGGACTCCGTTAACGGCATCGCCGCCATCATAATAGCTGTCATCATCGTCATTGTAGCGTCTTTGAAAAAAAATGCCTCCCCCGGTGGAACCCACGATGAAGTTCTCCTCCCTCCATGACTCCCTAAACGCCCCTTCCACGGGCCTGAAAGAAGCTGTACGAGCTCCGACCAAATTGGCCGCGTTATAATGAAAGGGTAACGTGGACAGGTGGAAACCAGTGGACCTCATGGGTAGTAGTTGGCTGACGTTGAATCGACCGCCTTTTGCCAAAACCTCGGTACGTTGCCTATTCCACATTAGACTATTTTCACGTAGAGACAACGTTCAGAAAGTTTTACGTGCAACTTTCGTAATTCATGCGCGTTCGAGCGCAAGGGACTCGCTAGAGGCGAACGTAGACAAATATCCAGGTATCCAGTTTCCCCGTGACCGACGTCTACCTTTCCGTGACGTGACCGTGACGGTAGGACATTCCATACTCCACGGGACGATAGGCACTCGGGTGTGACGGCCTCGAAATTTCGAAATTCCGGTGTAATATAAAAATTTGGACTAAAGATACACGCAAGGACGGGACCCGCGCAATATCTTTCTGATCCGTGGGAATATATTTCAAATATAAACTTGGCTCCCGAGGCTTTTCGTTCTATCGTCACATAATCCAACAGAACTTCGGCTTGTAGTCGTTGGCCCGAGAACCCTCGTACCCTCGGGGACATAAGTCTGCTGCTAGAGTCGGTCGTGTGCGCCGTGACGCAACTTGCGTTGCTCTTTCGATTAATACACGCGATCCGTACACCTCTCGCATTTCGATTCAGCTACGAGAGCCGACTGCGTCGCGATCGTCGAATTGAAGGTGAACGCGATACCGAAATCAGCCTGGAGGATTCCAAGATTTTGGATTTTGGCACCAGCTTAGTCATCCTTGTCGGCTGTTACGAAAACTTGATACTCCTGAAACAAGTACGTCGGTGATCGTTACTAGTGGAAAGAGTAAGATTAACGACGGGCGCGGAATCATTTAAAAATAATGTTTAATTGAACAATACCTCGTTGCTGTGCTGTAATATTACTGAGTGGATATAAATAAACTATCGTGACTCAGATTTTCTTGTGACGCACGCGCATATGCACACGGCACTGACCCGTTATTCCAAAATACAAAGGTTTTGCGCGGCGAAGGTACCACCCAAGATTTGCCTGCTTCTTTATCTTGTAGTTCCCAAGCGAAATATAGCTGGACCCGAAATCGATTAGTCGGGACAAGGGCTGCTTTTGCTCGGCTTGGCTTCCATTCCTAAAAGCACAATCGGTCATTGTCATCAACGTATTCGTTCTCATTTTCATTGGTGAACTCCTCGAATATCTAATCGCATTGTACCTGAATTTACCAAAGCGGTGCTTGCAGGTCTGAAGAGAGTCGCGTGGCCACCGCCACCCGAGGATCAGGATTTCATCTACGTGGAGCAGAGTCCTGTCCAGGCTAAGGTAATCTAAGAATAAATTAATAGACTTTCAGTGGCTCTCGCACGTTGGCACGTTGGCACGTTAGCTATCGACTTGTACCAAGTCATCAGACCGTTGACCATTATCAATCAAGTCACTGCACAAGTTCACTACACAATGGGGATGGAGGTGCGAGCTACCGGGCCTAGCGAGCACAAAATTATACCGTCTCGTTCATGAGAGTTAATGTAAGCGCAAAAGACAATATTGCCGTTTTCCTTTCGTAAGACTCGTGGAACTGGCGAGTTCGCCTCGTACCAGAGCAGTCCCTCGTCAGGTCCGTCGCCCCAGCCACCCTCGTTGAGCCAGGCCCCACAACCCCAGGCGCATCAGACACTCGTACCATCCTCTCCGTCGCCCGTGAGTCCCGGCGGGACGCTTCGACAGCCGTCCCACTTTCAGCAGGCTGCCCCAGTCAAGGGTTGGGCCCCAGTCACACCGCCGGCATCATCCCCTTTACCCCAACAAACTCAGCAGCCACCTTCCTGGAGATCTCAGCAACATCAGTCTCAACCATCGACTCCTCAGCAACAGATTCAGGCCCCGTGGAGAGAGCCCCAGCATCAGGTCCAGGTACGTCAGTGAAATATGTCACCAAGCTGACATCACGAATGTAGAGTGACGTCCAATGGAGCAGCTCGATTCTCCACGTTGGTTTGCCCCGTGAAGAGCGTGCAGTCAACTGGTCAACTTGGTAACGACCTTAGTCTTTGGTCGGGGCCTTTATGTAATTTTCTTCATTAACGTTTTCCCACTGTAAGATCATTTTCTTTTATGAATTGCAGCAGCCACAGCAAAAGGAGCAGGCCTCTCGTATTCCACCTCAGCAGGCACAGAGCCAACCGGTTCAAGTGTATCCCTCGGCAAGCCCGGCACCAGTTTTCGAGCCACCGCCATCAACCATCACTCTCAGACCGCAGCCACCAATTTCTCAGGTGCACGTCGGATCTTAAATTTAGAATGAGGAAAAGGATTAATCAAAGCGATTACGTGTCTTTCAGGTACCGGCACCAGTGTATCAGGCACAACCGGCAGCCACGAAGGCACCAGTCAGTGGCAACATGAGGGGAGACATGAAATGGCCGCCTGCGTCTGTGAAAGCTCAGACGGAGGCAGAGAACAGGGCCCGTATGGAACTTGCGAAAGGCCCCGCCGTCAGGCCCCGCCGAGTCAACAAGGATTACACCGGTTTCTTCTCTCAGCATGCCCTGAACAGCACGTACCCTGGTTACCGGGCCCCACCCGGAACTCAATACTTCACCCCTGCTTATCAGCACTAGCGAAAAGATCCTCGCTTACCAAAATCCTCCGACGGAGAGTCCCTCCGTGTAAGATCCCAGAGGATGCTGGCGAAGAGACGTCGACAGCTTCGTCAAACTCCCCTTCTCTGGCATCCTCCACGAGACGTCTCGACGCTACTCCGTCCTCGCTGAACGAATGCACCTTGAACAGCGAGGATTCAGCGCTTTGGACTCCTCTTGACTATCCCTCGGGAATCGTGAGCCGTGCAGGGACTTCGGGGCACGTGTCCCCGCTCCCGCTTTCTTGACTTCCGGTTCCTGCTCGCAGCTGCCCCACGTTACACAGCCTCTTCCGTTCGCCGGAGAGCGATCCTTCCAGGAGTTCTTGAAACGTGCGAGGGAAGTCATGTTGAGTCCTATCGACATCCGTTCACCTCATTCATTACGAACGTCTCCCGTGATAACAAAACTTCTATTTTTTCGTTTATTTTTCTCTTTTAGAGTTTTACTTGTCCCACCCAACTACTAGCCCTCTTAAATATATGGTAGTATGCTTGATTCGCGCGACACGATTACCACTAACGCTTTTCTATCCAATTTTAAACTTGGACCCGTGACCTGGACCAGTCCGGTCAGTCAGTCCGACCAGCACCTCAGTGCGCCTTGTCGATTTCGCAGCATCGTATATTCGGATGCCATCTTCGCCGATACACCGATCTTTAAACTTTCTGTATCGTAAGACTTGCGCGTTGTGACGAAACGACCTAGCTGTCGGATCTCGGATGATTCGACACCAAGGAAGATCATGCAAACAGGATCATAATTCCTGAATCGAACGACGAGATTCGAATGTAGAGTCTGAGAAGGTCGTATGCCAATCGACCCTAGTAGTTCTCTTTCTCTTTGCATAAAACTTTATGAAACGAAGATGGGTATATTTTTTGTTGTTATTGTATATGATGCAACCACGAATGTCAGAGTTGTTAAGACTAACGGCAACTTCTTAACGATGTAATATATTAACGTGTATAAAGAAATAAACGATCCTTACACACAAGCCTGCCTTTCTATGAATATCACAAAATTTTCGTGTCACAACGTACAGAACTATATGCGCTTTATTTGTTTCCTTCCATCATTAGTGATGGTACAAGTGGGTATATATATGTATAATATATATATATATATATATACATGCATACGTGAGTTTTTGTATAACTATATATATATAACAATGTATAGAATATGTCATACAAATCGCCTCCCATTAAGCTTTAGTGTCATCAACAATCCTGTCAAGAGCAGTTATAATTAAACTTGTTTCCCTGCCCTACCATCCCCATTCCTTATGAGGTATCCCGTAGTAAAAAAAAAAGTAAATAAATTTTGCTCACATGACTATTAATAAATAATTAAATGCTTGTAAGGCTCTGTAATCCCCAGGTAGATATTATCGCGCGGACATACCGTATTTAAATAATAATGTAAAAAATAATAAATATCCTTTTCTTTTGTAAACTAATTGATACTCCAAGGCAATTTACATGCCGCCGAATCGACATGGACTAGATAATCCGAGTGTTAAGCTAATTTTCACGTTCACCTAATAGTAAAAAGAGATGCAGATCAATGTCAAAATATCTTTTATACTTCGTCTTGAATTTATGTTCACACGATTTAAAAGAAAAAAAACATTTAAGATTTGCAAATTTTTCAAGTGCATTTGGAGAACCAGCGTTCGTCGGGAATTTGGAACTGTTTCTTTTGATCTGTTAAAAATTCAAACCGAACAAATTCTATTCGCGTCGTTTCGTTACCGTAGGTTTACACTCATCGTGGCTAATTAAATGCAATTTTGGATTGCTACCGAATTGATGTTTCTGTGATTCTAAGCCATGTCTTTACAGGAAACAATCAATGATTCCATAACGAATTAAACCAAGGAAAATCCTTGGGTCTGCTGAATGGCCTGAAGAAGCTTGTATCGCAATTTTTCGCGAGTCTGATAACGGGGCAAATCTAACAAATTAAAGCAAGTATGAGCAACCGGTAGAAACCGTTCGTCGGACATTGGTTGTATAGTTATCTAAAAAGAGAATTTCATTGTTAGCCACATAAATGGAATATTCATTATGAAGAATCACAGTAAGTTACCTTGATAGCCTTCATGCCTTGAATTGGTATCCGATCGCTGCCTGTTAAGAATAGAAGAAATTTCTTTTTTTCTTCAAGGGAAAGTTCATGAAAGATCTGCCAGAACATAATAATCGTAGGATCGTCTTTTGTGTATCCCTCTTTGTACGTGGCATTTTTTTCAAGCTCCTCCCAGTCGTAATTTTCATTTCCAATTACCACGGCCATCAATTCGTGACTGTGGAATAACTCGAGTACTCGGCCGCCACACACTTTGTGAAAACCTTTATGGAAGGCCTGAAAGTGGCTCTCCACCGATTTATTGAGAATGTAATCAACGTAAAGATCCACAAATTGTTTCCTACGAGGGCGAAAAGTAAGTAAAAAAAAAAAAAAAAACACATGAAAAATGTAGCGGGACTGAAGAATAATACAAAAAGAGCGGAATACTCTCTCCACGTACTTATTCTCCAGCGTAACTGGAGTTTTACTACCATCCGGTATGAGCTCGTATATTTTTTGTTCGCCAAAGGCTTCCCTGGTCACTTCGAAATACAAGCAAAAAACATCTTCAATATCAGGCTCGTTATAATCCAGAACATCCTGCAGACTCCTAGAGAGAAATTGAGTAAATTCACGTGAAACTTAATCTATTAATTTGCATATAAATCATACTTGGCAAGCGTCGGCGACATATCTTTGATATCCGAAAGGCCAACTGGTTCATGAAGTAGTTTTTTATACAGGGCTAATGGAAAGGGTAGGTTGATGATGATAAAATTATAAATCACCAAGCCACAAAGAAGACCGATTAGGAAATACATGACTTCGCTCTCCAGGGAATCCGGCGAGAACCAAATAGTTCTAGTCTCCTCGTACTGTTTGAACATTCCGTATTTAGGATCGAGAATTTCTTTGAGTAAGAGCATAAAGAACTCTTTTCTGACACCACCAGCATCCTCGGCCTCCTCTCCGTGAAATTTTACCTATAAGAATTGACCAGCTTGGAATCTTTATGAACTTTGCAATGACAAATATACTCCAGTTTCTTCGACTTGCCTTGAGAGGTTTTTTGAGGTCGCTCGAATCGTACTGCGAGAGTTCTCTCAAAGTATCGTCCACTAAATTCTCCCTAGAGACATTAAGCATGACGAACTGATTGTGTTGCCGTGCATTAACGTTGTTAGCTGGAAACGGCGCGAGCAGCATGTGCGTGATAGCTCTGCTGGCAGCCTCGTTCATTGCTGATTGCATCTGAATAGCCTGATCTGTTTCAAGCAATATAGTCTTAGCTTGAGCGTCGAACAAAAACGGATAATTGCAGAAGAATATTTTGTGATACTGAAAAGAAGGTGGGAACATTCGATAAACAATTAAAAGAGTCGAAGTGACGAGACTGATAAGTTACTGATTAATACCGAAAATGGATCTTCTTCGGTTAACCACTTAACGTAATCCATTCTAACATCTATAAATTCTGAGAGTTCCGGCAAGTGGAAGGAGGCATAAGGAACTCTAAGACCATCGTCCGTAGTGTGATTCAGCTTGTTCAGTAGCCTAAGGAGATCGAGGGCGAGCTGTAGTGTCATATCCCAGACGACGGTCTACCGGAAGAAGAAGAACAAAAACCACACGAAACGTTACTTACAAGTGAAAGGAATTCGTTTCTTTTTTTTTTTTTTTAGTGTCTACTGGATCATCCGATTATATATTACCTTATTTTCTTTAACTTTTGGCTGCCTAATGAAGTGAAGTACAACAATTTTAAAGGAGCGTACTAGCCTTTCGAAATAATGAGATGGGGCTTTACTCCACCACATGCCCACGACCTTAAGAGCTTCCGGTTTTAGGCCTAAGACCGCTTTGGAAAATGGTTTGTGTATTACATTGCTATTAGAAGGATCTGAGAAACCATGGTAGAGAGGTAGTATCAGGTATACCCGTAAAGATTCAACATCCGGTGGCGAAGGCATCAACGAGGGTATAAGCCCCTCCGTTAGACAAATAAAAATCTGGAAACCGTTGAAACATCTTCATTGAGGATTACAGGAATGAAATTTTGACATCGGACAATTTAGCAGCTTACCAATTCTTTGATTGTATTATTCTCCAATTCTGAAATTATCCCAAAGAGCCTAGTCGCCTGATCTATATCTACGCCGTGATGTTTACTCGAACAGCAATAGTGGGCGTCATTTGACAGTAAAAAGGAGCCATTTATACAAGCCTGACTTCTGAATACAGTTTCGAGATATCTATTACAGAGAATTGCACAATTTCCTTATCAAAAGTAGCTCGCCCGCACAGAACGAGGCTTAACCATTGCGAACTACGATACCGGAAATAACGCGTCAACGACGGAGAACTTACGTACTAACTTTTGTACTCACGTCAGAAGGTCATGATCCACTGGCGAATTTTGGGGCACTCTCTGGCACGCTGTCAGTTGTTCTTCCGTCACGATTAGAATTTGAGTTGAAGGTAAAAGTATCCTGCAATCGTCGGGCGGTATGTTGTCCTGCGCATGACAATGAATTACATTATTTGGCCTTGACTAGATTAGAGAAGGTGCTGCTGTTGGAATAGTTTAAACAAGACCTGCCTTTCTTTGGGTCACAGTAGCGAAGCAATGATCTCCGCCACTGAAAATGCGTTTCACTACGCAATCTACAGAGTACGGGCTAATTGTTGAGCCAATTTTTATCAAGGATTGATCAGCAGGTGCGACCCAGGGACCAAGTACGACTTGGGGAGTAGTCACGCTTCGTGCTACTCGAGTACCCAATTGTCCAGCGCCACCCAGACCCCAAGCGTACACCTTGCCCCGCGATGGTACCACGGCAAGAGTGTGTCTTCGACCACAAGAAACCTTTACAGATCATTTACACTGGTTACATGACGCAGGCACTTGTCAAAGCTTCTTAATATCGAGTAAAATAAGATTTCATGTACGACGTACCTGTGTAACTACACTGCCCATAAGTTCCATTACTTTACGAGGTAGTATGTCATTACTATTGTTTCCATGACCTAATTGTCCGTACATCCCGGCTCCGCAAGTGAACACACCGCCATCCTGAGGAATAACGTTCCAGTTTATGGAATTCTTACGATAACATAATGGACGTTCGTGGAGAATTTTGACGAATGACTGAGGTTTACCATAGTCATGAACACGGTGAAATCTTCGCCACAGGCTACGTAACGGACCTTGGCATTTCTTAATGTCCGTAATTGACAAGGAACAGTTCTCTCGTCCGTATCATTCAAACCCAACTGACCAAACGTATTTCTACCCCAACCAAAGACAGCGCCTAGTAATAACGAACATTTTTGTATTGCATAATGTGTATAGTATTGGTTGGTGAAAAATTTCATGTTTGTGTTTTGACTATTGTTAGGCTTCTCGTACCTGATTTGGTCACAGCTATACTGTGATAACCACCGCAAGCGATATATGCAATTGGTATCACTTTTAGACTTGCTATAAGTTTGGGTTTGACTTCCTTTTTAGTTTCAGGCCCAAAACCAAGTTGCCCTTCGCTGTTTGAACCCCAAGCATACAGTTCACCATTGTTGGTCAACGCTAGACTGTGTTTAAGACCACAGGCTATTTGAATCACCACGTTAGTTCCTAATGTTTTTACCATCCGAGGAATTCGTTCACTAAGGGTGTATGTATTGAGACCTATATTGAAAAAACATTAAGAAAATGCTAAAATTATTTGTAATCGATAGATCATCAACAAAATTATTTGATCTTACCTAATTGCCCGTCGGAATTTAAACCCCAGCTGAATACCTGACCCCATTCGTTCACTACCAACGTGTGACTTGCTCCACATGCTACTCGTTTGAAAACAAATGCATCCAGACCCGGTATTAATTCTGTAGAAAAAATATTATTACGCAGTTGATTGCAACTGTAAAATATACCTGTTCTGGGATTTATTTAAGTTAATCATTATAATACCCACGCAGCCTTTTTCTTGATTTTTCATGACCAAGTTGTCCATAATCATTATTTCCACAAGAGTATACCTGACCATCGTTTGTTATAACAACAGTATGATTTTCACCACAAGCGACTGGAAAGTTCAAGTACTTTTAAATTCGATGCATGAAAATTCATCAGATGCAAATTACTTGAAAACTCACTCTGTTCAACCTGCGTGGCCTTATGAAAATCGACCTCTCTAGGTAAAAGGATATTTTCAGCTTCAATACCTCCTAGACCAAGCTCTCCGTGTACAGTACTTCCCCAACAAAACATGTTTCTATCATTTATAAATGTAGATTTATCAACTGCTATGCAAATTTCATCCCCAAGACGACGCTTCTTTGACCAGCTTGCCTGCATCAAACAATGATAGACATTGAGATAATTAGAGCCAACTATTATTTTATTTAAAAAGTCATATAAACAATGATGCATGTATTATACTGATAAGATTGAATGCTAGTGCAGTTGGATCTTTGATAAATGGAAAGAAAAATACAAATGATGACTCGATTAAATTCTCCATTTAAATAATAATACAGTACTATTTTTTGTAGGAAGACTATAAATATTGGATCATTCAAGTTTGATACACCATTACTAACCATGGTACTTCATGGAGTTCACAGTCAATAACATAAGACATCAAGTTATATACCACTCCAGGTCATGCTACTTTTAAAAAAATTACGTAGGTTACTCTAAAAATAATGTCTTCATAGCTGCTCCAGTGTACTAATTTCGACAAAATGTTACATTCTATTTGCTAGAAAACTAATGGCGTAACTGAAATGTACAAGAACGTATCTGCATAAGACGTTCATGACATATTTATTACGTATATTTCGACAAATACAATACTAAAATTTCACGAAAAAAAAAAAAGAAAGCAATAATCGAAAAGAAATTTGTTAAAAAGCATACATGTTCTCTGAAACGAAGGAAACCCACGTAATTCCATAAGTGCAAAAGAGTTTGTGAAATTGTGAGACAATCTTGACTAAATTATCGCAATACCGTTGGGAAAGTGAAACGAAGGAGAATGAGAATGCGCTATAATTCAGAAAATGTTGATCTTTAAAATTGCTTAAAATTTTTGTTTATTGACAATTTTTAAGTGGCACCAAGGGTTATTGATACATATGCAATAATAATTAGATTACGATACGTAGCTAGGATTTGGTTAGGTATATGATTCTAGCAAATTCTAGCAATCGCTGGATAGAAGACAAGTGGAAGGACAAAACAAGTAAGCAAGAAGTGTTTCAATACGCAGTTTACAGGGCTCTTGTGGTTCGATTTACCATTCGGCAAGGATCCATCGCCTCCTGGCATCTATATCACTTCCAGAGCTTTATTATTTTTACTCACATTTCCTATTTTTCACATAAAGATCACACTTGCGCAATTAAAAAGACTTTCCCTAAGATGAAAACACTATTTCCGTTGTAACCACTACGGTTGGCTCCTGCTGGTTCTAGCAGCCGAATACTTGACTTTAGCCACTCGTGCCTCTTGAGAAAGCTGCCACTTCCTCAGGGCCCTCCTTCCAGAGTCTTCGATTCCTCATTATATGTATTTTAACCGCAGACATATTTATTCATTAAATACAATGGTCCCTCATTCTTGGTTTGTGCAGTCAATAAAAAAAAATTTTTCATACATATATTAATTAAAATTTTCCCGCCACTAGCATCATTCCGCCATAATGGCCAATCCACAGTGGACGCCGGAAGACAATAAGTTCCATCTAACGAAGAGCAGAAGAGTCCCTCTAGATGAATTTCGTTGATTCATGATTTTGCCCCACCCCATCTGAAGAACGACGGGCGGCCGGGCGGCGGCCATATTATCAGTGAGGTGTCAGTATTTGCTCAACGTGACGGGATTTTTGGGTGTGGATTGCACGGTTCCCAGTTGTCCCAGTCCCGGGTACAGTGTAAGTGCCAGTGTCGTTTGACCATCGTGAATGTGTGACACACGTGCAGTAGGATCTACATTCTAGCGACAAGAAAGTAAGTCTAAAGTAACCGCGGAATCGATCTTAAACGTTTCGTTCGGGCGGTTCCGATGCCGAAGGGTTTATACTTAAACCTAGAAAAACTCTCATTCGTTGGTATTCTGTCAGCACGATTCTTCGTCACTTGAAAGTTTTGGTCGCAGTGATCAATCTGCCTGTAGATCAGTTCCATCTAAAATGTGTCATAGGTTACCTCCGGTTATATTCCAGAAGCATACCCCTTGCAATGCCTCCGGGCAGTTTTTATTCATGGTCCCATTCTACTATTTTTTTTTAAATCATTTACAGTCTGTGTCTCTCAAATGAATTCCACGCATAGTTAACGCTCATAGAAAGAAATTCGATCATTTGGTACTTGTCAACCGGCACTTTGGTCCAATTGATTTGTGGCACGCAAGACCCATATGTATGGACTTCACAGTAGATTTGGTAGAACAAAATTTCCGTTATTCCGTAAGGCCCCTACGTTCGAACGGTTCTCGTTTCTATGGGACGATCGGTTTCTTTCTAACGGGCGACTCGATTCGCCATATGCCTCTGTTGGTTTTTGCAATTTGTCTCAATAATTCACCTTTTGCTGTCGTTGATTTCGTGAGTCTCTCTGATGGTAAGTTACGAGTATACAAATACATAACGTAAATCCGCGTACTGACTTAATTCTGATCAACGTGGAATTCATCCATCCATCGCCATAAGCCTGACTGTCAGTTATTTCGTAGATATCATTTTGAATATCATCATCGAAATCTACGAAGTATAGATTCATCTTTATCCAGTATTGTAAATCTTGCGCGTCAGAAAGTAAAAAAGCAGTTTCTAACGGTACAACCGTGTATTCACCGTCAAGAGACACGAAAAGGAATAAGTCGACAAAAAATAGGATTACCATCGTCCTCCAAGAAACTGAAAAAACATTGGTGGTAAAGGGCCAAACGTTTTGTCCGAGTCTGATAAGTAATTCACCGATATGGCAGTTATAACGGCCGGTGCCAATTTCGTGACCTTGAAAGGGAGCCGCTGAACAGTTAAGAGTATGTTATAAGCAGTTTTGAACTTGGGCACAGTCGGGGAGCGGGACGAAACGGGGAGCAGAGGTGTCCGATTGAAAGTCTACTGAATATGCCGAGAACTCATAAAAATTCGATATCGCGAACGACACAGACTATTCAATTAGATTCAAGAGAAAGAGTGAAGACGTGTATTACATAGTGCATCCGTACTCGGTTCAATGAACGCGGTCCTAGATAAAGGAGAATGCTAGACGACTATGCGAGTATGCGACTATGCGACTGCGGGCACTCCTCGGTTGATGGGTCGCTGGATGTCGGTCATACGGATTTGCATTATAACCTGTCTCTGCTCTTCACATGGAAGTTCCCAGTTGCACGTACGGGTCATACGACACACACGAAAGAGGGGCGCGACCTCTCCTTCTTTTTCCATGAATCTGATCATTCCGGTTTGCGAGCTGCTTTTCAATTCCTAGGAATCATCAATTCCCCGACTAACTAACATTTAGAATTCATTGAAAAGAGTAAGAAGGTTTGCAGATTCGTATAAAAGTCATACGGATACCATTTGGTACCGGCAAAAGTTATATCTGATACTTCATTGTATCGGGTTTGACACACTGTAGCCAATAAAATTCTACGAAGACGTTGAGTGTTTCTGAAGCTATTCACCAGTAACCCTAGTTGCTATTCGGTCGATAAAGACCGCAAGGTGCCTGAAACATTTGGGTCTTTGACAATGTATCCTCCTGCTTCTTCGCCTCCCTCTCCTGGCGTAAAACGGCAATAGTTGAACACGATCCTTATATTTGTTGCAGGCTGACAGTTTCACTGCCTAGACAGAACAGACGCAGACGCCAAGATGCCGAAGTCGGTAAGTAGAAAGATACAAGTGTCCCACTTTTACATTTTTCTGGCATAAAACACAGCAAAACCAATGTGTCAACTACTAGTGAAGTTTTTCATATTGTCAATAATCTCTCGAGATAAGGCAGCGACAGCGGCATGCTTCATGTTGCCGATTTAACTTACCAAGAGATAAGATAGCCAGGTAGATACATTGAAATCCAGATCAGGGCTGAAATACGAATTAGTCGCGAATGGCTCTCGAGACCGTAACAATCTTTGGTTACTCCTAGAGGCGCCAAGAGGGTTCTTTCGCAACTAAAAAATTAGAGTGCAGCGCCGCGTCCTTTCCCGTGGGAACTACCCTCCGGACGGATTGGACGCTTCACGGGGGAGAGTACAATATTTCACCGTAAATTTTTCGGAGGGTCCCTTCAATTCGTGACACCCGGTATTCTTCAGAGCCGTTGTCGATTGGCTGCAGACCCGTGGACCGGCCCGTTCACGTTATCCCTTCCGCACCGTAGTCAACCGTAGTGCAGTCTGTCTCCCTCTTGACGTCGTTTTGCCAAGTTGGAGGAACCGAGAACGAGCCAACAAGGTAGAGGAGCAAGAACGCAAGAGTGCGGCTTCCGGCTGGCGGTGGGGTGAAGAAAAGGAAAAGAAAAAAAAAAAGAACGGACGCCGGTTGCGCCGTGCACTTGCCCCTTTGGCCCATTGTTCGCCTCGAGCTCGACCGGCAAGCTGCGTCGTTTCGAATTTTCCGTTACACGTCGCGGTGTTTTCGAGCGACTACGAGACTCGGGAAGGAACTACGGCGTCAGTTTATTAAATAATTCCGAAAGAGAATCGCGAGTGCCAACGCTTTTGTAATATTCGGTAAAAGTAATCGGGTGAGAGGTTAGTGTGATTGTTCCGCGATCCGACTCGATTCCATATTCGCCATGGTGGCTGGTGCGAAGATGGTAAGAATATAAAGTGCATAGGAGAGTGCATTTTTCTGTTTTTCAAATTATTCACGAGATCATTAAATATTCCTGACCAGTGAATTCCGTTGCTGAGCGTCTTTAAAATTTACGTCGTGATCCATTGTCTCGACGCCGTTATCCCTTGGCGTCCCTACGCCACGTACCGGGTGTCGTGCTACGAAATGACTTGTTTCTCTTTCTGTTCTCGATGAAGATGAACGTGCGGGTGACGACGATGGACGCGGAGCTGGAGTTCGCGATCCAGCAGACGACTACCGGCAAGCAACTGTTTGATCAGGTCGTCAAGACGATCGGTCTCAGGGAAGTCTGGTTCTTTGGACTCCAGTACACGGACAACAAGGGTGACCTGACCTGGATCAAACTCTACAAGAAGGTAGGACGGCTGCTTCCTCTGTAAATCCTTGTCAAGAGACAATCACTCTTCATACCATAACCCCTAACGTCCTGTTGCTACTGCTTGCTACGATAATATTTACTCGTACGAATTTCCAAAATTTGAGCCCGTACGTGATAAGCTTAATGTAATTACTATTAGGCTCATGCATATCGTCGATCGACAGAAAGGATCCTCGTTTCGGTCCCACGATAGAACGTTCAATTCTGGGCCTTATGTCACGTCGATATAAACGGCAGGGTGACTGGAACAGACAGTGATGTCATCTCATACGCGTGGGATATTCGTTGTCGTCGTCGTTTGTGTGTAAACTTCCTTTACTGCACTATGAATACCGCCTTAAGACTAGTGATTATCGATTCGTCAGTTAAGAAGAATTCGAAATGGCTCCTGCAGTTTCTTCACGACGTACGTTTAACAGTTTTTTCTTATCCAATCGATTTTCAAAATCGCGATTCCATTTTTGTCAGTCGTTCCAATCCAATGCAGTACGTGACTTCGCTTGGACACAGTTATTCCTTCTGAGGATACGGCTTTCACCTCCGATTGCGAGTCGGACTTGAGACGCGCCTTCACCTTGACACAGTCAAACACGACTAACAACACTTTGTACGCGTGTAACTCCTTGGTAACTGGGAACCCATGATACGTTTCTATATTTGTCCTCTGTATACTTTGATAAGGATAACGATTTTTCTGACACTCTTAACGCCCACCAGGATTCACTTCCGCTCTTTCAGTATTTGCCATCCCGTTTCTAATGCCTGAAGTGTGAAGGGGTCCCGCGTTTCATGAGAATTCGGAAACAGGTGGTCGACAGGTGGTCCGACTTGGAATTTCGGTTACGCGGTTAAACGTGTTCCCCACGAAGGAAATACATCTTTCTCAAATTTTTAAAGTCTATCGGAACGTGAAACGAATCTTGTGGAATTTTTTGCAAAATATTAATATTCCATATTAAAACGCCTATAGTCATTCGATTCCTATACTATTCTGTAGTCTTTTATTGCTCCCCAATCAATATACATATAACAGGTGTATCGTACCAGAAGTAATCCGTCATTATCGATCGATCGTATAAGTAAAAGTATATACATGTCAACCTGCTGCTCGTCATCAATCTAGATAATACTCCTAATTACGTATTTTACCTGAAATCACCAAATATCCTTGAACGTCAATTGCCGCTCTGTATATAATTGCATAGAAGCCGCCAATCGATAAAAATCATCGTAGAAATCCCAGCAGAGAATCAACGCTAAATGATTTCATAAAGAAAAAAAAAAAAAAAAAAAAGAAAATTTAGCACCTGTCGCTACCGTATATTGGCATAGTGGTAGATAAATCCAGATGAAATTAATGAACCTGAGCAATGCATGCGAACGAATTGGACGCAGCCGGAGAGCGCGATAACGAGAGTGGTGAAGAAGGAGGTGAAAAAGAAAGTTCGAAAGTTACGAGGTTGCTCGGACTCGGACACGGACGACGACGAATTCGAGGACGACCTGGTAAGAAAGAATCGTTAATGTACGTAGAGGCTCGTTAAGTGCGACCTGGTGCACCTATTTTTCCCCTCGAAATTTTGAGACTAGGGAAAAAAACGATTAAGAACCGGTAAGCGCTCGGAGCAAAAGTGCAGGAGGAAGCAGACGAAGCTCAGGATCGTCCTGACGAGAGGATTGGGTTCGTAGCTCCTTCCCGATTCCCGAACGAGAGTGGCTGCTGTGTCCTATGGAAATCGCGACTGGTTTCGCTCTATGCAAATGCGCCTTCACCTCAACGCTGATTTTCCCCTGACCTCTCTCCCTCTATCACATTCTTCGAAAATTCTTAATTATCATTGCTTTCAATGCGTCTGCCTTGACGCCAGCCGATCCGATTATTAATATTCGCTCCGTTCGGAAGGAACGCAAGCTTCGCGGGAACTCTCGTGAAAAATTGAGATGCAGATCGGGACGACGCATTGACGTCGTGGATGACGACGAGCAAGAGCGGGTGCCGCCGATACGAAGACGCGCCTACTCGTATGATCTGGCGCGGCGTCGTCTCCGTAACGACTGAATGGAACAGCGAGTGTTTGCGCCAGAGTCTGCATTGTCTGGGAACGCTGCTCGTTTAAATGATCGAAGCGGCCGTTGCGTCACGAGGAGTCAAATTAAAAGTGTACGCATGAGTCAGCGTCGTCGGCGGGTGACTCTCCGGCAGGATCGCCGTAGCAGCTTCTTACAGCTGGAACGACAACGCACGCCCTGGGCAGATGCTGGAATTAATACGTACCGCAGCCCGAGCGAGCTGGCCGGCGTGTTTTCTGGTGCGCGGGAAAGAGAAGGTGCCGCCAGCACGTGAACATGCCGTCACGATTTGTCCCTGGTGGTTTATCAGGGATTTACAATTGAGACGCTATCGCCGCGTTTAAACAGCTACTCGTTAAATAGCTCGGGTAGGCCTATTGTTTGGCCGAACCCTGCGCGCTGCCGTTCGACCTGCCTCGACTCGAGGAAAATACCAAGGAGAGCCAAGATAGCCAGGAGGAGTCAGGAGAGTCCCTACCTGGCTCTCCGACTACACTTACCGTCAATGCCAATGAATAATGAATCTACGGAAGAGGCCGCAGCTGACATCGATTCGAGGACTGTGGACCTTACGTAACGTGCATCGCCCAACTGGCGCAACTGTACTCTCGACTTTTCGCTCCTCCGTAATTCGCAGGCTCGCATGACGTACTTACGCCGATTCTGCTCACCGTGTTCCACCTGTACACGTCACGGCTCCGACCTACCTGCGCTTGCTCGCAGATGCCTGCATACCTCAGCGGCAGCAGCAGCCTCCTACCTGCTGCGGAGACCTCCAAGCCTGCGGAATGTTATCTTTTGTCGTGAGCATGACTTCACGGTATACATGTTACAATTCGTCAGCTATGTGATGTGATAACTGTGTTATCGATTGATCATCAATGCTTTCTATCGTACGCGTAGATTGTCACGTGGAGGCAGGATGAGCACGTAGAATTTTTTTTTGACAATTCTTACCCGAGGAACTTCATGCTCGACGAGGACTTTTGCTCGTTCCCCACGAGGATCGCGTGTTCCAAGGCCATCGCGTGTCGCTCGACGAGGAAGATTGCGACCGAGCGGAAAAGCTGACGTTTCGTTAGAAAAACCGCAGGTTCACCGGTATTGCTCAAGAGCTCAAGATTTATTTATTCAATTTTTAAATGTACGTCGCAGTCGTGACGCGCAGGGAACCACAGGAAGAGAAATAACATTGGACGAAGTTATAATTGAGAAACTTCGAGCCGACTGGTCTCACGTAATCGTCCAAGATTATCTTACGGAGGTACGGATATTCTGGGAATCTCAAACGGAAACCGACCTGGCGGTGACATCGCCGTCCGAACGGAACTGTTTGCTTTTTCGAGTCTTCGGCTTCGTCGGCTCCCATATGTTCGAAGCCGCACGAAAAAAAAAAGCAGAAGAGAGAAGAGACAGCGGGAGTACGACGGACTGGGCCAAATCGATCGATTGGAGATCTGGCTGGACGCCCAAAGCGAAATCCGTACTTCCGGAGGTTCTACGAGGACAATGCCGGAGTTACGTTTTACATTTGTTTAATCGATAGTCCGAACTCCCGTCGACGAGACGCGACGATAAATATGTCTTTGTTCGGCCGTCGTTATTCCGATAGAAATCGGATAAAACTCGAGGAATTCTAATTTTCTGATTCCGATATCATTTGCATATCGGCGATAGAATTATCGGAGCGCGATGTACGTTGAGCGCTAAGGATAGACCAGACGTTCACAGATCGTATCGAAACGGTTACGTCAGTGACGTTTATATATTTGATTATACGTATATATGTATACGGAGAATTATTTTGCGATAGGACGAATCGCTAATTAATCATTTAGCTAGTCTATTAAAAAAAAAGTTTTTAAATTGTAACGCTTACGTGAACTATACTCTAAAAATGTTGTAGAATATGTCTTGTCGTTGAAATATCTTTGATTGCGCAGCTGTTACAGAACTCGGAACAGAGTTGGTTGAAATTCCATACGGTTAACCCTTTTAAGTCATTTCCACGACAAGCCTCTCGCCGTTAACGCTGTTACTTTGTATCGTACTTAAACTTTATCGTATTTCCATTCTTTGAACGCATGCCCACCGCAATACTAACAACTGGAAGAGTGGACTTTCGTTCTTGTCTAGGGTAAGCCATACGAAATATTTGACAATAACATTTTCAATGCATGTACGAACGTACGTATTGTTGGATGCAGGCCGATTTAGAGAATTCGTATCAGTCCACGGATAACTTATATTGGATTTCCATTTATGATTAATTACGTCGAAAAAAAGCATAAACGTAAAACGAGCTGAGCGTGAGTTCATTAAATTTATCGTGATACAATAAAAATGGTAATTAATGAAATCACTTTGCTGTATATGTCGGATAAAAAATTATCCAGTTGTAGCACGTTGCGATAAGACGATTTTAAGTGGTCTGGTTCGAAGTTCTGGAATGACGCTTGCTCCATTCAATTTTATAAAGAGTCAGTCAAAACAGGACGCATGACGGTATCCTCTGTGGTTAAGCTTCAGAATGCGTTTGATTAATATAATTGACTCGTTCAAAAAAAAAAGAAAAAGAGAATATTTTGAAATGTAGCTAAAAAAATTTTGCATCCAGTATTTCCCTCTTTTCTGTTAGTTTTCTTTTACCCACGAGACAGGGTGTCAATCCTTAAGCAGTCCCAGTATAGCGTGACTATTGGTCGATGTACTTGTGAATTCCGTGACTATCGACTGATAAGAACTCCCTGTGAAATCTTATCACTAATCTGTCAATTTATCCTTGGATCGAACCAAGATCGATTCGCAAAAGCGTAATGAAAAAAAAAAAAAAAAAAAAAAAACGAATGATACTGAAACGATGGCGAATAATTTTGCAGGTGGGTTTGTTCAACCATCGAAAAATTTGGCACGTAAGAGATTAGAGTTTTACTAATTCGAGTTTCTGTGTTGAGCGTTTTCGAGTTTTCGTTTTCTCACGTTTATTGTCTTTTTCGTCTCTCTATCTTTTGGGGAGACCGTAGAAACGAAATGATTGGAGTGCTTTTTCGTCACGCAAGAAGCGTCGTTCATAAGCTACAGATGCTTTCATTCAAATTGCACATTGACACTCGATTTTTTTACTTTTTTTTTTTTTCAAAAAAAAATGCCTTTTGCCTATTTCAGTATTTTTCTTCTGTCCAGATCTCACGGCGAAAATGGCACGAAACACTCGGTCGTATCCTCACTGTTCATATTCACGTTCCTTGTCTACGTTATAAGAAAGACTCGTGTACCATTGCTGATTGCCGATTGCACAATCGAATGGGAACTATCAATAATTATGAAAATTGATGTCACTAGCATTGAACCACCAGAGCACCCTGGTCAAGGTGACCATGTCGGAGAGTCCCTCGCGGGTGACATCCGAGAGGAGAGCTAAGGAAACTTGGCGGCCATTCAGAAAACGAAAATAGCAGTGCTCTGTCTCTCTCTTCCTCCCTCTCGCAATGATCATTTTGACAATTGGTAATGAAATAGTCGAAAATGAATGAGATATCCTATATCGTGTGTTAATATGTATATTATATATATTGATTTAAAGATGAGAATGAATCTGGAGGCTGTGTGCTCCTCCAGGCCTCTCCGATGTGTCACCTGATCGCCCCGCCATTATTACTTAACGATTCTCACCTTTCCGCTCTTTTTCCTTTTTAATCAGCCAGCATGATATGGCTTTGCATGTCCTTGTAATAAAACTTAAACAACCGGAAGAGCGAGTAACCATTTTTTTGTTTGTTTCAAACGATTTCGTTTCGTAGCCTTTTCATTTAATTGTCAAATAACACATTGTGCACGTAGCGAAGTTTACCTTTGACTCATGTTTTTAGGTGATGAACCAGGAGGTCAAGAAAGAGAATCCATTGCAGTTCAAGTTCCGTGCCAAATTCTATCCCGAGGACGTATCCGAGGAGCTTATCCAGGATATCACTCTTCGTCTCTTTTATCTTCAGGTACGTCAAGCCCCCCTCCCGTATCTATCGGATTTTCAAAATAATCAGATCATCTCTTAAGATCTTGATCCTCGTCGGCGAGCGTCGTCGTAAGTCGTCATTTGTCATTCGCGGATATCAGCCAACCAGGAAATCTCATCTCGCGAAGGAGATCTACCTTTCCTATCTCGTTTTTACCTCCTCGTGACCCATTCCTATCCCCTCCTCCCTCCTTTCGAATTACGTAAGTTAGAAAATTCTGATGTATCACCGCGGAACTAGAGGAGTGCACTGCTGCTGCGATTATTATTGGCACGGCATCGTAGCGATTGTCCTTGGAAAATAAAGTCTAAAGTTTTCGTACGTGCGGTACCGCAAATAATTCATTGATATCTCGAGCGTTATCGCGGTTCACTGAGAAGTCAGGCATTCCTTTGAATGCTCGCGATAAACTTTCTTGAAACTTAGTAATACCTACGGCCTCCGTTAGTTAACGCTTTTTTATCGATTTCTATAGTTGCTTCTGACTCTGTCATGAGTCTCTAAGAAATAATATTACGCTGTCCGATGATTTTGTTCAGGTGAAAAATGCCATCCTCACTGATGAAATCTACTGCCCACCGGAGACGTCGGTTCTTCTCGCGTCCTATGCCGTTCAGGCTCGACACGGTGACTTCCAGAAGGGAACTCATACAGCTGGGTTCTTGGCGAACGATCGTCTCTTGCCTCAACGTGTTATGGATCAGCACAAGATGAGCAAGGAGGAATGGGAGGGCTCCATTACCACCTGGTGGCAGGAACATCGTGGTATGCTCCGCGAGGATGCCATGATGGAGTATCTTAAAATCGCTCAAGTATGCCAATTTGTCATTCATTTGATTTACTCCAGCTGACCGAGTTCGCTATACCGATTGGATGTAATTTTATAGGATTTGGAAATGTATGGCGTGAACTACTTTGAGATCCGTAACAAAAAGGGTACTGAACTGTGGCTTGGCGTTGACGCCCTCGGTCTCAATATCTACGAGAAGGACGACAAACTCACGCCAAAGATTGGCTTTCCCTGGTCCGAGATCAGGAACATTAGCTTCAACGATAGAAAATTCATAATTAAGCCAATCGACAAGAAGGCACCGGACTTTGTCTTCTTTGCACCCAGGGTCAAGATCAACAAGAGAATCTTGGCTCTTTGCATGGGTAATCATGAGCTCTACATGCGTAGACGCAAACCAGATACCATCGACGTTCAGCAGATGAAGGTTAAAATAAATTACATATAAAACGTTTAATATTTATTAAGAAAATCAAATTCCATGCCTGTGATGCTTACTTATGTATTTGCTACTCTTGAGTGCCATGATGTTAACCCTTAACTGAGGCTGCTGGACTAATCCGCTTTAGAAAGTAAAGTCCTAAACCCTCAAGCATGAGTTACACGTGTTTTCTGGGTTTCATTAGGCGCAAGCACGAGAAGAGAAGATCGCCAAGCAGCAGCAGAGAGAGAAGCTGCAGCTCGAGATCGCTGCGCGAGAACGGGCCGAGAAGAAGCAGCAAGAATACGAGGAGAGATTGAGGAGCATGGCAGAGGAAATGGAGAGGCGGCAGGCTGAGCTTAACGAAGCTCAGGAGATGATTCGTCGTCTGGAGGAGCAACTGAGACAGTTGCAGGCGGCCAAGGAGGAGCTTGAGGATCGTCAGAAGGTTCGTCGTCTTTCGGTTGAAGATTAATTAAAATCTCGTAGCTAATTTTATTTGACAATACCGAACTACTGTATATCAGGAATTGACCGCCATGATGGAGAAATTGGAACGCTCTCACGAGATGGAGGCCGCTGAGCGCGCCAAATTGGAACAAGAGATCAGGGACAAGCAAGAGGAGGTACTGCGTATCCAGACCGAGGTCGAGGTCAAGGATGCAGAAGCCAGAAGATTGCAGGAGGAGGTTGAAGCCGCCAGGTAAATATTGGCAAATCATTTTTTTATCCACTCGCAATCTAATTGAGCGATCACGTTTTGCCTTCGATCGTTGCAGGCTGAGGCAGGAGGAGGCCGACAGAGCCTTCCAAGCAAGCACGACTCCTCAGCATCATCATGTGGAGGAGAACGAGGAGGAAGGCGAAGAGGAAGGTGAGGACGAGACTCCTCACGGCGATGTCACGAAGGAACTTGTCACCGACGAGTCTATCATTGATCCTGTCGAAGAACGACGTACTCTCGCAGAGAGAAACGAGCGTCTCCACGATCAACTCA
Organism: Trachelus iudaicus; assembly: GCA_030142595.1. Taxonomy (NCBI): domain Eukaryota; kingdom Metazoa; phylum Arthropoda; class Insecta; order Hymenoptera; family Cephidae; genus Trachelus; species Trachelus iudaicus. The sequence continues at coordinate 145,161 of JARQTH010000326.1, read as the reverse complement.
AGGTAAATATTCTCATGGCAAAGAGTTTCACTTTGGACGAATTTCTCAAGAAGGAAAATACTTAACGTTTGCATTGTTCGTTTCTGTTCAGGCCCTGAAGCAGGACCTCGCTCAATCTCGAGACGAGACAAAAGAGACGGTGATGGACAAAATTCACAGAGAAAATGTTCGTCAGGGTCGTGACAAATACAAGACCCTACGTGAAATTCGCAAAGGCAACACCAAGCGTCGTGTCGATCAGTTCGAGAACATGTAAATTATCCCACGATCCTATGCACGATCACTAATCCTACTTTAAAAATGAAACCTTATCCTTCACAATCATCGTCCGTACTGCTGGAGTGCAGTAAAAAGCGCCACCATAGCCATATAGATGGGAGCAATGGACTGCGCGATCGATCATCTAACGTACCACGCTAATAGAAAACGAATCCAGGTCCATTCACTGACAATTCAATTATCGAAGAAGTTTCCATAGCGTCGTCATTTTTTTTTTATTCTCGATGAAACTTTTATACTTACCTGCCGCGTTGTGCCTCTTCGCCTCTCCACAGCGATTGGCTCAGTTTGAAACTCGTGCTTACAGTTGTTCCTCCTCACACTTCACGGTACGTTTCACTTGCTCGGAAGGTTCCTGAGGATCCTGCTGGTCCACGCGACTTCATGATCTTTCGCGTTTGGCCTACAGGACAGGTCATCGCGCCGTCTTCTGTATTAACGTACCGGTTTAGAGTTCGAGAATCTAATCGGTACGTGCGTCATACCGGAGTGCCAGTATTCTTGTTAAAAAAAAAATAACACAATGGTAGGCGAAACGAAAAATATTGCAATTGGACGTAAAATATATGCAGCAATGGCGTCACCCAAGTTTCGCTTAGTTGATCGAAGAAATGAAAGAAAGAAACTTAGGACCAAAAGATGGAAGGATGTCTGTTAAAAATTTTTCAGTGGTCACTCGGGTCACTTTCAATCTGCGTCCTTAATGAGTATTCAGTACCTTTACAACACTCCCTGTCCTTTCCTCCGTTTGTTTCCTTATATTTTCCTTTCGTTTTCTTTTTTTTTTTTTTTTTTAATTTTAAACACTACTCGTGTTTGTCGACGAGTGGTCATCGTTAACGCCGGTTTGCCGCTTATATCGTATTTTCAAAAACTTCGCTGCACTTTCCCTCCATTTTCGTTTCCATTATATCGTTCTTCTATTGTCTCTCCGTTACTGTTACGGCGTTCGCAAAGTGATCGATTTTACTCTCTTTTTTCTCGTTCGTCTCAAAGACCATCTGTATGCAGATTGGAAGTCATACCTCGTTGAGAAAATTACCTGTCATTCGGATCAGGTAAAGTCAGAGCGAAAACAAGAGTGAATACTTGTAAAAAACAAAAAGAAAGAATGTGCGCCCGTGTATATGGTGAAAGATAAAGAGAGAAGATGCTACAGTGGCAATCCGGCGTGAAGCACGATGCACTCGTTAAACTAAGTGATGCACATTTATTGGATATAAAAAAAAAGAAAGTTTCTAAACTTTACATTATCCTCCCTCTTTTTTTTTTTTTTTCTTCCCCCGAAACGCGAACTACTTGTAAGCTGTATTTTAAATCATAGTGCGCTCGGATTATGATTACTGATTAGCGTTTTTTATAATGAACACTCGTGGCCTTTATCGATCTAACAAAGTACTAAATACTAATATACGATAATACGATAAACAAATGTCACAGCGAACACGTACCGAGGTGTTATTTTAAATTCGCGGCACTTTTAGTACCTATGAAGGTAAAGAGTGGCCGTGTTAAGGGCAGATTTGCCCTTTTCGAAAAGCGTTGCACGTTAGTTTATCACGGTTGCGTAAGATCGGATGCCAGATTGATATAATGGCTGAAAGCGTATAAGATCAGGCGCGAGAAGAGAGAGAGAGAGAGAGAGGAGCGTGAAAGTGCGTGAGTGATAAAGAGGGATGAATGAAGGTGAGTGTGTGTGCTTGAGAGAAAGAGAGAAAAATATAGTGTGGCGGCTTGGTACGCCTTGTAATTTTTAGAGCAGTTTATTTAAGGAAGTATAAAAAAAATAATAATAATAAAAGAAAAGCGAAAGATAAAAACTAACGCAACTTAAGATAATCTTTGAATGCTGCCAATTTTTAACCGTAGTTGCGAGGGAAACGCAAAGCGGTTTAACACGGTATGGGATAATCTTCGCATCAATTTATTGTCGAGGAAGGAAAGGATAAAGCGAGGAGAATTCAATTAACCGATCACACTCGTATTAATATTTTTTCTCTTTATTTTCACTACTCTATACAGTGCTACTGCTACCACCACCACCAACACACGACATTCACTACAAACTCCACCACCTACTACCGCTACACGTTACTATTGCAAAGCAAGGAATAACGATAGATATTTTTTGATTATATTTAATATTAATATTTACAAATTCGTAGCGTTATTATTATATATTATTAATATTAATATTTACAGTTTAGTAGCGTTATTATTACTATCGAGATAATATTAAAAGAAAAAAATTGAACTAAAGCAAAAGCATTTTATAATTATCTATTACTACTCGTAAGATTTGAGCAATGACACGCGTCAAGTAGAACGAGTTAATTCTTAGAGTACAAGTCGTCGCGCGGATAAAACTATACGTTGTGACTCAAGGTAAAGGAGAGAGAATTTCGATTTTTTGTTAACCTTTTTTTTTTCGTCTTCTCAAACAACGTCTCAAAATGCTGTTACGAAGGAAAATATCGGAGACGGCGGTATCGTTGAGACATTCCAAGAGAGAGATACGACGCGCGCGATCGGCCGTTGGAAACAATCAGAGTTAAAAAAAAAGTCAGGGAAAATATATTGAAGAGCGAAAAGCACCGAGGACAACAATCGGGCTCATCCGTAGGAAAGAAAAGATAAAGGAAAAGATAATACTGGAGACATATTTTATTACAGTCAATAACAATAGAGACGAATACTTGATTATTTATAATTAATTCGTCCACACACGCCTTATAACGTTAAATGCAAGAAAGAAAGAAAGGATGACGTTCGATAAATTGCAATGGCCGCCAAGTTCTTCGAAAAAGTTTGAATATTCCCACTCGATTATGCTTCTAGTTTCTCTGGTAATCTAGTAATTCTAGTTATTCCTTAACTAGGTCAGTGCACATGCATATCCAGCCGAAAATTGTTTTCGACCCTCGTAATGCGATTTGTAAATATGTAAATGAAAGTTTGTTCGTTTTTCCTACGAATTTGCTGAGATTCGGACGCCACTGGCGGCTGATCATGGTGGCTCCATGAGACAGAAAGGAAATATCAGGGAGAGACATTTAAATGATCAGAGGGTTCGTTTGATAGGATCCGAGCGATTCGCGGTCGAGGGCTACACGGTGCTAAATCATTTTTGTTTCTTTCAGGAAATCCCTACGACAAAGTATGGAAGAGAAAGAGAGAGAGAGAAAAAGTTTGTTATGTATGTATGCGAGTAGTGTATGATTGCGTGAAATCGAGGAAGAATATTTTTATGGTTCCATAGCCGAGATATTCCGAGGCTGACTTTTTTTTCTTTTCTATTTGTTTCATACTTGGCAAAGGTCTATAGCAGTATTATTGCGTTCGAAGGTCTAAGTACGCGTAACGCGTGAATAATTTGAAAAAAAAGTACACGCAACATGGAGAGACACGTTATGCAACCGCCGAGCATGGAGATGCATAGATATTATATATTAAAAATTGTTGGTGCGAGGATATATATGAAAATTACTTGTACTTTGCTGGAGGAAGCTAGAGATTGTTTAAATAAAAATCATATCTTACGATTAGGCAACAATCATTATACCTTCTCTTTTCTAGGTTCACCTTAAGGAGAAACAACGTTCGTTGTTTAATTACTTAAGATCCTAAGAAACTTTATACTTTTCAGATTGGCTGCATTGATGGAGCTTGGAGTTTCGCGTTCTCTCACTAAAATGGCTTAGTGGACTTTCTACGATCTTCAAACTGATTCGAGTTACGAGACCGAAGTTGAAGTTGACACTGGATACTGAATGCAATTTGAATTTGGCGCTTTGTCACGTGACGCTGGTTGTACGCATGACGTTACTGGGAAACACCTGTCATGCGACAGTGGCGCCAACTGCAGGTCACACCTGTTTCCTGTTCAGATGAAAAAGTAATCAAAAGTGTGAAGACGCACAAGGGACAGCCAACAGGGATTGAAAGAAATGTCTACGCATCGTCGGTGGCATACCCAACAGGATGGCACCTTTGTCGTTGACAGCTCAGGCGAAGATGAACACGACAGGTAGTGATAGTCTTTCTTGCTGGTCTTCGCTTAGTTCTTTGTAAGACTGAATTCGGATTCTGATAATAGAAACCGGCGAGAATCGTCTTTCTTAGGATACGTAAGAGACACCCTTGTTTACATAGCGCGTGACTGGGCTCCTTCTTTCTTCTGATTGTTTGACAGTTGGAACGATGCCGGCCTCTATACCTAACCTCATTTCTCAAAGTATTCCAACCAATTCCTACGGTCTCGTATTTGACGTTTCGCCAGCGTCAAAAGCGCGAGAGTCGTTTAATTCTGTTAAGTTGAGAAGGATGATAAGCATTTTGTGATAATTACATCTTTGTGCCGCGTAGAGTCACAATTTCACGAGTGAAAATTTTCCTGAGTTTCTTCTGAAATGCTGTTCTCCAGTTAGGATCCTTATTTTGAATTCAAGGTTATCTAACTTTTAATTACCATTATTGTTCAAGTCGATACCAGAAATCTTACGAATTTCCTTTTAATAAATTTATGTCGCTTACGTCGAGACGCTACCTGAAATTCTTGCGTAATTCCTTCCAAGCACAAGTGCATTTAAAGAATACCTAGTTTTTGATTGCCTGATGCAATATACGTTACTTTGTGCTGCGAGCTTTCTAGTACTTAGAATTCGATTGGCTGTTTATAGAGATGCTTAGTGGAAAAGGTGATAACAGTCTCTGGTGGTAACGGATTCCGAAAATAGCACGGAAGGTTTAAACGATATTCGAGAATTAGAAAGCAAATTACTCTGGTTTCTACTCTCGCGTTAGACGCGACGTGGAAGAGAAATTTAATTTTTTAAAGTTACAAAGAAGCGGACAATATTATCGCGAAAACTGATTTCGTCTAGCGAGATTGAAATAAAAACTATTTTTGGTCACAGCAAACAGTGCTTGAGTCCTACAACCGAATTCGAAGAAACGCTACAGCTAATGACTGATCTTTACGGTCAGACGCCCCCTAGGACGCGACTGAATCGACGACAGAGGCAAAGAAGAAAGAAGGAAGTTGGGGGGTGAGCTATATAGCTAATTTATTTCTCTTCTTTAATGAATTCAAGAGAGAAAATTCCGACTGTAAATTTTAAAGAGTTCATTTATCTCTCAACAGGATTCCAGTCCAAAAAGAAAGATCCAGCGTGCTGAGTCGTAGCAACACCTTGGATACCTTGTTATTCAGTGAGATGTGCGACAAAGCGGACAAGGACAGGGACAACGAGACAAGGGAAGAGGCTGCCAAGGAAGGAAATCGAAAGAGTAAACGTACTTTAAAGCTTCTTCGTGAAACGGAAAGGGATTGGAAGCTGGACGTGGCTGCAGCTGTTGCCTACGGCGAGAGAGCAGAACCCCTGCCGGTGACAACACCTAACAACATAAAGGTGACATCAGAAAGAGTGTTTCGGTCCTACTCGGATAGCCTTCTACTTGGCATTACGTCAAGTGTCACGTCGAACTTTCCTCTTTGTATTCTCAGGTCGAGACCAGGAATAGATTTCGGTGTCTGAGATCAAAGCCTGTCGATGTGCTAGAGCCGGGACCAGAGTCCGCGTCCGACGGTTCGAATATTCTTTTTAATAAAGAAGACTCGGTTGCCCAGTCACCCAGATCACAGAGTCTCAAGGAACGCGAAATATTCCACGATACTTTTTCGTTTCTCATTAAACTGGTAAGTGGCTTGTTTAATCATTCCGTTACACAATTGCATAATAAATATACTACATCTTTTCGTAAAAAAAAAAAAAAAACCGTATTTCATTGTCGTGGGAGGTTGCGAGAGGCAAAAGATAAAATTTACGTGAAGATTAAAGAAGAGCAAACAAAAGATATCGGCTCCGACGAAGGTCTATGGGTATGTTAAGATCTAACGCAATCTTTCCAGTCATTTCAGTACGTTATGTTTCGATTGTCTCATTGTGCAATTACTTAGCAATTTTACTCGGTAAGACGCACTTTTACGTAGCAAATTTTCGCAAGTGGAGAAAGGTCCGTAAGGGTCTTTAGTTTTACAGTTTAAGCTTTGTCTCGGCAAGCTCATCCAGGCTGTTTCTATTCGACAGGGAAGCACCGACAAGGATCGCTGTCGCAGGCAAATGAGTCACGAGGAGACACGATGGCAGAACGAACTGAAAGACTTGATATGGCTGGAGCTTCAGGCTCATCATGCAGAACGCACCCCTCTCGCGCAGGACGAGTACTTGTGCAAGCAGCGGGAAGCAGTCGGTGCATTGCTCACGGAAATTATCGAATACAGGTAATGCCATTGGAAATAATTGTTATTGAGACCTTAGAGAATACTTTACGTCCATGCTTTGTCTTAAAGGTTCGATCCAGTCGCCAATGTTTCCGATAATAGTTCCCTGGGGTCCAACCTCTCCAATGACAGCGGTACCGAGAGTCTCGCTTCCACTGCATCTAGTCCTAACATTGAACTAGGAGTTTGTCCAGGATGTCTCTCGATGTTCTGTCGAGCCTGTATCCGAAGTCAATCGGAGGCCCTGAAGCAAGTCGAAGGTCTCCTAGGTAGACTTGAGATTGCAGAAGGTCTCTACCCGTCGTCGCAGGCCTTCGCCGCGAACTATCCTCTCTACAAAAGTCCCGAGTTTACCGATAGGGTAAAGGCCATGTGTCTTTGGTACAACATGACCAAACATCATCGTTTGAAGCTTCTGATCCTCGGGAAGCTCCTTATGCTCGCTCATGCCAAAATGAGACAGGACGATAGCGTCGATTCTGGAATAAGGTAGATCTCGAAATATAGTAAGCTAAAGATTGAAGTGATACGGAGAGGTTAGGGTGCTCTTTCAGTTCCCGATCATCGGACACTGTTGACTCGGTCGAACAGCGACAGAGCGTCGTCCGCTTCGATATCTCGCAACCTGAGGACAACGCTAGTCCATCCGACAGTAACAATAGCAATGCCTCCTCCTTTGGTGGTGTTTCCCTCGCGCAGTCCTGGTCGCCCACGACGGACTCTTTATTTACGTGTAACGAGGATGACAGACTGGATCGAGTTGATTTTTATGTCATGGAATTCGACAGACAAGCATACAGGTGAGCGATGAAAATGAAGATGACTGAGAAATGAAAATTTGCAAGATTAACTGATGAAAATTATTCTTGGTACATCAGGAAGTACATAGAGGATGTGTTGAAGACAAGGGGTCTGAGAAAAAGTCTGAACTTTTTGGAAATATTACACACGGCCGTTCTGAGAAAAGCCAGATTGGCGCTGGAAAAGTATGACGGGAAAGATGGCGACAGTAGTGCCAGTGAAGAGTACGAAGGTGATCGAGAACTCAGGCGCTATGGGGTCTGGAGCAAAGAGGCCAGAGAGTTGAATCTTCCTTCGTATAGGTAAGAAGTGGGATTGACTGGAAACGAAAGGCAGGAGGTATATGTTTTTTTTTTTTCAGGGCAGCTTTTGTCTTTCTTACTCGGGTGCCGCTTGACCTGGTTCACGAGTTCCTGCGTATGCGACTGGAGCAAAAACCAGACCAGCCCAGCGCACTTTCCGTCAGACAATTGATGCGCGAATTGCGCGAGGGTCTTAGAATCGCCTGTATTCATCGGGACAGATTCGAAGCGCATTCTAAAGCCGCAGTTGCCAGCGACAAAGTAGCCTGCGAATGCTTGTTTGATCAATACATTTCTGAATTCGATGGAAACCTTAAGGCTGTTTTCGAGATGTACCTCAACTATTTGAAGCAGTGGGTCGATATGGTCCAGCATGATAGTTTTCACAAGAATCTGATCGAGGATGAATGGTCCTTTGTCAAATCCATTGCCGGAGATATAAAGGACGGATACGGAGTGGCAACGAAGAAATTTTGGTAAATAAAAAAAATTCTTAAGACTTCTGATTAATTTTTTGAATAATCTTAGAAATTTATTAGTTTCCATACGGTTCTTTTTTGTCGGTATTACAGTGAAATCGCATGTACGATGCTTCATCAGGTCAAGGAATTCCTAATAAATCGTCCCAAGGAAATAGAAAGCTCCTTCAAAGAGGGCGAGCACGAGGATGAAATCTCAACCAAGTAAGGATCAATCGAATTTCACTCTTCGTAAATTGACATATTCACATGGGATCGTTTGTACACGATTGCGTTAGGTTGACCATGATGTCCGTGGGTCGCGAATTGCAAGGGATGTTCGTTGAGGCTCGGGAGAGGATAGTAAAGAGCGTTGCCTTTGCAAGATGTTTGAGAAGAGATATAGAGAAGATGCCAAAGAGTTTTGGAGACTTTACAACATCCATAATGGAGCTGAAGGTTCTTTAGACATATACGAAATATCGACTGTTTCATTTCTGGGAACGATCCGGTTAATCCGGGGGAAATTTCACTAGGGAGCGGTCTTGGATCTGAGAACTGAGATAACTAAGGTAATCGAGGACTTCCAAGTTTCCGCGGATCGTATCAAGGAACCGCTTATGGAGATCGAGCGTATCTCAATTCACACCCGAACACGTGAGATCCTTCATCAGGCGTACAAAATGGGCTTCGATTATCACAAGGAACTGTGCAAGCTCTTCTTACCGGAAGAGAGAGTCGTCCTGGCGCGCAGTTTGGTAAGTTTCGCCCTTCTCTGGATGGACTTCGTGAGGACCAGATGCGAGCGCGGCCGAGGACTCAGGCCACGATGGGCCAATCAGGGTCTGGAATACCTAATGACGGTTTGCGAACCGCTCAACACGAAACACCTCACCGATCAGGAGTTCGAGGAACTGAAGACCTGCATGGACAGATGCATATCGCACGTAGTGGGTACAGCTACACCGGCGGCAAATTCGGACGTAGAAGGTAACCTTCCGGAGAGAATGATTCTTCAAGCTTCCTACGACCGAGAAAGAGACGAATGGAAACGATGTTTTTCAGGATTGAGAAAGCTGCCAAAATCGAGAGCAGCATCTCCCGCACGGGTCAGATCAAGAACACCGAGTCTGAATCTTCATCAGAAGTTTAAGGACAGCTTGGAATCCCCAGAAGTCTTTGGCGGAACGAAGAAGAGTCCCACGAACAGCAGTGGAAACATCGTGGGCACTTCGGAGGGTAATGTGGCGGTGAGCTTAACAGTGCCCGAACGTGGCTTAACGCGACCCCAGAGAGTCGCCCTGGCTGTTAAGAAATTGGAACGGGAGATCGACGAGAGATTGCGAAGTCGAGAGCTCATCGGACAACTCACGGATAGAAAGGCTGTAGACAGAGTCCGTATTAAGTCTAGACGCGTCACGTTTACTTGGCAGAGAGGAATTAAGATTGGTCAGTAGACATATTTTGTTGGCTGGTAATATTTCTTTTTGTAATCGAATGTTCATGAAACAGGTCAGGGAAGGTTCGGCAAGGTTTACACGGTAGTGAACAATAGAACTGGTGAATTATTGGCGATGAAGGAGGTTCAGCTTCAGCCAGGAGATCACAGGGCGATCAAACGAGTTGCCGAGGAGCTGGAGATATTCGAGGGTATCCAGCACAAGCATCTAGTGCGCTACTACGGAGTTGAAATTCACAGAGTACGATTCAGGCAATGAAATCATCACTGATAATACAGTCATGGATAGGGAGAGCTTATCATTTGCACTTTACAGGAGGAGATGCTGATATTCATGGAATTCTGCGCCGAAGGGACTCTCGAGAGTCTGGTAGCTGGTAGCGGAAACGGACTTCCGGAATCGTTGGTTCGAAAATACACACGTCAACTTTTACTGGCTGTCTCAACTTTACACGCCCACGGAATAGTTCATCGAGATATAAAACGTGAGTCTGACACGTAGATATGTATATGTGGAGATACAAAACATTCGCAGCTTCTCCTTTGCGGCGTGATTTTTCGAATACGATAACGTTCTCGATTTCTGGTTCCCTTCGGGTCGCCGTCCCGCTCAGAAGCTACGCTCTCGGGTTCATTCGTATAGTTACGCCAATGCTCTCGGAAGATTTCGTTAGGGTTTAGTTGAGGTCGAGGTGCTGGAATCTGCCGTGGGGAGATAGTCTCGGGATACAGATTTGCCCGGCAGAGGAGACGACCCGACGGAGACGTCTCCACGGACCGGCAGAAGCCCGGGTGAGATTCCGGCGCTCCGCTGGAGATGGGCAAAGGGCTCTAGAGCGGGCGGAGATAGTTGTGATACGGTTAAGGGCAGAAGAGGAACCTCCTGCCCGTGTTAAGGATGTGGTGCCCATCTGTCGCCCGATGCCCTGGGAAAGCGGCCGTGGAGGATCTCCCTAAATGTTACGTACCGATTCGCTAAGGAACGCTCTCGATTTGGTTTAAAGGAACGACTCGAAGGAGATGGAAGAGTTATCGGCTATGAAGATCTCGACCAATCAGAACGATTAGTTCTTGGATTTGGCTATTGTCAAAGCAGTCTGTCTCGGGGCACCGACCGAGGTGTCACGAGCTGCCTCGCGCTCCCGTGCTATCTGTTGATAGTTTTTCTTGCCGTGTTTCGCTACGGTATAGCAGGTTCTCGTTCGTACAGTCTCGCGTTGCTCTCGCGATATCCAGGCAATTCAATGAATTCCTGTGAGTGTTCCGGAAGTGTAGTGCAGTGTCCACCAGAGTATCCTTTGGATACAGTTCTCGGCCTCCACGAATTAGCTGCACCAACTCCGGTGAGTTCTCCCAATTTATTAATTGGTGAAGGGATCTCGATTGATAGTTAAGATTCGTTCTGGTACGTTCTCGATTCTTCGCTCTCTGTCTCTTGCACTATTTGCCTGACTCTTAGTCCGACCCTCTCTACCTCAACCTAGCAGCCTGAGCGGCCGTGGATTTCCGTAACCGTCCGCTCCCGTTGGTGCATCCAGCTGCGTTTGCTGATTTTACGTGACCCCAAAAATTGATAGGATCCATTAAGCTATCGCCTCGCCCGATAGGTTCCCCCAGAGCTCTCGTTTTGGTGGAGTTGGGCCTGTTCCACCCCAACTCCCAGTTTATACCGGCTTGTCAATTCCCGTCTAAAAAAGAATTGGCTGGCTTGCGAATGCGTGAACGACGGGTGGATGGCCGAAGGTAGCGTAGGTTGGTTCTCGAAGATAGTTCGCTCTCGGATGTTTTGTTATCTGTGTCGAGTCAAGGAATAGAATTACGTTACACCTTATACGCATAATTTTTTACAGCCGCCAATATATTTCTGACCGACGAAGGCAATTGCTTGAAACTCGGAGACTTCGGTTCAGCAGTACAAATTAAAGCTCACACGACAATGCCAGGCGAACTTCAGGGCTTCGTTGGCACGCAAGGTGAGAGACTTTACCGAACGTGTCTCTTTAAAGCGACTGGTCGCAGACTCTAGCACTCGGTTAAATTACAGCATACATGGCGCCGGAAGTTTTCATGAAGACAGGAAGTGAGGGACACGGAAGAGCTGCTGATATTTGGTCTGTCGGTTGTTGCGTTATTGAAATGGCAAGCGGTAGGAGACCCTGGGCAGAGTACGACTCGAATTATCAAATAATGTTCAAAGTACGTAATTAAAAGTGCGGAATGTAAGCTGTTCATCAATTTATGAATGTGTCACATACGTATATTTTTTTTAGGTGGGAATGGGCGAGAGTCCAGCAACACCAAAAAATCTCTCGGCAGAGGGAATAGATTTCATAGATAAATGTTTGCAACACCAATCGAGAAAACGAGCCACGGCAAATGCACTGCTTATACACACATTTGCTAAAGCCTATGAAGACGTAAATGCGGATCTATCGTCGCGCTCGTATAATACAGAGAAAAAGCTGAGCCTAAATGATTAATAAGATGTGTGAGAGAGAGAGAGAGAATGACCAACAGGATGATAGAACAAAAAATTCCAATAAGATATATACATTTTTGCCGTGTACTTACATATTGTTCGTCGTCGACCGAGAGAAGAAGTCTCTTACACCTGCATTTATAATTTCTAACGTATCCGCATTCCTGTAAATACTTATCAGCAAGCGTTAAGTCAAATGACAATATTTATTGTAGACTGGCACAGTATAGTGTCCATTTTTGTGTGGTTCGTACGTGCTTATAGTAATGATTATAATAATTATATGAGGATAGATTTATTCCAGTCGTTACCTTTTTTGCAATTGTGCTCATGTTTCTTGACACAGTGTGAAAAAAAAACAACTTCCTTTGCGTGATTTGCATGGAACAAATTGTGCTTTTTATACTCTAGTTCAGACTCAACAGCATATGCTGTCTGATTGGTTCCCTATTGAACAAGTTTCTACATTTTTTTTTAGTGTTTTTGTTGGGCCCTTTGAATTTTTATAGTCTGACGTAGCTGACACGATTCGTTTCTTTCGCTTTACAAATCAAGCGGTCTGAGATCAGGCATGAAATCGTATTTACCGCAAGGGGACCGCACTTTTTTTTAGCATTTCAGTTTCCCGCTCCTTCAAATATTATTTATTATATATTCTTCAAGCTCTTCGTCAGTTGGAACTAAAGAGTTTAATTATCTTGCCGATGTTCCAAGGCTCTGACGTATGTCTAGTTCAGTTCCTAGTCACTCATGGGAATGTTTGAGTTCTGTGCCTTGATGGAACATGGCCGATTAACTTCAGACTGCAGCGAGATACATGATGACAATAAATCGACATATTTTTCCACAAAACTGTTGTTTTTCCATTGCTTGTTTCGGCTAAAAAGAAAATAGGCAAGCGATCGTCGAACGAAGCAGCGATTTTTCATATCACCACTGTCTCTGTTACATCGAACCTCGATAAAACTAATAAACCGGAAGCTACTCCAGGCAGCCTAGTTTGAATAAAACAGACAATAATCTTGCAACGAATTTATCTTTATTGTTTCCTTTCAACGCACAGAAAAAAAAACGTACACTTAGTTACGACGCAGTTACGCGGCTGAGTTCCTTACAGAGGTATGCTTTGTATACTTTCTGTACAAACAGAAAGCCAAACTTTCTTAATAAAAATCATTTATTGCCTACGCGACGCCGACGTTAAGCGCGCGCGAACTCTCAAAATCCAAGATGGCGACGTTGTCTCTGACCGGGATTGGTCGTTACGTCACGTCTACATTCGGCATAGAATCAGAAACCGTCACGTAAGAGTTCGGCAACCGCGAAACGTCGCGCAACAAGGACTGAGGTAACTCTAAACAACAACACGTATTCAGTTTGCAATTGGCTGCCGCCTGATATGCGAGTGATATTTCTTAGCCGCAAAAGCGCGATCGCAATGTCTCGCGATATGTATGAATTTCTCATTAGGATATAATTATACATTTCACCTCGCCGGGAGGTTAGTTCGTTCATCATCATTTAAAGCTAGATTAGGACACTTCCATATATCCGTTCTCATGCTCGTGTACGTCTGTACGTCTATATATTTATATAATTACTTTTTTTTATATATACCTATACAATATATCTGTAACAATAACGAAACACAACGTCGCTCTCTCGTATCTCGCAAGTGAGCACTTAAAACGCAGCTAAACGTTAATAAAGTAACTTTGACTCTGATAAAAGTGTGAACGAGATAATGCACAATGAATAACAACGATATGGATAGGAATTGCTTATCTAAGAAGGATTGCCGAATTATCAAGATTCCTCGTGCACGGCCGTGGGTAAGTTGACCTCTGTGATTCTCTGCGACTATTCGCTCTTACAATTTGAATCGTGCTGGCTGAAAGCGCCGTGACTTTAAGCAGGGTTGACGCGATTGACTATATTCTGAAGGTTCGTTGAAAAAGTTCACGAGGTTAGGATGATCAGGGGGTTAGAGAAACAGGCGATAGATTAGACAGATAGATGCTAACGTCGTCGATCGGAAACCTTCGCTCGGTCCGATCAGTCGGCCTACCTAAGAATTGGACAAGAGTTTACTGTGCGGGCGCCAATCCGAAATCGACTGGCTACACTTATAATGCTGCTGCGACAGACGGGAGTCCATGTGATCTGGTAGAATCTATAATTAAAGGATTTTTCGTATCTTGTAACAAGATCGTCACAGTTTCTTCCAGATTTAACGGACTCCCGGGAGACACTGTACAGGCTAAAGTACACGACCACCGATCAAATCCTATTATATTGCCTACTACACGCAGCGACTACAATTACTTCGTCGCATCGCTGTGAATATTTCTTAAAGGTATGTGTTTTCCTTTAGTGTCGAATACGAGTGTCGAGTGTGTACATACAGACCGTTACAAAGTTGATTTCCCACGCGTGCGGTGAAAAACGTCACGTTTCGATAAAATGTCTACATTTGCTTCGTGACTTAATGCGAATGTCTCTTCTGTGTAACGTTTAGTGTATACATAAATTCACTTTATGGCTATTCGATTCTAGGATAAATACTTTCGTCGATATCGACTTCCGTTTCCTGGCTAACGTACAGGACAGACATCTCTATCTCCCTTGGATGAGTCTTCTCGCTCGGTATGTATTACGCATACACATATCACCTGCTGTCTGATCCTACTTGGACGTTCTCACACTTTCAACAGCACCTGGATTACCTTTTACTCCAACTCCGTCCCTCTGCGCCTTCCTCGAGACTATCACTGTTTCGTATTCTTTAACATAGCCGCCATCGCCTGCATACTGTGCTCGAGCGTTTGCGCGAATCGCATGGCGTTCGTACGGCCGTCGCTGTGAAACGCCGAGACGGAGAATATGAAGCCATTTTTTCGTAGATTGTAAGCGCAGCCGTATCCGTCCGGAACGACTGGGCCGTAACCAGCGATTACGTCATTCCTCGTTGTTACCTGAAAGAAAGATTGTCTTATTCGCGCTTCTTTTATTTTTTTTCCTTTTACACAAGAGCATCGTTCCGTCGAATGATCTTGAAGTCGCGAGGTCATAGTTCGCACGACGAGGAGAAAGGGTTTGCGAACACGCGATTGAATGCACCAGGGGAATTTTCGTTATTTCCCAAGAGCTTCCTGCCATTTCCGTACGGTGCCGAGCCTACGGGAGACTCTCGAAGGATCACGAGGGTGAGGGCGCTGCTACGACTTCCGGGCCGTGCTACCCCAGCGTGGATTGCATCCGGTCCTCGAACGCCGCCGGAAAGTCGAAGCAATTACCTTTGTTGCCGAATTGAAGTGAACTAAACTACTGTAAGGGATGAAACCTAATGGCCTCTCCCTTTAATTATCTTCGGTAAACTGACGTGACAAACGTTGTCTTTGTCCTAGAGACAGACATCCCCGGCGGTGCATCCCGACATTGAGCTACTACGACGGACTTCCGCTCACCTGGGAGGTGGACAGGGCGAAGTGATTGACGATTTTATAAGCCTCGTCGGCAAAGATATCCGGGACAGGTTCACCAGCTTCCTTGGCAGCGTAGCGCAGTCCCATCAGATGATTGTCGATACCCTGACCCATGATGTTGTCCATCATCTCCTTGGACTGTCGCTCCACGGCCACGTCGAACAGTTCCTTGATCTTCTCCTCCTGGGAAAAGGACAATATTTCTGGCAACCTGCTGGTATCCGCTGCCGAGTAACACTGAGACGATCGATCACCCAAGATAGCCGGTGCTATATCCAGGGCGTATATAAACATGCAGTGTGCGAAGGGTTGTTTGACGTGACTCTAGACTACTAGCAGCCTAGATCAAGAAAAAAAAAAGGGGGAGTGTCCACGGTTGCAGCTGTGCCAGCCAGTAGTTGCGTGCAGAAAATGAGGGAAAGAACGAGCTGAAACAATAACCTGATAATCGAGAAGGACCTTGCTAGGGTTCTCAGGATTCTCTTGCGTAACGAGGGCTGACGATAAGGTAAGAAAATAAATAGAATATTCCCATGGTATTTGCCAAGGGCTGCCAGAGAGGATACCATACGCTCTTGAGGATCTCGCAAACACTCGAGGCAAAGGGACTCCCGGCGTTGTGCGTAGCCGCAGGATTAATTGATTGCCCTTTTCGAGGGCCGCCGTCCTGGGCAACCTGCCGTTCGGCTGTTCCTGCGTCTACGCAATTTTCCAACCGCGAGGTCCTTTCCCTTTGAGATCCCCATCAGCCTTCCGGGGGAGAGGGCTCTTCTCGTGTTCCTGGATCCCGTCCTGGGGAATCGCTCGAGGCTCCCCAAGAGAGCATCCTCGAGTAGCGAATAAAAAATATCTTTTTCTCAGAAACAAGCAAAGAAACGAAGCGCTTTAAAACTTTATCTCTTTCTCTCTTGTTCGCTACGAAAAAATGGAAAAGATTCAGTTACACTGTAAATGGTGAACTGAACTCTTTTGGAGCCTTCCTCTTGGTCCGCGGTCTGCTGACTCGTCGGCTGAGACTCAGGGTCACCCTGGCACATGGCTTTCACCCAAGCCAGAGCTTCCGGGCTCGCGGCTCTTATACAGTCTACCCGACCCAGGGCGAATCTTCTTATTCCCGCGCTTTCGTACGTAGCCACCAACTGCCCATGCAATCTGATCGTCCGACAAATAATTATCTCCCGAGCAGACCGCTCATTTTAGCCTATATCTATATGTATATTCGCATAGTCGTGCATCTGAGCAAACGTAACCCTGAACTACGTTGAATTCACCTGAAGTACGTAAGCTGCAGTGCCAGCTGCACGTAGACGTCGGGACTGATGTTGCAGGACTTTATGAAGTCTTTGGAGTATTCCTCAAACCATAGAATACACAGGTCCAGATCCTCCACCAGCCTTCGTAGACGTGAGCATGAGTTATAAGAATGACGTACAACGTACAGACCCAGAAAGAAAATTTAAATGGCGACTCTGTAGAGACTTACGCGTCGAAGGTTGTCATGGCGTCTCTGATGTCGCTGAGACTCTGTTCGGACAGGTGCCATTCCAATTTCTCCGGCGCGGGTAAATGCGACGGGATGAAGCTCTCGTCGGGAGGCGGCATCGCGTCCACCTTCTCCGTGAGTTCCTCGAATGCCGTAAATACGGCTGGTGCTTCGCCGGCCGAATGCTCATAGGTCAGGCCCCACATGCCGTCCTAGTGTCACGAAGGATATTCAATGCGTGAGAAATGATCTGTCCAAGTGTCTTTGGAGAGATTAGAGAGAGAGAGAGAGAGAGAGAGAGAGAGAGAGAGAGAGAGAGAGAGAGAGAGAGAGAGAGAGAGAGAGAAGTTAGGGGGACGAAGGGAATCGGAGGCATTGAGTAAACGAGCAACATCGTCTTCCTTGACACCGATAAAGGCTCGCTTGCATAACGCGCGACGCGCGATGCGTTCTCGCGGAGAAAGTGTCCTGGGAGAATCGGAATGGATCGGAAGGCCAGAAGGCGACAGAATGGACAAGCGTGGACAGAGAGGACTTTGCCAATGAGCCACGCGGCGACAGGTGGTCCTCTCGATGAACCCATCGGCAGCAACTGACCTTGCCCAGGATGGCGTGGAAGGTCTTGTCGAACCATCGATTGGCACCCAGATGTCTGGAGCCGCCGCCGTGAAGAGCATGATGAAGGACATTCGCGTAGTCGCGATTGCCGATCCACCGGTCATCGCGCCGTAGAGGATTGTTGAAGGTGGCAGGTAGGACGTCGTCGTCGACGCAGACGACGCAGAGACATCTCTCGAGGAGTTCGATGTTGTGCCGATTTTGATCGTCTGAAAGATCGAGTGACGGAGCCCTTGGTTAACGTTGAAGGTTATAACGGCGGATAACGAAATCGTCAGGTTAACGAAGAGGGAGTCGTTAGATCGTCCTCGGGCACGCGGAGGCACGCGGAGGCACGGTTATTCGATTTGCCGAGGATGGCTGCTGGGGTTGCGTGAGGTCGAGTTGCGGGTTAGGGAGCTAATGGGGAATATTGCGAATATTGGTAAGAGGAGAACGGCTGGATAATTATGGTGGTAGGCCTGAGTTGCGCCATCCTGAAGGGATCGACCGATAGAGGGTAGAACCCGGTAGACGCTACAGGCTCTTTCAGTTGGCGCGGATGGACCGACCTTTCAGTAGCTCCTCGCGAGCCTGGGCCCAGACCGGTCTGCGCGCCGTGGTCAGGATGCCTACTGGTGGAGTTCTGGGGTCGGCTTGTATCTCCATGATCTTTAAGATCTGCTGGGTCAGTTCCGCTTCCGTTACGCGTCCTCTGTCCGAGGCTCTTACCGGGATGCTGTAAAACTACGGATACAAGAATCTCTTGAATATTTTATATCAGCCCGATGGACCGTCTCGATTCTACCTGATTGTGATGAGCGACGATTATGTGATTGCCGGAAGAGACTCTGTCCAGCACAATCTGAGTGTCGACTTCCTTTCCTGGTCGCCGATAGATACGCAGGACCTGATAGTGCTGAGCCATGCACAGTGGCTGCAAGGACTTGCCGTCCTTGGACTTGACTCGCTCCACCTCCAGTTCGGATCTGTCGAAGAGCAGGAAAAATTTGTCAAACGTTAACATTAATGGTGTCTGTTATTGTTGAAAGCAAGAAATGGCTGCGCTTCTCCTGCCGCTGAGGGAATCGAAGGATCCTGAAAGAAAGCATAGAGTCCTTGCAGGAGACCAGGTCGCGAATCCCGTAGCTTTGAGCCTCTATAGAGGCGCATCCTCTTTATCCTCGCTTTCTATGGATCTTACAACCGGGATTTCCTCGCAGACAGGCCTCCAAATTGATTCCAGTCGGCATTGCTAATGTGGCTTCTTTTTGTCCTCGTTAACGGGCCGACATTCAGGCGGGATTCAATCTTCCTGGATTCTCTATCCGGCTAGTTAATGTTCCTCAAAGTAAAAAAAAAAAGAAAAATTCAAAGAAACGGTCTACGGATTTCTTGTTTTGACATTCACCATGAATAAAAAGTACGAAAGTGACTAATGGGATTCTGTATAAGGAAGCACAGAATATTTATCGGGTACGCGTCTTACACGTAAACCACCGTGGCATTGGAATTGCAAAATCTCAAGTAAACCACCCGCGTCCACGTTCGCTCTTACCTGTCCAGCAATTCCTGATAGTTTAACAGTTCCGTCAAAAATCGCGCAAGAAATACAGCAGCTTCGCGCTGATTGGCGAATTGCTTTGGTCTCGCTGCCAATCCGGGATTGCTGTTAATTGGCAGCGCCAGAGGAACCGACAGATACATGTCATTGAGCCACCAGTCAGTCGCCTGTCAAAATATGAAAAGACCACTATAAGTATAACAAGGGACAAACGAAGCACAGACCGTACAAAACAACGAGTTTTCAAACGGCGACGCGACGTTCGTAAGCCGCGTGCGGCTAAAAATTAAAGAGCGCGACAATCGCGTATCCTAATCCTTATTTAATGATCCAGTTTTGTCAGACGGAAAATCCTTAATCCTGCCAGGAGTGTAGAACTTCAAAAAAAAAAAAAAAAAGAAAACATGGTGACTACAGGCAAAATTTTTGATATATATATTTTTTTTTCATTAGCAAATTAACTTTTACTTTTTTTTTTAATGCGTTCCTCTACGATTCGCTATATTATCAAAAAGCGCTATTCGAATTTTGATCCGGACGAGTGCAAGCATTCCCAGGCTGGGTATAGAGCGGAGCTTACTTATCGTCGAGGCAGGAATAAATGATATAGTATAAAAGTAGAAGATGGCAAACCCTGCGTGTTTACCACTCGACTGCGTAGGAGTCCAAATCATAGCTCAAGCACAGAACTGGCTTTGTAATTCGATCGATCTGGGTCACCGACGACGAACGTACTACACGGCATGAATCTTTTAGGAGGTTCCGTATAGGGCTTGACGATTCATCAGTTTTGCACGTGAACTTATAGATAGAAACGCAGACCTTCCGCTCTGCCCTGAAGAAGCCGCTTTTATACCCAGTCATTCTTTATTCATACTCTATAACGGATTAAGGTTGACTGAAACTTCCATCAACCGTGTCTTCTAGAACCGTGACGTTAAATGTGGACGAATAAAGTTTTCAACGCACCGCAAAAAGTATTCATATTATTGTCAACAGTGCACAGCATCGATTCCCACGTAAGCCCCAGGGTCCACGTGATGATTTCCTCGTTCATTCACAGCGATGAATACCTCTCTCTATACGGTAGCCTGTATCTAACTGTACGCGCGTATAAAAAATAAAGCTAACCTCACACCGAATACGGTTCGGTCAAAAGATAATCCGTCGGGCAGAATTGGCCGCTTTGATTTTCACAGAACGTCACAGGTGAATCCGAGTGGCGCGTCCTATAAATATTGTCAAGTCTTTCCGTTGCGCAACGCCGTAACACGAGACGAGAGAGAGAGAGAGAGAGAGAGAGGCTGTGTGAGCGTCACGTGAGTTATCTCGTGAGCGGAAGTGTGTGTGTGTGTGTGTGTGTGTGTGTACTCGACCGGATTAAATTCAGGAAGGGCAATCAGGTTCTGCGATAATTGTTTATTCAGACGGAAATGTCGCCGGCGTCCTCTCCTCCCGATTGTAAATGGACCCTTTCTCTCTTATTCCTCCTATTGCTCTCTTAGGGCCCATTCACACGTTTCTACCTGCCAGCACTGTCGCTGTACCTGCTACCTCCATCGTCTGTTTTAGCAATTGATCTCGTTCCTCGTGTTATCAGAACGTCGGACCAGCCGCAATCCCGTCACACCGATTCCCATTCGATCGCGATCGGAATCCTTAGCGGCTGCTCGGTTATTCGGATTCTCGCATCGAGATTCACCAGTCTCGAGCCCATTAGCGTTGCAAAATCATCCCGTCTTTCTCGTGGATGCCAAGTCTCTGTGTTCCGCAATGGGACGAGTTGAAAATCACGTGAGCGATGCATTACCAACCTCTTTCCGTAATATGGATTACCCTTCGAATCGAAGCCGCGATGCTGGGACGTCGGGACGCTGCGGTGTCGATGTACGTAGACCTAAGGATTTCGACACGTTCGCCGTCTAAGGAGACGCGCGAAGCGCGAGACTCGAGTCGATCGCGAGCGCGAAACATTTCAATGTAAATACCGGCAGCGAAATTCTTGCGATTTTATCTTCCTTTTATTTTCTTGGCTAACTCGACGTTTTTACACGAGAAATCGAGGTTTGGTGTTACCCCTTCTCTCTTTTTTTTTTCATCTTTTGAAAAGACGCTTGTGGACTCGGCTGTGGAGATTGATACAACCTACCGATCTCCGTGCTCACTCGGGACTCTCACTGTATTACGTATATACCTACCAGGCACGGGACTCTTAACGAGTTGTGTTACGATAAAGTATTCATCTTGGTGCTGTTAGGAAATATCGTAATAACAATATCTTAATAGTTAATGCAACCGATGCTAATGGTAATTTATATTTACGCAGGGTACGTGATAACTCGATCGGACGCAAAGCGATGTACGTGATGACTGAGAGAGAGAGTAGAGAGAGAGAGAGAGAGAGAGAGAGAGAGTGTATTATTAATTGGAAGGGCAGCTTCCCCTCGCGTTTATCATTCCGTGGAGGAGGAGGAGGAGGAGAAGGTGGAGGAGGTGGAGTAGGTTAGGGTGTGGAAAGAACCTCGAAGCCAGAAGCCCAAACGGTAATCGAATAATTCCTCGTGAATTTCGTTACTCCTGGAGAGCAACGAAAAACCAGAAACCTGAGAAAATCCTTATTACAGCAGACAGACGAGTGTCTTGAAAAAAAAAATTCAGAGAATCCTTAACAAGCTCATCCTCGAGGCATATTCCAATTCCGACCGTAGGATTTTCTCACGGGCTCGAATCAATGATAAATCTGTGACCGCCGGCGATGAAAAACTTTTGAGATTTTTTTTTTTATATCCTTCAAAAATTCAGATCGACAACCTAACGTCAAAATTCGTCTGTCGCGTGACTGTACCAGGCCCGGAAGTGCATCGGTCCAACTGAAAGATCGCACGGTCATCCCAGGACCCGGTGCGTCGGGTCCTACGGCACTTTTGCTGCATTCGCTCGAATCCCGAGAGACATCAACCCCGTTGATGGAAGTTGGCCCGGTGTCAAGTTACGGAGATTTCAACAGAGGCCTACACAATGCCGAGTCAATTTTAGCTCTAGGCGCAAACGCGGCCGTATCGACCCCCGCGGACGCAGCCACACGAGGGTCTGTTGCGCCCTTATCCCAAGTCTACGTGTCCACCTATGTAACCACTCCGGTGCGTTTCGTGTATCCCAGCTTGTATACATATATATACACGTTACGCATACGTACGCTATACACCGAGTGCAGACGCACCGAGCGACACGTTAGCCCGCAGAAGGTGCGAGATACGAAACCACGGAGTCTGGCTAACTGGCACAGCCGTGGAGGTTAATGAAGTGTATCATTAATTAAGACACCGGATCCAGGAGGTGGCTCACGTGATCGACGCCCTCAGGATCCAACGTGATATATCTTGCGCGATTGTCTGCCTTGACGCCGGGTAAAAAAAAAAAAAATTTCGATAGATGAAACAGGATACTCGATACGGAGGATCATCCGGGAGGAGTGATCCGAGTGACGTTCACGCGCTTAACTAACCGTGCTTTCAATCCGAACGTGGCTCCAGGCGCTTTGCGACCTCGCAAGATCATTTCGATTATTCTCATCTCGTATCCTGTCGACGATGTCGAGGTCTCGGATTTCTTTTTTTAGCAGGTATTTTTCTTCATTCATTCGAACCAAGCTCAAAGGAGCCTCTCTCGTCCGGACTCTCGACCGCGTGAATGTCCAGGGTCGTGGAGGATGGTAAAACCTTCGCACCTCGTCTCTGTACAAGGAATCGGCAAACAGATCAAAGATCGTAAACCCGTGGCTACGCGGATTATGAATTCCAGTGAGAAGGAGACTGAACGAAAGATTATGGCATTGGGAATAATATTGTACGCGATGCTAATGAAAGTCCTTGAAAATTTGTGGAGGATGAAAGAGTCGAGTGGTAAAATAATAAAAAAAAAAAAAAAAATTGATCCCCAGGTAAAGATCGATCGACGACGAGAGACCGTACCTCCCCTGGGAAGTGGGTCGTTGGGGTTGGACCGTTGCTGTCAGGACGAGGTCGGGGTGACCCAGATCGGATGCTCACCTGTACGCCGTGGGCTGCTCCTGCAATCGTTAACCGGGATTCTGCGCAGATCAGCACTGCCTACGAAGGACACCTTTGCGGCTTACACACCTTGCACAATTTATCCTCGGAAATTTTACGAGGGCACCGTTCTTATATACGCGTCTCTTTCTTCCTCTGTCGCCTACACGATTATGGACCGTTTGCCTGTGTTTCGAGTAGATCATTTGTGTACGTCTGTCTTATAGGTATATATGGCGTTGACGTGTAACTCGTGGAGGTGTACAGAATCCGTAGGTAACGTGCATCGATCCACTTGACCTGCCCCCTACGAGTCTCCTGTTTCTATATCCGTAGGGGTTATAGACGGTCGACCCTTGGAGGAATTTTTAAATTTACACAGAACCACCTGGCGGATCTATTTCGAAGCTTGGCATTGTCGTGCGACTCTAGCGAATCATTATTCACGAGTGTTTATCCCAGCAGGAAGACTCGGGGTCTATGGCGATCGTATTGCTGCTCGGGTCTTGGCTCACTTTCCCAAGGATAATTGCACCAATCACGGTATTACATTATTAGAGCCGCATATACGATTGAGTTTCCCAAGATTCGATAAGAGCGCGGAATCATGATCCATTTCGATTATATCGATACGTCGATCCTCGATCCGCTTGATTAACTCGCGCGCTGTGATTCCGTTGGTCTTTGACTTCTGATCGCGGGTCTGATTTTAGGAATTACGATCTCAGGAAAAAAAAATCCGTCTTAAAGGAGAAATATCATTGTCGCGGGGACGTCGGGCGTCGGGGCCGTCGGGACGGTTGTGTATTTCCATCGTGTTTCACGGACCGAACGGTGCCTGGGAGAATTTCTTGGATGTCTGTATTTGTGGGTTGTGTAATCGAAACAGGACTTGGAGAAGGTGGGGGGTGGTGGCTGGAGACGCGTTGCTACTTCTTCAGGATGCTGGAACAGGGGTTGCGGACTTGTAGAACGCGGATAGAATTAAAGGTTAATCCCACGGGGTATAGCATAAGCGTGACGGGGTAGCTACCCCTACCTGAATCTTCGGCTCCCTTTCTCATAGATATACTCGCTTCCCTCCGAACCTTAATATATATTTATGCTACCCTCTCCCTTCTTGTCTGCTGAGTTTCCAGCGGAATAAGTGGCGGCAGTACCAGTGACAGCGGTAGTGGCGAAAGAAGAAGAAGAAGAAGAAGAAGAGGGCTTTGTTTTTCGTCGGAGACACGAAAGACACCATAAATATTTGCCTTCTTAAGTGCCGCTGGAATATAAGACGAGCCAAGGGTGGATATAGTGCCTCTGAAAGAAAAAAGGGGTGGAAGAGCTTGTCGTATTTCCACTCTAAAGCAACAGAAGTGCACAAGAGTGAAACTGGTACCACTAGTATCTTCCCCGCAGCCTCAGCCAGCCCTTTCGCGTCCGAAGTTGTTTCTTCGTCTACCGGCTGAAATAGCCGAGCGTAGAAACTGCTGGGAAAATGTCAGCCTTTGAAAATGATCCCTCCTTACGCGCGAACCAACTGGCATCCGTGAGTTCAAGGTCCCCAAAGGAAAATTAGGTTTCCGCTGGCAGCGTGGCTTCCGGCATTAGGTTCTTCAGCTCCTTTGCTCTCTTCCTCCCTGCTCCCGCTTCTCGACCCCCCCAATCTGCAACTGGACAATTTTCTAAACGACCGCTATCATTCTTTTCGGCTTGAGCTCCCGAGAGTATCTCGAGGGTGAGAGAGTCTGGACCGGATACGAGCGAGAGAGAGAGAGAGAGAGAGAGAGAGAGAGAGAGAGAGAGAGAGAGAGAGAGAGAGAGAGAGAGAGAGAGAGCGAGCGAGCGAGAGAGAGAGAGAGAGAGAGAGAGAGAGAGAGAGAGAGAGAGAGAGAGAGAGAGAGAGAGAGAGAGAAGGACATACAGAGAGCGAAGGGTGGGAGAACGAGAGACCCTTTCTGTTGTTTAGCGTATCACTGGGAGACCCACAGCCAATCCAAAAGGCTTAGCTGTTTCAACAAGGGATTACATCACGATACCCGATCCGGACCAAATTTAAATTGCCTAGATTACACGAAGCGTCATGGATGCCACCGGGTACGATGCACCAGGACAGAGGATATCGTTGGATGGAGTAGAACAGTTTTTAAAATTTTCTCGATCCTCGCGACACTCGCCTCCTCCTTAAGGATTTCATGAACTTCCATGATCATTTTCCTTTTACGGGACGAAGCAATGGGTGATTCCCATCTTCCCTCCACCTCACGCCCCCTACACTTCCGGCCCAACCCGTTCGGCTGCACCCTGCCTACAGAAACAGCTTCCGCTCTGGTGCCCGATTCGCGTCTATCTCTTCGCGCGTCGAATTCGCCCGTCGCGACGTAAATATAATCTCGAACATCAAAGATGGCCTCGGCGTCTTATGCAAAGCGCGCAATAATCCGTTTGAACGAGTCGTTTGATGGGAGCGAGGAGCAAGAAGGGGACCGGATGATGCCTCAAGAAAACACTTCGGTAATTCATTCTGAAAAGTTTCTTCCTTTTGAGGTCACGTGGCTGCGAGCACCAGGATAATTGCCTCGCGGTAATTCAGTATCCTCGTGGAGCCATCTCCTGGGCCGGGAAGAGAGACGTCGACGCACTAAATTCAAAATGACGTTTCGTGTCGGGAGATTTACTACGAGGCGTTCCGACTGGGACGAGGAAAGGAAAAGGAAAAAAAAAAAAAAAAAAAAAAATTAGTCCAAGCGATTCCTGGGCCGAGTTCAGGGCAGTCACGAGGGTTCGCCTGCTAGGATCTAACGCGATCTAACACGGTCTAGCCAAATGGAGGCGTTAAAGAGAGCAGCCAGGAGCAGGGACAAAGGACTCGTGTCTGAAGGAGCGTGGGGAGGCTACGAGGGAAAAGGCTGAAAACGGATAAAATAAAGAAAGCTCTTTTCGCAGAGCCGACGCAAGGGTATCGATTTACCCGATAACTCCGTCTGTATCGCCGGTACATCGGGAACTCCGTCGTCTGCCGTCGTCTTGCTTTTGCTCGTTCGTTCGCATCAAAGTAAGAAGGAAAGAAAAAAGCAATCTCCACTTTAGACCCGTACCATAGTCACTGGCACATAGTCCCGTTAAATAAGCGTATGCTCCTGTATATAGGTCCTGCACGTGTATAACCTGCCTGTCGAGGGAATATATTATTTTGTCTCGACACAAAGGAGAAAACCTGATACCGATAAGAAATCGTCCCTCTCGAAGGTATCGGGAAGTCTCGCGCTAACGATGCTACGTGAAATAAAAGGAACGAAGCTGCTGCATAATCGCCCAAAGAGAAGCTGCTTGACTTTTCTAGATGCGAAGCTGAGTCGATATTTGCTTTAAAAAAAAAGCACGTCGTCCTGCTATCGGCTCCTAACGAGATTAGACGCTGTCCGGTCACGTGGGTAGGCGTAGGCGGACGTTCTGCGCGTCCTGTAAGTCCTATGCGTGGATAAAAGGTGGCACGTGTCGAGGAAAAGAAAAGTTGGCCTGTTCCCGTGGGAGGTGTAGCTTCGGAAAATGAAGCGAGAGTTTAGCGTAAAGCTGGCATTTACCGAGGATGTTATGTCGCATACATCGCGTACGTCTTTAGCAGTGGGCTTGAATGGGGTGTACAGGGCGGGTGGATCCGGGATGGAGGATACGAGGGAAACGAGAGCTTGACTCGACCGTAAAGGTTTATTGCCTCTAGGTTTGTGCCCCCTTGAGAGTACGTTATATATATATATATATATAAAAGCACAAATCCCAAAAGAGGCATGAACAGTGGAGGAGAGTGCAGTGCGAGGGTGAAGGTGGGTAAGGGCGAGGGGTGGCGAAGAGAGAGAGGGAAGGTCGATGAAAAAGAAACAACATGCGTCTCTTTGCTCTTTCTTTATCCGCAAGAACCACGTCGTCCTAATAGCCTCGCAAAGCCATTTCCACGTTTTCCCCCGTTTCGTCTGCTTTTAAAGTTTCCCAGGCAAACCAGGGAGCTTCGGTGACCAGGACGGCTGGGACAGCACAGAGACGAAAGAGGAAGAGAGGAGAAGGTGGACCGCTAGAGAGAATGAGAATATCCCTGGGAGTACAACGCAGGGCGGTAAGCTAATATTACGGTGCCCCGCGGCGAACTGGAAAATTTCATTGAAACTTCCATTATTCATCTGGCTTTGGGCTCTGCGTTGCTCTGTAAATTCAATTGGAATCGCAAGCGTGCGAATTAACGTCTGCCGTGTCGATTGCGAGTGACGTGTACGTCGTTGCGCATGTGTCAGATTTCATTATCGTATGACGAATGGACAGTGGAGGTCGATCTGGGAATTTTGGCGGCTGTTTAAATCTCATTGAATTTGCCAGGAAGCAAAAGCAAAACTGCTTGTAGGTCGGACGAGACGCGCGTAGCGCCCTATCTCGAGAATCGACTCTGCTACCCGTGCCGACATTCGCATGTTATTCCCGTGGGACTTGGGATACAATCGTTATTCTGGATTTCGATTTATTCCGCAGCGTCGAAATACATTTTCGCTTTTAGAAGCGGAACGAACTCGGCAGTCAAGGCAAAAGCAATTTTCGTCCCTAGAGTCCGTGTCCTCTGGTCCATTCAGTCTTCGAGTCCCCTCGGTCCCCCAGTCCTCTGGCTCGGTCCTCTTGCTCAGGAAGGCGAATTGCCTGCCGTCCAATCTGCCGAACGTTTCTGGTCTATGGGCGTTATTGACTTGTCGATCGCACCTCGTGAAAACTTATTTCATTGATATCAGCGCGACTGCGACTTCTGTACGAGCCTGTAGAATTTTTCCGGTTAGACCGGCGGATACCTTACTTAAAATTGACTGTGTTATCGTTACAGGGAGAACGAGGGTGAGAGACCGCATGCCGGCGCTTTTAACGAAGCCAGCCTCCCATTTATGGAGCCAAGCAACCCTTTCCCTCTGCCCTCTGGCAACCCTCGTATTGTGCTCTAGTCGTTCCATTGTTCCACAAAGCTCTTTTGGCGGCGTCAAAGATCCCGAGGAGCTGCCGCCGCCTCCCTCCGCGATGCTGTACGTGAACCAGGGGGTTGCCATTTTGGTACGTCAGGGCCGGCGCGGTGAGGGGGGTTTAGGGCCCGTAAATCCATTTATTTATTTATTTATTTATTTATGTGCCACAGGGGTCTCGGTGGGTGGACAAGCGTAACCAAGGGGCTAAGGGGTAGAGATCGAATAGAAGGGATCAGGAGGAAGGAGGATGGAAGAGCAGGGGATGGAGAAGGAGGCAACGAGTGAGGCACTATGCATAGCGTCGGGACGCGTCCCGTGGGACCAGATGGGGAGATCGCTGCTAAAGTCACGGAGTGCGACTACGGCGTAGCCTACGTAGGTAGATGCCAGAGGGGGGCAGAGTCTCTCGAGGCATCGGGGGTTGAAACGAAAATGGTGTTGTGCCACTTAGACGAGGCTTCTTCTTCACCCCCCTCCCCCCCCCATGTCACTTTTATATTTTTCTTTATCTTTATTCTTACTGCGCACAGCTACTGCCTTGAGCCATGAATATTTAAGGTGATCCTGCCTGATGGTTACCAGTGACGCTTACCCAGTTTGTTGTTTTCTGTCTACGCTCCAGAAGACGCTGCTGAAGCTTGGGTCCAGGTCCGGCCAGGAAGGCCTTCGCCAGGACGCGTGTCCTCTCCAGATGATTCGGAGCGACAGCCTCGACCTGTTGCAGATACTTTTGAACGGTGATCTCCAGGTCGGGTACTGGTAAGCTGGGCAGTGGTTCGTCTCTCTATAAAAAAAAAATATTAATAATAAAATAAAAAAGGAAAATTATAAAAATCCAGGTACGAACTGGATCAAAAGAAAGGGGCATTTTTATGGCATTAGGGAAGGTCGGGCGCGACCCTTAAGGCGGCTCTGTCGATTGTAAAATAAAGAATCAATTGAGAAACGAAGCGTGTCTGGTAGGGGTTCCGGTTTGCACGGCTGGTTGATCAGGATCCCCTAGGATCCTAACCTAACAAGACCAACTTTGCGACCCAGAGACTTCCTTCTTCCTTTTTACTTCTTCTCTCTTACCTTCGACACAGACATTCAATGGCTTTGCTCAACCATCCTCTACTTACTCATGCATATAGATAACGTAGGAGGTTCATCAGGAGCAGCCGCTACTTTTCCCGTGGTTTACGTTAACCCTCCCTCTTCCCTTATTCTCAGGTTCTCCCCCTCTCCCTCCCCTTCTAATTCCTAGCACAACAAGAATCCTGGGGGGGGGAGGGGGGGGAGACGTGTAACGATTTCGATTCTCCTGGTTGCGGTGCCATGAGTCAGTCTCATCCTTTCCTGTCCTAACCCTGCGGAACTGTAATATACCGGGTAGGTCTTATACTACCCTGAACTATCCATCCGTCCATTCTCGTAGACTTCACCCTCCTCCACGAGAGCTCCTCGTCTCCCACGTAGCGGCTGTCTGTTCCCAGGAGGTTTCCTCGCCCTCCCTCATTGCTATGCACCGCTCGAACTCTACTAACGACCTCGCACGCCCAACCGAGCATCGTCGTGTCCCACTCTCGCCCTTCCTTCGTCCCACTTTCCTCTCTCGCTCCTTTTCATTCTACCTTCCCACTTTCCACCTCCTACACCTCCGCATCTGCATTCCGAGGGACCGCGAGGTATTCGAGTGCGAACCGATCGAAGTGCGAATACAGAGCGACGGACTGTCAGGATAGCTGGAAATACTTCTGGAACAGCCAGAGGATTCTGTTATTTTCAGACAGGCGACTTTGAATTCGCATCGATGATTTCGATCAATTGGCCTCGTTTGCACGGACTCGCTAATAATCAATCGTATACCGTGCCTCTCTATTCGAGCTTACTGAATTCGAAATAATTCAGATACCCACCCCTCCTTTGGTGCGTGACGAATGCTCGGCCCGAGCCCCGTAACCGCAGTGCCGTGTGTGGCCCGACGCGACCCCCGTTCTGTAATACGCGGTTTTTTTTTTTTATTTTACAAGGCAACGTACCTGCTACTAATTGTACCACGTGAGTCTTCAAGATACTGGGGGATTATTGAGTTTGAGATTTTTTTACACACTTTTTTTTTCAATCCCTAGTCCGCTTCTAATGTCCTGTTGCATTGTGTATCTATACTTACCCATACGTACCAGAAGGTGGCACCTTGCTCAGTGCGAATTCCCTATAGACCGCAGCGGTATGCAAACAGTCGAAGGGGATCGAGGGTGATCGAGGGGGATCGAGGGGGATCGAGGGGGTTGCCTGTGGCTCGTGGCCCGTCGCTCATTGAGGGGTTGTTCTCGTAGCCGGTAACGCGGGGGTGGGTTCTGGTACTGGCACTCGCAATGGCACTGGTAGTGGCAACAGCCGCGAGGGTCGACAGGGGCGTCACTAATTGGAGGGGTGCCGGGGGGAAACCTTGTTATCTCTTAATTGCTACAACCCTCGTGCTGTTTTGCATCGATAAGAACCGCTGTTCTCGTGGAAGCTGTATCTTCTTATCATGGACCATTCCGTGGGACTCGTTACGACCAAACGCAACGACTACGAGATACAGTAGAATCTCTACCTCTTTCTCTATTTTTTTTTTCTTTCTATTCCTCGGAGACGATCATCTCGTACAAACGTACCTTTTCTTTTTCTAAGTCCCATCCCTCCCATCGTCCACCGGGATAAACTTTACCCTCCCTCAAGTTATTCTCTCTTGTCCGAACTAACCGCAAATTTCATTTTACCAAGGAACAAACTTTCCACGTGAAAAGTAATTTCGCCTTGGTACCTCACGATCAAATCGCGCTTACGAGACTCATTCGTTTCTCACAACAGCTTTCCATTCCGAGTATTCAAATGGCAACCAGCGTCTCCTCTCTCTCTCTCTCTCTCTCTCTCACACTCTCTTTTTCCTGGTCTGCTCATTGCGTCTCTCTCTATCTCTAGTCGCAGTGGATTCCGGTATTGCTTGATTATTCCGCGCTGTCTCGTAAGAGCAAACTTGCAGCGAAGGATCCTGGAGCTTCGTAGAGTGAGAGTGTGTGAGAGAGAGAGAGAGAGAGAGAAAGAAAATACAGACGACTGGAAGCTCAACTCGAGGGACGCAGAAGCCGTGGGCCGTAGGCAAACACCGGCAAACCAAATAAATTGGCAAACAGCGTGGGCCGACTGGCGATGTGCAGTCGCGCGGAGCAATTACGGATTTAGCCAGAGGAGAGAGACGAGAGGGTAGCTGCTAACTCTTTGTGCAAGCTTAAGAAGAAGGGGCGGCCAAGGGTAGCAGAGAGTGGAGGGAGTGTGCCAAGAGACTCTCGAATGCACGCAACGTGTATACCAGGAGAATCAGGAGGCACTGAAGTAATTGGAGGAGAGAGGTAGTAGTCCCTGCGCGAAAGGCAGAGCGATTCGATCGACAGTCCCTCTTCTTATTTTCTTTCTTTCGTTCTCTTTCATCTTTTACCTCTTACATCTTCTAGCAGCTTCGCTTTTACCTCTACGCGCTGTACATTATTCTAGCATCCCCGCCCGTCCTCTCCACGCGTATACCTTTCATCAGGCTCCACCTAGCCTGACCTCTGGTGCCGATGCCGCCGAGGTTGCTGCTGCCTCTCGTCTTTCTAATGAGCCAAGCCAGAACTTGACCCGGCCGCGTGCCACCCTAACCCACCCCTGCACCAGCACCCTCTTTGTCTTCCACTCGAAAGTTCACAACGAATATCCAAATGGGCTGGCGGCAAATCATCCCCCTGACGAGGACGATCCTCGCGAGCAGAAGAGAGTCAACGGGACGCTCGAATATTTTCCTTCCCCGTCGAGGACTTACCGCCCTTCGCTACGGAGTCCCTACTCTACTTTTTTACACCGACATCAAATTCCCCGGCGATTTTACTTAAACGCTAAATAATTCCTAGACCAATTAAGGCCTGACGTCGAATAACGAAGAGCGTCTTCCCTTCAATTACCCCTGCATACATTTTTATCGTGGCAAACGGCTTGACTTACACCATTAGCAACCCGATATCGACGGGTCGAGACGGAAGGAAGAATTTTCATGAGACTCCCCTTGGCCTGCCCCACCCACCCCTCCCCACTCTGCTCCGTAGCTCTCTCCCACGTTATATCGTGTTTCCTACCATTAACCTCAGCCACGCTGAATTTTACGGAAACTCCACGTAGCTGCTCCTATTTTGCGCTCGTAGCGTACCGCAAAATCCACGGCCGTTTCTGATCTTGAGATAGGAACTTTTTATGCGTCCACGTGCAACCATTTCGCCGAGGGATAACTTGCCGAGTTTACGCTTAATCATCAAATGGACTTGGATCTGAAATGGCAAAATCTCCTCCGTCGCCCTCGGGCCTGAATTTAGTTCGCGACACTCGGTATGCTTTGAAGTCGAAAATTCTCTATCTCTTTCTCTATTGCGCGTTTGCTCTCTCGATAGTCCCCACCCACCCTCCCCCTGACTTCCCGCTTGCCCAGCCAGCCCCTCGCTCGTTCGTCCTTATTAACACAAGTGGAGCAGCGCCAAGGAATTCCGGAATTTCAGACTCCGCACCGTCGATCTCCGGCATCGAGTAACATTCGCGGAATGTCCCGGGCGCGTTCGGAAATCTGAGAATTCTCAAGGAACAAGGGGAGTTCTCAGCGCGAACGTGTCAAACGCTTTAAGGAACGTTCCCATTGGATTCGGAAGTTTTAGTTTTCACGTCACGCGAAAGTGTAGCATCGATCCTCGCGCAACCTCCTTTACGTTTCTTACGTCTTCACCTTCTTAGGCTCTCAGGAGCTTAGCTGTTTAGCCGTAAAGGGAAACCTTTCTTCTTTTTTTTCTTCTCCGTTCTCGCCTCCCTTTCGCAATAGGAGAACCATGCTTGCTCTCTTTTCTTTTTTCTTTTTTCTCGAGGAAACCTACTTCGGGGAAGTTTCCACCCTTGTAGAAATAACGTTGGAAGCAAAGTAAATTGAGAGGGTGGATGAGCGAGAAGGAGGGTGAGGAAAGGTGGAGTAGGAGACGAAGGTAAGTTTCCTGCCATGTGTATATATCTATATATGTATATGGTATAGGTACCTAGGGGGGGGGGGGGTCGGCGGTGCGGGGACGGGCGGGGGTGGGAGGGGTGCAGTCTGGAAATAGAAAATCATGTGTCTTAATGATTCGCGGGTAGCGGCAGATGGCACGTGACTCATGGTAGCCGCCAGGACCCTTGCTCGATTCATAAATAAATTAGCTGCTATCCCGGGGACAGATAACGCGTTATTTATCGTTCGGCAGTGACGGTGCACCCTTGGGAAAGCGTGCCGCGCCCACGGGGCCCCAGGTAATGCCGATAGCGCCAGTTAAGAGACGAAGGGATTACACGTGGGATCCGTTGCGGCTAGGCGCTCACCTGGAATAAGTGAACACCTAGTCGTAGTAAGCCGCTCGAGTGGTGTTTACACCCCCCCTGTGCGAATAAGTGACTACCCCTTCGTGTTGGCTGCTTATAAACTGTACGATTTACTGGACAGTCGGCTGAGATTATTTGAGTATACTTTGGTCAGCTGATCGTTTCCTTTTTTTTTTTTTTTTTTTATTGCTGGGCGTGGTACACCTGGCCGCTGATCGATACCAGCCAACCGGACCGAACGTTGTGGATGATTTTGGAAAACAAAAAATTATATTTGAATAATTTTGTACTTTTTAAATTATTTTTGTACTCGGGGAATGATCTGTCTCTTCGAATAACCTTCTACGGGGATGGATAAGTCAGGTGTGGGCGGGGGGAGGAGAGGGCGAGGGTGTGAATTTTGCTTCGTCTCGAATAAGGGTTTAAAGTGTAATATGGAGGTAATATAAAGAGTAAGGGTGTAACACCCTCCCTCCCTCCCTCCCCCGACACACCCCGACAATCTCACCCTGCTTTCCCTGACTTTCTTTTCCTTTCTTCCCTCCTTCCTCCTCCTCCTTTTTACTTTACTTCCAGCCCTCCGCGAGTGAGTAATTTTCTTATGGGAGTCTGCCGCCGCTTCTCGGGGACGATCTCCTTCGCCGTGGGGGGTCGTGCGAGCTCGCACCCTGCTTTTGCGCTCTCGGGCTTCAGCCTCGCCACGAACGACCGCCGGCAGAAGCTGCGAGGAAGACTCGAGGAAAGCCATGGATTTTCACGGTCCCGACGCCGCGACGGACCGAACTCACCTTCTCTTAGGGCGTCTGTCGACCCTCCCCCTTACAGCCCACCCCGCTTAACTTCCCAATAGAGTTTCGTCCCGAAGTACGATTTTCTTCCACGTTTCCTAGACGCGGTGAAAAAAAGAAAAAGAAAACCTCAAAAATAAATACCTACGTCCACCCGTGGTTACTTCAAATTTTCTCAATTTCCCAGAATTACCCATAAAAACGTAATCGGTCGCCCGGAGCACGCTTTGCATGGGAATTTTCCCCAGAGACGATTTCCGGTTTAGAAAATTCAATACGGCATTCGGTATCCCATGGCAAGGTGGAAGAGTTTCCGAGTAGCGATAGAGGAGAAGTTCCGGGACACGTAAAATCGTTAAGGGTAGTTTTCCCATTGATAGCACCCCAAGGAATCGTCGGTACAGGGTCGGATCTCCTTATCAGGAATAGCTCGAAAGCGTAACCGCTAGAAATAACGTGACTTACGGTTGCAGGACTCGGGGACGCATCCCTCGAGAGAGTTCGAAGTGTTATCAGTAGCCGGCGTGAGGCCCCCAACAGCGAGTCTCGCCATCCCTCTGAAAAAGTAAATAAACTGCAAGTTACTACGAGAACCATTGAAAAGTAACGATAGCTCGGACTAAGTGCCTGCGCGTATATAGTTACGTATTGCGTCATGGAACAATCAGATATCAGATACGAGCTACGAGTCGTAAGACAGAAGGGGATGTGGGGATAGACGGCAATATAAACGCAGGAGAGGGGGTAGCTCCCGATAGGCTGCAGGGTAATGTGGTTAGGGAAGGGTAACTTGTGACGAGGTAAGCCGCAGGAGGCTTTCATATTGCCAGCAGGAGGATTAAGCCTAGGTTGTCTCTCTCCGTTCGCAGCGACCTTTGGCCCTTTGCTCTTTATCTTCGTCCTTCTCTTTGTCTTAGGTCGACACCTACTCGCGCCTGACTTATACCGCTGGCTCTTATTAAACGACCGAATGACGAATGGACCAGGGACTTTATGGCTGTGACCAAGACAACAGGATCGAAGTCCCGGATCTCGAGATGGACCACTATCTAATTGCGAGAGGGACTGTACCTGCTTGGGATCAATGAAAAATGTCAAAAGGTCAAACAAGTTGTTCGGTCCCAATGGGAAATTTGGAAATCTCAGATTGCCGATAAGATCGGTTACGGGCACTGGGAGTTTTCGTACAGTCCCAGGAATAACGAGATGAATTTTAATCGGAATAACCGGGATGCGACCTCGGTATCTGGCTGTTAATAAATCTCCATTACGCAACTTAATACACGGGGTAATTTACTCCTGCAGCCCTCGGTCTGGACCGGATGCGAGGGTGCAGGCATTTGGGATGCTTCTTTTCTTGTTAGGCCAACAATAACGCGAACGCGTGGCTTCCCCAGACCCCCCGACCCCCTCCACCCGTCATTAATCGTTATCAGTATTCACAATGGCTCTTTATCAAGCGGCTGTTGTTTCTGCCGGTACGTTACGTAAGACAAATAAGAAATTTCGTGCTTTTTTTGAATTTCGACAATACTCCGTTTCGACAGATGTATTTATAAAGTTATTTTTTTGGCCGGATTATTGCCGGTAACAAAATAATTCATCTTCCCTGCCGAAACGACAGACGCACGGTCGACGCGGGGGTAGAGAGGCGTCCTCGAAGCTCTTAAAGGAGAATGATCATTAAAGAGAAGAGAGAGATAAGAATTCTCTTGTCCAGCACGGATAAAGATACACGAGACAGTATACTATCTCTTGAATTACGCTTCTGTTTTTGCACGTCAAATTAAACTGAAATAAATCATAAATATTAAACGAGGCTTTCGCTCCTGGGATTAGGGGTACCGGGATGCTGGGGTCCTTGGGGTCTTTTAGTCCCTATGGTGGCCGGAAATTGTACGAGTCC
Organism: Trachelus iudaicus; assembly: GCA_030142595.1. Taxonomy (NCBI): domain Eukaryota; kingdom Metazoa; phylum Arthropoda; class Insecta; order Hymenoptera; family Cephidae; genus Trachelus; species Trachelus iudaicus. The sequence continues at coordinate 108,861 of JARQTH010000326.1, read as the reverse complement.
CTTCCTTCCTTCCTTCCTTCCTTCGTTACCCCTCTTCCTCCTTCATCCACCCTCCTCCCCCTCACGCTACGAGAAACCATCCCCCATTTCAATGACAATGGACCCCGTTAAAGTTCATCTTGTCGTGCCTGCATGTAACACACGTGCATACGCAGTAACGTCATTGTTATAATTATAATAAATAAATACAAATTCATAAGAAAATTCTTTTTGGATCAAAATAATATTTCAGGAATTTTTCAATAATTTGCCATTACTAGATATAACAAATATAATTAAAGATGCACGAATCACATTAAAATCTGCATGTATGAGATAATCGGTCCAAATCAAAATATGTTTCAAATATAAAAAAGCATAAATTCTTCAACGGAATATGGATTTAATAAGTATTATTGTCGTTTAACGTAATCTTTCGTTATCAATTCTTTCTCTATCCAGTATTTGACACCCTAAGACGTGAGAGATAAAATTAAAAATCAATGACTCCAATTTAACGGGTTTCTGCTGGTTACCTTTGATAAGATATGCCGTGCTGCGTGGTGACGTCCGCTCTCGTTCTCTTCGACAGAAAGGGACGACAGGAGGCAGCAACAGGAGGAATTTGAGTAACGAAAGATTTAAATATTACTAAACTTTGACAGTGATACTAAGGATGTCACTGGGGTTCAGATTTTGCTAATTAAAACAGTTATCCTAAGGATTCGCATTTTGGCCCATTGCAATGTATATGCACACCATAAATGATACACAAATACCTTACGCAACTTCAGAGTCCATGCTGTGGATACTCGTACGCAAATATGCTCTATACTCCTCGTTAACTTTAATACAGCCCGTGCTATCTCTCGTACGATTATGCTGCTCGTGTATGGAGAAGCCATTAGATATATGCGACAGTAATGAAAACACCGGACACGTAAAATTGGGATAGGATGTGAGCCGAGTGCCGATAGCTCGATAATCGTTCGAATAGTGAAAATTTTTAACCTTTCACTGATGTCATTTTTCGATAGGATTCTCTTGGGAAATATGTCGACTTTCTAAAGGCAGAAGCAGCATGGCCATGTTTACTGTGTCCAGTGGATGAAATGGCAATTGCGAAGAGTCGCGTCTCCGCTCTGTGGTCCGCTCGTAACTTTTAAAGCAAGAGTCAAGGTAGTCGGGACGTTTTTCTTTTTCAGTTAGAACGCAGCAGGAGCGAATACCGAGTGTCCTGCAGGGGATTTTTTTTTTCAAAAACTCGAAGGCACCAATGCTGAATCCACTGTCTATTATTTTTCCTGCCACTTTGACGGGACGAGGAAGGTGAGAGATTCTAAATGAGTTTCTCGAGGGGGTGAAATCGATGGGGGTGAAGTAGTAAATGGACCTGGACGGTGGAACGGGGAAATGGTCGAATGGGTGGCTAGAAACGAACTGATCCAGAATCCTCGTTCCAGGTCCACAGGACGAAATGGCTTGATTAACTGACGACGCGTCGTTACGGCCACCCTGACTGCCAGGGCTACCCTGTTACCGAGCCACGATTGCCTCCCAGGGTGGATATTGGGGGCTGCTTTCTCAGACCAAAAAAAGAAAAACAGCTCAACCGGCATCGGCATCACTACTGGCCCTGCCCTCGGGCCGCCATTTTTTGTCATCCCTTACACGATCACGTACGCGGTTTTTTTTTATATCCTCGATAAAAAGAAAAATCACCCTCCGGCAGCGGGCTTCTTACCGGGACCCTTTTACTTTTTCAGATCCGTGATGTCCTCGGCACGTCTTTACGTCGTTTCCTTAAAGATCGTCCGGCGTTCGAGTCGAATGACTGGAGAGACGCCCAAGACGCGGAAGGGTGTCCCGTCCTTGGTCCGCGGGGAGAGATTCGAGTCCGGCAGGAGAAAAAAAAGGAGAACGAAGGGCTCGTAAATGATTTTATTAACGCTCTTCGAGGCTGGAAATTAAGCGATAAAACCAGCTCAGCTGAAAGTCTGCCGGCATCGGAATCGATGCAGGAATTCTGATTTTACGCGTTCACCCACCAGACTCCGTTTCAATGCAAACGTTCTGTTCCTCCCGTAAAGATCTTTCGGTTATCTCGTAATGCCTTCTTTTTTTCCAGAAAAAAAAAAAAGAAATTCAAAAGGGGTCAATAAAATATAATATTTTCACGTTCCCATGCATTTACTCTTGCGACAATGGGAACACATCGGCTACATTTGCTACGCCCGAGGCGTTACGTTAACTCCGCGGGTTTGCGCTCCGCGTAGTTATATACGGCCGAATAAATATGTGCTTTCTCGTGGAGCATATGGGGGACGTGCTAATGCCGTTTTATGTGCAGCCAGATAGCCGTAATGCAACATGGTGCCAGGTTGGCGAAGCCGTTAGAGAGAAGCGTGCGGCTTAGGAGGAGTCGTTGCCAGAACTTCTGGAAGGGATCCCACCCTTCGACTTGGGACTGGAACTCTTACTTTATTCATAAGGTGCGATCGTCTCGTGTCAAAGAATTATGATAAATTGTTGTTACCCGCGTTACGTACGAGGCACGATGCTCCAGGTACGTCCATTCGGATAGGATTACGTTCTAGCGTTACAGGGTGGTAGGTTCTGGCCAGACGTATTAACGTTGTGACGTCATTTTTCGATTCACGGTCACAAGGCGATTCCGGCTATCGATACCGATAACGTTCTCGATTTCCTTCGGGTCGCCACCCTGGTCGGAAGCTGCGCTCTCGGGTTCATTCGTATAGTTACGTCGATGCTCTCGAAAGATTTGATATTCTTTAGTCGAGGTCCAGGTGCTGGAATCTGCCGTGGGGAGGCAGTCCAGACGTACAGAATTACCCGGCAGAGGAGACGACCCGACGGGGACGTCTTCGCGGACCGGCAGAAGCCCGGGTGAGATACCGACGCCCCGCTGGAGATGGGCAAGGGGCTCTAGTGCAGGCGGAGACACGGTTAAGGACAGGAATCCCCAGACCCGAGGTAAGGATATGGTGCCCAGCTGTAGCCCGATGACCCGGGGAAGCGGCCGTGAAGCATCTCCAAGAGTTACGTACCCATTCGCTGAGGAAGGCTCTCGATTTGGTTTAAAGGGACGACTCGAAGGAGATGAAAGAGTTATCGGCTATGAAGATCTCGACCAATCAGAATGATTAGTTCTCGAATTTGACTATTGTCAAGGCAGTCTGTCTCGGGGCACCGACCGAGGTGTCACGAGCTGCCTCGCGCTCCCGTGCTATCTGTTGATAGTTTTTCTTGCCGTGTTTCGCTATAGAAAGTTCTAGCTCGCGTAGCTCTCACGATATCCAGGAAATTCTATGGATTTCCTGCGAGTGTTCCTGAGGTCTAAGTGCAGTGCCCGGTCGAGTGTCCCCTGGATGCAGTTCTCGGCCTTCACGGATCAGCTGGACCAGCTCCGGTGAGTCTCCCAATTTATTAATCGGATTTCGATTTGATAAGTCCGTCGGTGCAGGAAGCTCTCTGCGAGACTGGCCACCTTTCACTCTTTCTCTGACGTACCGGTTACTCAAGATCCGCATGACACAGACAGAGACGTAGAATGTATAATGGTCAATAACAATGACGTCACCGCAGAAATAACCAGACGAGATGAAATTAGCCAGGGCGAAGCTGCAAACCAGCGAGGAAGCGTGAAACCGGCGCACTTCCGTTTCCTGGGGTAAATCGTTTCCGTGGGTTTTGTGGCTGGAGCTGGTGGCCCGTGGTTAAGGAGGTTAAGGGTGAGTCGGTGGTTGTTCCTAGGACAAGGGAAAGGGTGGTTCTGAAGGAGATCCAAAGGGAAAGCCAAAGGGCGACAATACAGGGAAACGGCGTCTCTTCCACCATATACATAGTATCCCATTGTTCGATTCACTTCGTCCCCTTGGTCTCTTCAGAATTCTCTGCAGCAGCCCTCGTCCTTTCTTTTTGTTCGAAGGGCGCGAAGGGTGCGTCCTGCGTCCTTGAATGGAGGAAACCCACCCCCCCCCCCTTCCCACCCCGGGCATGCCCACAATTATGTCCCCGTGTAAATCGGTCAGCTTCCAGCCACGCTGCAGCGCCCCGATCAATTCCTAGGATCAGATTCGTTCCTGGTCCAGGTTATCCTCCTTCGTCCTTGGGAATTCCCCAGGACTCGAGACAGTCTCCTGGTATCTCGACCGTGTCTTGGTATTGGTAAAGGAGCCCGCGGCCACCTTCTCATTCTTCCCGAACGATGTACCAATTTCTTTCCCTTTCCTCCTGGCTCCCCTTGCCATTCGGCAACGTCGAGCGACACGATCTCATTTTATCTGCCAGACCCTTACACGATCCGCGTTTGTAGTAGGCCTACCACCAGCATCACCAGCATCACCAGCATCACCGGCAGGCATTCCCACCCCATCCCCCATCCCTTCTCGTCCCTTCGGTCAGACCGGTTGATGCTCGGAGGGTGGCTACCCCCCACGCCGGGCAACTCGAGATAGGGCACGCGAACGCTCCAGAGGGTCTGGCTGCTTCGTGCGAGACTCCTCAGACTCTAGATCGGTTAAGTGGATCCATTCCTTCCCCCTTGCCCTCAGCCACCATCTTCCCACCGGGTCCAGACTGACGCGCGATGTCTCTCTTTGCACACTTCCACCCTTCCGTTAGAATACACGAGAACCCTAGAAACCGAGATCCAAGGAAGTTAGGATTCGCAGAGAAGGTATACGAGATACAAGGGTTGTCTGCCGTGCCCTGATGAATATATTTTTTTTTTTTTTTCAGACAATCTGAATTCTTTATCCCTCTCTGGAGCATCTTCCATCTTTTTCTATCTTATTTTTGCGATTGCTTCGTAACTTCCGGAAGAAACGGTGTTTAGCAGGATACGGAAAATGAGCGAGATTCCTTTTATTCGGGGATCGCATTATTTATATGTAAAGGCGTGACGAGATGAGATAGAGGAAAATATAATCCGGCTGGAGGAGGAACACCCTTCGCGATATATCTTCCCTCAGACGTCAGGACACTCGCAGCCACCGAGACACGACTCAGCCACCCCATAAGAGTTATACAAGGTATTAGCGCGGAACAGATGTAGCAGTCTCGAGGTGTACACTGGGTTACACCCCCTTGCTGACAATTTGTCACTGCACCCTGGGCCACCCTACGCGCTGTACCGATAAGCTCTCGTTTGATAAATCACGCGATAGATACGGGACATTATCGCCCTGCCAGGAGATATCCTGGACAGGATCGCCGTCTGGAATGGCCAGGGGTGAAAAAAAACATGCCCACTTTCACCCCAAAACACTCATAATTCCAATAGCCAGTCATTTTTCATACTTCCTGAAATTCCAGACGTTCTTTGTACATGGCACGACGCGCCGAATCAAAGGAGGAAGGTCTTGGATCTTTCGAGTTTCTTATACCAGCCGTGAGTGCGAGAGAGACAGACGTATGGCAATTTACATGCGCAAGACAGAGAGCAACGTACCGAGGTGCAAAGATTTGCCGAAAAACGAATGCAACAACGAATTTAATGATCTCGCTCGTGATCGCGAAGATAATTGTAATTTGAAAAAAAGAAAGAAACTCAAAGTTTGCGTGAGAAGAATTTCGAAAGGAAAAAAAAAAAAAAGGTATATTCTCGTGTCTGCGACGGGTTCGTGTTCGTTGCACTGACAAGTTAGTCAGTCAGTTGGTGTACTGGGGTCTGGTTGGCATGGAGACGCACCCCAAAATAGTTATTTATTCACGCGATTCGCCTCTGGCCCTGGAACCACCATCCCTGGCTAGTAGGTTGTTCGCCAGGGGCTAGTCAGGGGCTAGTCACGAGTTGGCCCAGGATTGCGGCGAATTCTCCCTCGCGAGCCCTGTTGCCCTTTGTAATTAGCAGATCTCCAAGGCATCGCCCGTCGATGCTCCCTTTCTCGCTAGTGGGCCATCAAAACAAAAAAATAACCCTAGACGCGTTGGCGTGTAACGTCCATTCCAAAGAAAAAAAAAAAAAAAAAAATATTAGAAATCGCAGGTGAACTCCCTGGGGATGCGTTTATCGCACGTCGCTCCACATCCTGGAGCAAACGAGCCGTCAAATCGGATCGACGCTCGACGTCCGATGATATCGGTGCGACGTACCCAGGGAAAACACGATTAGGGATCGGCCCTTCGAGATTGGCCGAGTGTGATTAATAGAGCCAAAGAGATTCCTCCAGACACCGTACCCAGAGGAGTCCAGCAGAGTCAGACGGATACGAGGAAGCATCCCAATTAGAGAATCGATACAAAATCCTGTTCGTGCTTGTGAGTCGACGATTCCAAAAATCGTAATAATGGTTTAGTCGGAAGAAAAATTTGGAGGATCACTGGATGTCGGGAGAATATTATTCGGGCGTTTGGATGACGAAAAAAAAAAGCATTGATTGGGTCTAGTAACATTTCACCCATCCCTAGTAACTTTTGTTAAGCGATGAGGCGAATAATCGGGTTACGGATTACGAGCTCCGCACTGGCCACAACGCATCTATAGGAAGTTAACAAGAGACTCGAAATGGAAGTCTATTGTGGACGGAAAACCTGCCCACCTTCGTGATTGCATGCGACATTAAAACAATTATCGCCCCCCCCCCTCCCCCTCCAACTGTTTCACTTGTGTCCGGTAATCCTGAAATTTTGAATTGACTAGGAATCCGTGATTGTCCTAATTTCCTGGGACACAGCGATTGTGCAACGAATACAGGAGACGATACCCGGAAATTTTCTCTTGAAAACGAAAGCAAAAAAATTCGCGCAAAGACAAATGGCAAATGGGTGGTAGGAGGCACCGTTGCGTTAACGAGAGAAACGAAACCCGCTAAAGAATTGCAGAAGGGTCGAAGGACGCGCAACCGACTAGCACGGGCAATACAAGATGGTAGCGGGGGGAGGGGGTGGGGCAGGGAGCGCCTGGATTTTGATAAGAGAACCGATCGGGATAATGAGAACCGCGAAATGAAGAACAATAACAGCTGTCCTTTTATTCCGGACAATTGAGCGATTCGGTATATTAAAAAACGAAAATTCTGACAAGTCAAAATTAATTTTGATAAGAATTCGGGTAAGCGAAGCGAAATAGAAATTGAATTAGGCTTTCAGGAAAAATACCAGCTCCGTGTGGCGGAATTTCGAGAGGCGAGAAAAATTCGATACGGCGCCCTGGGGAAGCGCGAACGCGAGACTCTTGCGTTATGAAAATTTTACGAGTTCAAGAAAGATATTGCTCGGCAACTGAAACGTAGACGGCGCGCGTAATACTTTCCAAGAGAATCATCCATAGCCCGTGACCTTGGTGAAGGGCGGTAAACTCGTGGAGCGATATGAAAATTAGCTGATCGTATAAAGATTTCGTGACTCGTCGGTGGCCGATAATCTGGATTTAGATAACGCAGAGATCGGTTATCGGTCGTTGAAAATAAATAAAGGATACGTGTATTTTACGTCGTCCAGTTATCTTTCCACCTATGTAAATCGTATTAGGGCGTTTTCATGGAGCCTTAGGGTATACGCACGAGCAAACCCCCCCAAGTATTTCTTTCCCCATAGAAGAGATCCCTTCGTTCCACCCTCCCGGACCGCGCCCTAATATAAATATTATTACACTTTGATGGGGTTAGGTTGACACTGGCTCTATACAGGGAAATAGTTCGAGAGGGAGACCAAGGGTGTCCACAGGCTGAGGGTGCTTTCCAGGGAGCGACGACTACCTTTGGAATCGGGGACGCCAGCGTTTTTCATTAGAAACGAATTCCAGCCGGCACGTGGCCCTCGCAATACCTGGGAGTTATCGTGAACCCTTTGCCCTGCCTGCACCTTTTATAGCCACGGCCCTGGGCCTCGTCCGGACGCGCTGCTCTTCGAACACTCGAAGCGTCCAGACGCCGGACGCAGCTTCTCGCAGGATTATTTATTCGGGACCAATCGGGCGAATACTCATGAAACAATTGGACGAACATAAAAATCGCGAAGAAAAATAAATTCGTAAAAAATTTTCATTGCCATCATAAATTGTATCCCTGTAACGCGCGTATAGATAAATACATATAGAACGAGAAGCCAGCCCAGGGATCCCCGAGCGAATCGCATATTCATGACAGCGACTAAGTCCACTCCCTAAGAGTCTTAAGCACTTAGGGAGTTTTCACTGCTACTTGACGCTGCCTTCTGCAAACTGCTCGGTTACGTCATCATGGATTAGAAATTAAATCGCAAGGGACCCATGGATTTCGACACCTACCAAAATCGATGTCCCAACCTCCTCCGCGTCGTATCGATATCTCTCTATTTCGTTATCGATCACAAATCGATCGGCACGTTCGAACGAGGGTGTAAAGACAATGAGTAGCAGCAGGATAAATTATTCGGTAACAATGACGTTTTTAATAACCGGTTCAACAACGTTACAATGTCATATAGGTTTCCAATTATATACGCACTTTCATATTTCCTTTTAATATACATACATACATGTGTATTGCTACATGTCTCTGTACGTGTCTCTCTCTCTCTCTCTGTCCTGTGTACAACGTATTTTCTGTTTTCTTTTTTTTTTCTTCCCACGAAACAAGGTGCTTCTCGGTAAAGCTTAGTCAATATATAATGTATACAGTGTACAAGTATATAATGTATCTGGCGTAGGTATGCGATGTTGCGTGTGATTTTGTTGTTTTTTTTTTTTTTTTTTTTTTTCCTTATATACGCGAGACAACGCTTACGAAATTTCGTATAGGACTTTAATAGATAGCAACGTGTAGCACGGTACGATATGTCTTGGATTTTCTAAATACTTTCATCGATGACTTTCATTAGCGATTAAAACGACGCTCCAAAGGAACAATGATAACTCGCTATTATCTCTACTGGCTGGCTCTTGCGACACTCGATAGAACGCACTCATCTTAAGCAAGCCCTAATTTATCCTAATTAACTTCGTCGTCTTAATTCAACTCTTCCAATTGATTAACGATCGATTGACGATTACGTCATTTTGAATTCTGAGGGTTTTACCGCGTAAATATGTATACATGCGCATATACGGATGCGCGTGGATACATGTGTACGTGTAACACCTAAAGTACAGGCAGGCAATTTGCAAACTTTCGAAAGGACGATCACAGAAAGATTAGGCATCGGGGATGATAATGGTCACGATATGCACCGGAGTTGCTCGTTAAGTGGATTGAGAAATATTATCTTTTTTTTTTTTTCTTGTTCTTTTCCTTCACTTTTCTTTAGACAAGAAGAAATCCTCGTACGCTCGTATTTACAAGAGACTAGAGAAGCTACGGATAGCCTGCGACTAACGATCGATACAATTTAATGTGATTCGCAATAATTCAAAAAGTAGCTTCTCGTGCGTCGCGTTGATCGGTTACTATTGCGCGACGTCACTTTTAATACGTACTTTAATATCTACATTGAGACGCCAACATATCCAACGATAGTTACTAATTACGAGTGGAATTCGTCATTTCGAGGAGGCCAGTCTCGAATGGAGGGAAAGACGACGAGGGAGCTTCGTCCTTGTTTCTCAAAGGATATTCCAGCGATCAAGACTATCCACGAATCTGCCGTCCTTTTTTTTTCTCGTATCTCTTTTTCCCCCCTGCGCCTTCTCTCTCTCTCTCTCCTCTCTCTCCTTATCATTGCATACGTTACATCTGCATCATCGTCAGGCGAGTCAAAGGTCAACGGATGTAGGATCTACGACTTTGAGACGAGGGGGGAGGGATGGAGAGCGAAGGGGGGGGCGGGGCGGGGTGGAAGAGTAAAAACACGTTAGATTCAGGCACTGTAAAACTCAAAGTTATCGTTAATCGATAGCGATTGATCGCGATCCTATAATCATCAATCATTTCAATATTCTCACATTCCCGATATTCCCAGCCTATCGATGGAATTCGTAAATTCCGTGTCTTAGCCTGACCCACCCAGAGATACGATTTCTCGGGAGGTTCTGAACGGAGGTCCTTAAATTATCTCATGACGTAATTATCTCATTAACGTTCGTTATCTTTTTTTTTTTTTTTTTTTTCTTTTTGTTCACGCGTATACAGTGTCGTTTGTCGTTAAGGACTTAAGATTACAGATGTACAGGATACAGAGAACCTTGAATGGACGCTAGGTGTTCCCTAGGATTCCCTTTAGGAATCGCAGACTCCCTCGTAGACGAAGTGAAGTTCTGCCGATAATTCTGATATGACGAAATCTTTCTAATTAGAAAAAACGATGCCCATAAAAATACAGATATGTTGTCCGTGTGTGTGTCTAAGGTAACTTGGAGATAGGTCCTCCGTATGGATCAGACATTCGAATGAGTCCGGGCAAATTATTGGAAAGTCTCGATAAACGTGACGAACATTCGTCGTCTTTTTTTCTTATGTCTTTTTTAACATCTGCGCTTCGCGTTCTCTCTCTCTCTCTCTCTCTCTCTCTCTCTCTCTCTCACGCACACACACTCTCTCGCTGATTCTGACTCTTTCTCTCACATTTCCTACCGTACAACCTAAACGTAACGTCTTACGCTCTAAAGTTTCGGGCTCCGTGATCCGGAGACCCTGATATGTTATCTTGGTTCAGCAATAAATATTTTTTCAACAAAAATGGCGAAACAACAAAAGTAATTGCTCGTGCTAGGTCCGCGAGCGAGAGTCCCTTGCTGATTGGAAGCCAACGCTCGTGGATTCTTTTCTTTTTTCTTTTTTTTTTATCTATACACGTACGCGTGTATATTATATATTATGTGTTACGAATATTCTCTATTGTACCCGAGTATTCGTCGGGTTCTCTTTGGGAGTTATATATATATATATATATATATATAATCCATAGGATTCCTGGATCTCAATCGGACTCTTCTGTCTCCTTCGTCTCTTCTCTCTCATTTCGAAGAACTTGCTCGCAGTTTTCCAGGAGTTTCGCGCCAGGAGACGCCACAACTGGATCACCCCCTTTGCAGCTCCTTAATAGTCAGAGCGAAGATCCGAATGGCTGACATTGTTCGTCCCATCGACACTGACCCGAACAACACTTTTGGAATTTATTTGTAAAGCAACGAGCGGCGCAATAGGTTTCGCAAGCACGCGGCTCTGTCGTTCGTTGGATACCTGCCCATTGTACGGAGAATTGGGTACGGATCGAGCAGGACACTAATACATCCCTTGTCTGAAGGGGTTGCTGTCCCCGGCCGGCCGTTCGACGTCCGTTCCTCTCCTGAAGGGATTAACGTCAGCCGACGAGCCACGTGATTCCCGAGGTTCTCGAGGATCCCGTGACTCCTGGACGTAACTCCTCTGCTGAGAGTAATTGGATTGATCGTAGGCAGCCGGTTGTTCGTAAGTATTTGCACTCTGGGGGTAGTCCTGGTCGTAGGTCTGTCCTGACTGCCGATAATTTTGCTGATCTTGCGCCTGGTCCAGGTTCGTTTCCATTCGACCTTGAGTGAGATGATTGCCAACGTCACCGGATATGGGTCGGTGCTCCTGAAGGACGTAGGTCTGGTACTCCTTGTCCGGTGGGTCTTGCATGAGGACGTTGGCTTCGTCCTGGAAAGGCTTGAAGTCGTAGATGTGCCTGAGGTAGTAGAGGACCGGGGCGTAGAGCAGATTCGATATTGCGATGCCGACATTCAGAGCCGTGAAGCCAATCGCCTCCACGACGCCTCCGGCTATGATCGGACCAACCGCGTAGGCCACGCTGTAGGAGATGTCCGCGATGGCGTAGATGCTACCGTAGACGGAAACGTACCTGACGTCCACGAGGTAGCCGAGCGTCGGAAGGAGCGCCGTGTCGATTAGGGCCATGCCGAAGCATATTCCGCAAATCGGTATCATGAGGAATTCGTAAGAGGTGGAGAATGGGATCATGAAGCAGCAGAGACCTTCGAGGGCCAATCCCGCGGCGGCTACGAACCACTGATATTGCGGATACTGTTTGGCTATCTTGACGGTTATCACCACACCGAATACGTGGGGAAAGAAAGCTGGTAGCCATATCATGCCCATCTTCCAGTTATCGTGGGTTATGTCCTTATCCTCCATCCAGAGGGAGATGGTGGGTTCTAGAAAGGCTAGGGCGACGTTTGCCATCATCAGGGCACCGGCGCAGACGGCTATGTAGGGGTCGATCAGGAGTTTCCAAATTGGAATTGTCGGCGTTTGCTCCCTCTGCCTGTCTTGGAGCTGATCCTTCAGAGGCTTCATCACCAGGAGAAGCATGAACCCGTCGGCCAGGCTGACCAGGGCCAGGATGAGGAACGGCATCTCCTTGCCGGCAAATTGGTAGAGTGCGCCGCCAAACGGCGGTGCGACCAGGCACCCGAAGCTGATGAAAGCCAGGGCTATTCCAAGAGCCTGGGATCTCTCGGCGTCCTCGGTGAAGCGATCGGCTATCATGGCGAGACCAGCAGTGTTCGCGAAGGCCGATCCCACCCCTTGGAGACTCCTGGCGAAGAACAAGACCCCGTAGCTCCTGCCGCATGCGAAAACTGCTGTCGACAGGAAGAGGATGCACAGTCCGATCATCATCGGGATCTCGTAGCCGATCCTGTCGATCAGCGCCCCGGAGAAGGGATTGACCATCAGCTGGACTATGGCCTTCGAGGCAAAGAGGATCCCCGTCGCGGAATCCTGACCGTGGTGCGAAGGCGTTCCTGTCGTGTTTCCGGTATCAGGCTCGTCGCCGAACGCACCCACGATTTTTAGGTAATCCGGTATAATGGGTACGATCACCATGTAGAGCATGTTGTCAAGGAGCAGTGCAATGGAGACGATCACCAGGACCAGTTTCCGTTGAGCCTTCGGCTCCTGGAGTTTCGTCCAGACGAGCTCCTTGAGCTCCCCAAACTCCATGTTGATGATGGGTATACGTATGGAGCTCATGTTTGCGCCTTCGCTGAGACCCACCGAGATCTGGAAGGTCTACCCACCAGGTACACCAGGTCCAGGTTAATACTCGCTAGGTTCGATTACCTCGAGCGTCTCGGATGGCGAAGAGGTCGTTGCAATTGGGGTGGCGCGCATCAGGCCAGGCCGGGGGATACCTACAACAAATAGCGTCCGTTTCGATTAGCGCTTTGGTTCAGCTCGGTTAATTCGATCATGAGAATCCGAATATCCCTCCAGTGTCCTCCGACTATTTCGAATTGATCACGTATCGGCATATCGACCCTGAGACTCGCGTGAACCGACACCACTTGGGACTCGAATAGGTATCGGGCCAAGGGGACTCCTGGCCCGGCCTGGTAAGCGCACCTGATTCTTCATGGAGAAGGATCGAGAGAGGGGCCCCTCTTTCCCTTAATCTTTTCTTTTCTTTTCTTGAATCTCTTGCCCGTCGTCAGACACATATTTTTCCTTTATCACTAAATATCCACGCAACACGACCTCGTCTGTCGGGCTTCCACTTTGCCTCTACTTGAACTCTCCCGCGCGTATATTCACCCTTGGTAGGTAATTGGTGAATATCGTGTTACCATAGTGGTAACGAACTCTCCCAAGTATCCGGTTGGTATACGTTTTCATTGTGTCCGTTACATAGGTAAATTGGTGAATTAATTCGAGGGAGACCAGAGTGAAAATGATCCTGACACTAGCAGAGTCCGGCAGATCCACGCCTCGTGAACATTGTCTCGCTGTGCTGCGGCTGTTGCGTCAGTGATAACAGGAGAAAAGCTCCGAGGAAACAAAAGCAGAGAGTGCTGATTACAGATACGATTCCGTTCTTCGCCTCCCTTCGAACCCCCTCCCCTCCCCTCGCCTCAAACCCCTTTCCCCTAAGAAAGTGCTTTCTAACGATCTACGGTATTGCCATGGGAAAGCTACGGAAAGTTTGCGTGTCGAGTAGCCAATTGCTTCCTTTGCCCTGAGCAAGCTCACACGCGAACCATAGCACGTATTCTTACCAGAGAGTGCTTCGTATAACTCGGGAATTATTAAAGGGCGCCATTCGACACGAAAGAGGTCAAAGCAAATTGTTCAAGAAAAAAAAAAAAAAAAAAATCTTCCAAATGATCCGACGAGTAAAACGATAGTCCAACGCGAAGGAGACGAAAGAGATGCGGACCCGTCGCGGCGGCCACTCAATATTTTAATTAGTTAGGAAACATTAGCCATGTCGTCCCGGTAGGAGAACTCGAGTAGATACTTTTGAACTCGATAGTCCAGGAACAGAGGGGGGGCGGGCGGGCGGGCGGGGGTTCTAGCTGGGGGATCACCCTTTCATTCGAATGAATCGGCGGCGCGTATCCCAGTGGCAGACCTATCTCAAGGGAATCGGTCCTCGGTCATTCATTTCTACCTTGGGAGCCAGGAGGATGAGGTCGAGGAGTGGCCCCGACTGTGCGGGCCTGGATTAATTAATTACGGAGGTCACGCTCCGACGGACAGGCATCGCTCAAAAAAGTCCTTTCGAGGGAGCTTCGGTCTGCCGATGGCGGCGTTAATGTCTCTGGTGCCTGTGCTCTTTAGCGTAATTACGCAAGTACCGACGCACTGGCAATGATCTCAACTGAGCGATCGCGATACAGTCAGTTAATCGGTAGTCTCCCTGGCGAATAGGTCATTTGGATAGTGGTGGGTACGGAGCGTCGAATAGGGGACGGTAGGAGGTGGTAGGGTATCGAATGGCGCATGGGGTGACTTCATCGGTCAGAATGAGATCGCCAGTTCCTGAACTCACCAGAGTTGTTGGCGAACTTCTGCCGGAGGGAGCTGGCGAGGCGTTGGGGACCCACGAGGGCCGGGAGCCCTGCGAGTAGTCCGCTCAGGCTTGAGCCAACGTCGGGCCCAGGTTCAACCTGCGGCCCGTTTCCCCACGCCTTGGATTCTGAAGTGGGGCCCTCCACCTTTCCAGTAAAGACCTCAACCGAGCCTGCAACATTGCCCGTGGGCATCGTCCATTAATTAAATTGATACGACAGGTAAAAGCGACGAGCGGAAAGAGAAAATGTCTTAGGAAATAATCGAAGGAAGGACAGTTTCGAAACTCTGATGATCATATTGACAATTTTATTGCTATTGACTCCTCGGCCGAAGTCGCGTTCGGTAGTATCGACATACCGATGTCGGGCGAACATTGTAATTCACTTATAAAGGGGTTTCCATAAGTGCGACGAGTTACAGATTTCTTATATACAAGTTCGTAAGTTGATTTCGATAAGCTATCGGAGTGTCTTTCGATAAATACGTGGATAAGGAGGAGTCTGCGATTTTTGTGAAAAACGCACCCAGAAGCCAATGAAAACGAGTGATAAGGAGGTGGCCAAGGTAAAACCAGTAAAATTAGGTAAAACGAGAAGTACTTACGGAGATCGAAGGACTCCCGTTGTCGGAGCACGCGAGCACGGACGTCTCGGCGTGTGTCTCTCCGTCAGGGTAGCGTCGGGACGTCTGCCCTCGGAGTCCTCCCCGCCACCTCGTAATCCTCTAGCCCCTTCACCCCCTTGCCACCGCCTGGCAGCCCGGGGTCTCGCGACCCCCGTGAACGCGCAGCCGCTGCCACGGAACCCCCAGGATTGGCGGCGAGTCTCTGCGTCAGCCTGCCGCCCTCCCGTCCACTTCCTCTTCGGCTCCTCGTGCTCTTCGCCACAGCCCCCAAGGCTACCTCAGCCAATCCCTCCCCCCCCCCCTCCCTCTCCCCAGGCGCCCTCTCTTCCTCGGCATCGTCCTCCGGCTCGAGCACCCCTCGCCTCTTCCCCGGAGTGCACGCGCCAGGTATGTATAACTTTGCTGGCGTCGGCGTCGGCGTCGGTCGATGCTGCGCGGTATTTCTGTCCCCAGGTCGATAGCTCACCTGTAATGTATGTACACTCGCACCCACCTTCACGCTCCTCACACGTCCTCGCGCAATCCCTCGCGGAACCCTGCCAAAAGGGGTCGGAGCAGTGCCGTTCAACCAGCGGACCAACCTGTCTCTTCGGGATCCTTCGGAGCCGTCGATTAATCCTTTTGAGAACCTCCGGCGCCGAGACGAGGGTCAAAGGTCACCGGGATCGAGCCCGAGAACGCTCCGATAGGATGCTGCTCCCTGGCGGTACCGTTATCCTCACTCCAGATCCTCCTCCGACAGCGGAACATCCCGTCGCTTCCTAAGGACTTAGACCGGATATCGATTCGTTCGAGGAAATTTCTGGAAACCGCCTTGAGATCCAAGACCAGCCGTCCCACTGGATCCTCTACTCGATCATTCCCTCCATCGCTCACGGGGAACTTTTTTAGGGACTGGGTCGAGAGACGTGGGTTCACAGAAGGATGCCCATCTGTCTGGTCCGCACGTGAATGGACCGGGTCGAAATCTTCCCCGTAGTCGTTTCGTCTCCGTCGTTGAAATTTCCGAGGAAACCTGAATGGCGCAGGACAGGCTTTACCAGGAACTGAATAATGGAAGTTTTCCGTGGCCACCGGCTAAGCGTTCCTGGAAACACCTTGTTCCGAAATCCCAGAAGCAATACGTGTTCCAGGCATCGAACGCACCGCGCAGTGGAAACAGCCCTTACGAGCCAGCCACCCTTCGCTTAGCCAGTATAAACCAGGGCGCAGCGAGAGAGGAGCAGGGAGGGTGGCTATCATAAGAGAGAAAACGAGCCTGTTTCTGACGGCGAACGGCGTTAGTCTGACGAGTAAACCCTGTAATTTGGTGAACCTCCCTCTTTACGTATACTGCCAACCCCTATAGAGAAACCTGGTCGAACTCTCCAAACACTATTTTACGCGATTTAACCATTTTCGTAAGAAAGTCGAGAGGTTTGACTTTCGAATTTAAAGAGGAAAAAAAAATCTCTACGATTCTCGTCCTCGTGAAACCTTTTCGAATCCTCCACGAACATCCTGCGATTCGGAGAACGCGAGTAAATCCTGGTGTTAAGGGATCTCCCAAGTAAATACCAAAGTTCCACAAGGAACATGGAGGGAGTTGAGTATACAAATCTTGGCAGCCTTTCTACGCTCCGTGTCGTTGAACAATATGGCTGTGCGTCTTAAATATCTTTATAAACCCAAAGTATCTGAAGTTCCGTATGAATTTCAAATAGACACAAAAAACGTCGATCCAATCAGCGAAGCGTAGCGAAACATTCTATCCATTAAAGTTCTCGGCTGATCTGAAATAGTTTTACGGTTGACAGATTCAGTTAACCTAACCCAACCCGATCGAAGCGAACGGTGGGATCGGCGCTCACGATTTCGCAGTTCCAGCCGTCGCGAGGCTCGCATCACCGGGACGCGAGAGACCTGGAATACTGTCTGATCCAACGCCGATCCAAATGATTTAATCCGAAAGGGATTTAGCGGCGATTGATCATCTGCGCATTTGCAACCGACGTGCAACATTACACAGATCGCTTTAGCGCTTCCATAGAACTGCTGTTGAAATCACCTTAATCAATTCTACGCAAGATCATCCTTATACGGTTACGGGTACGAGGATACCAATATACGTATATCCAGAAACGGTCCAGTTTCCAAAGAGCCGCTCAGCGATCCTAATCGCTTTGCTGGGAAGGTTGCTAAACGTAGGAAGGAGTCACGTCCCGGATAGCGGACCTGGTGTAAAAAAAAAAAAACCAGTCAGGACGACAGGCTGCGAATACTAAAGTAGAATCGAGTAATTCGTTTGAGCCGATCGAATTCACCGTGAAACAAGGGAAACCACCCTGCTGGATGAATAACGTGTTAAATCTCGGATGAAATTTCGTTAGATAAAAAATTTCCCCTTATCACTTGAAACGTGCTATTATCGTAACCAGGTTTCATTATTCAGCTTGAGATTTTCCTTGTTTTTCTTTTATGGAATTTTCTTGATCCCGACGTATTCAAATATTCTTTTAATGCCATAATCACGTAATAATAATGAGGGCAACGAAGATGGAGGAATCTTTGAGATTCTTATAATCAATTGGTACCAGGTTACTTTTTCTTCCTCTTCTTCTTCCTCCGCCTGCTCCATCGTCTATACTCTCGTTCAGCCAGGTCTGGTTGTACCCGCAGAAGCCCACTTCTAGGAGACGCTCGCGCAATCGCGTCGACACGAGTGTTTCCTCGAGCGTAATTAAAAACTGGAACGTGCAACGTGCGTTGCGCCCACGCGGTGTGTCTCGGCTGTGGCTGGCCTTTTGTACTAAAGCGATTGTGATTACAGTGAGAAACAAGAGGCGAACAGGCATTGCTCTTGGCGATTTCCCAACGGAAGTGCCAATGCGGATTCGGGTCGTGCGTTGCAGCTCTGGCTCGGGAGGCTCGTTTCCTTATGAGACGCCTCTCCCTCTGCTTGTCTTCGTTGACATAACACTTTGTTCGTTCGTGTCTCCTCGTTCGAGTGTCATTGCACAGGAGACACGGTTGAGTTTATAATTATCGAAGTCTCAGGTAAATGAGCTAATCAGGCAAACCTCTCGTGAAGGTAACGGCCGATTAAGCAAAGAGTTCGTGAAAATTTTTATAAATTATTACGAGAAACAAGTATTCCCGGGCGCCTTTAGGTGGCTCGAACCCTTCGCTCGGGGCCACCCGGGTGATTCCCACCGGGTGGCAGGAGGCGACGGGGTCGTAACGGAACAGAGGGGATGAAACAAGTCGCTCTGTTTGATCCGCAAACACTGTAATTGCCTAGAATATTATATTAGGTAGGTCGTTGTTGCGGAGGCGGGGAGGAGGACTTTGAGGACCCCCCGTTGTCATCCTGCACCGCCACCCCCTCCACTACCCTGGATATCCACCATCAACATCGTCACCGCCACCATCACGGAAAACACCGGAATAATAATTTATTTTACTTTCACAGAGCGAATGCGTACCACCTCCGCCACCTCCGCCACCTCCGCCACCTTCGTCACCTTCGTCATCGGCACTGCTATTGGCAGCTACGCGTTAACGTTTCTCCAGCACGCTTTGAACCTTCCACTCTCCTCCTGCGTAAAAGCCTCGTACGTTACGCGCACTGCTGCGGATTCGATTAGCCCGTTGAGAAGTTGGCTCTTTAGGTAATTTCGAAAGAAATCGACAACACAGGACAGACCCGGAGAGTGGCGCGTCATGCAATTCAGCGGGTGGTCCCTTTCAGGCTGATGTAGTCCTGGCAACCCACCCCCCGACAGAGGGAACCGCCCTGGTGCTTTTCAGCCAAGTCGAAGCCTGGCTCTGAATTATGAATAACATCTGGCCCCGCCGAGTCCAGGCACTCCTTATACTTTTGGCCTTTTCAAAGTTTTACGACTACTCCTCCAGAACGTTCGCGAGCCCCCTTTATCACCTTGACCAGCCGTCCTACCTGCACGAGATAGGATGAGGTGAGGGTAGGGGGAGAGTTCAACCCTCCGTAATAACCGTACTTTTAAGGTGCTCGACCAGCCGTCCCTCTACCAGTTCTGGAAATCGAAACTCCGAGTTCCTGGGGATTTCAATTCGCCTCCAGGGACTTTAACTGGCTCGGAGTGGATGGCTGGTAAGACGGGCGCGCGACTCGCAGGCTGGCTGCGTCGACTGCGCATATATTGGGATGACCTGCGTGTCACGGATTGAGACTGAGAAATTGGCAAAGTGAAGTTTGGCAAGTGTCCGCGATTCGCATGAATCCTCCGACAGGTGGCGATGGCAATGCATTCGCAACTAGAAAATGGAGGAGTAGGTGGAAGTTCAGCGAGGTGTATGCATGCGTGACGTACACAGGTACTGGTATCGGCTAGAAAATCAATTATCCAGCCAGTAGGAGTAATGCTCGTTACATATGCCAAGCATGAATGTAGAAAGGAACGTGTGTATAAAGCCGAATGATTCGTGGAGCGCTCGTATTACCTGGCCGACATAACCTCCGGGAATAGAATAGATACTCTTTATATAGCGTGGTACCCCTTAGAAACAGTCGATTGGATCCTCCGTGACTCTCGCTCTCATTTACTTTCCTTCTCCGTCTAGCTAGAGACTTATTCGTGTCTCTTGAGTCATCCACGTAGGTTACGATAAAGCACTACGTGTCTCGACTCTGCAATAGCAAACAACGTGTATATACCCTGGGCATATCTCACTCGTGTCTACTTATAGGCCCCTACGTCAGGTGAGTGGATGGAGTAACGAATAACGATCTAGGGTGACACGATCGATCCTGATCGAGCGAAAGGGTCGATCGTGATCGTCGAAGAGCAAGGCCAGGGTCGTGACTCACCTACTGCGACAGGCTTAAGACTCGCGGAGACCGTTCAGGTACGTGATTGCTCGAAGGGAACCCGGTGGACCGCCTGGAGTCATCCCCGGTGCATCGCTTTCTTGTGAATGGATGGAGTTCATTTTTTTTTTTTTTTTTTTTTTTTTTCTTTCCCTAAGCCCCGGTAGCTGAGGCGAGGTCCGGTTTTATGTGAATGAAAGAAATTGAGCGAGGGGTTGTGCCGGGTACGAGAGTTCGAAGGTATTCTTTAATGGGAAGCGGCGAGGGAGTTTTAGGTCGTAGGTGAAAAGGGGTCGGATCGCGAGCACGAACCAGGTCCTGAAGTGCCAGAGTCATGGCTCGAAAATGAAGGTAGCTCGCGTGACTGCGTGTACCGAATGAAGTCTCCTGCGTAGGCCGGATGACCGAAGGGGTTGGTTAGGTGGCCATGCCATTCTGTACTCGGCTCAGTACTGTTCCTGGATGTGAATATGGAGAGGAGGGGAGTGCAGGGGTTATGCCAGGGGCGAACACGGAGGGATCGATGTGGTTTGGCAGAGGCCCTGCACTCTCCTGCCCTCTCTCCCTCTCTCTCTCTCTCTCTCGCTCTCTCTCTCTCTATCTCTATAGGTATTCTGCCCTTCGACTGCCTCCCTCGTTGGTAGAAACTGAGGGAAGAGTTTTCGGAGGGTCTGGGGGAGCATCCTCGTCTGCAGGGGGCGGAGGTCGATTTATTGATCGTCAGAAACCACGCCTTCCACCCCCGTAATACCACGCCTCCAACCCCTCGGGATCCTTCGGAGATACGGGGGTTGACGTCTGGGGGGAGGCAGGAACTAGCTGCAATTTCCTCTTTTTTTTTTCCTACCAGCCCTCTCTCCTCTCCACCCCCCCCCCCCTCCTCCCGCCCTCTTACTCTTATCTACCCCTTCCATCCTCTTTTATTTCTTTTCTCTTATTGTTAGCCTCGCCAATTTGTAAGGACGACCCGGTCGAACCTGGCTCTGCACATCACTCTTGCGACCCAAAAGTCTCTTCGTTCCGATAAGAAATCAGCTACCCTGAAATCGTTAGGACGACCTCTATGACCTCTCCAAGATTATACCTCGTAATTTTTATGAATTTCGTAGCCTGATTTTAACTTTTACCTTGTTCCCCATACTTTTTATGGTAGTCACTTTTTAAACACTTGCAAGTGTCTTGTTATTACCACGTATTCGAACCTAAAAGTAACACGCTTGCAGGTCCGTTAAAAGTGACTACCGTTTAAAGTATAGGGAATAACACGCTTGGATTTGCGTCATAGACCCAAGCAAAATCTTGAAAAAATGAAGAGGCACAAGCGATTCATCATTTCGGATCAGGTTCCCATTACGCATTGCCGTTCATTCACAAAAATCAATCGGTAGAATCTTCCATGAAGTTATCAATGGTCATTTCAAGTTTCTCCGGTCTTAGGCGCTATTGCTATCCGTCATGAACTTCGTACTCGGTGGACACACGTATGTATACTCTTGGCCAATTATCATGAACTTTCTCTGATCGATGCTCCTCAGCATCCCGTGTACAAGCAGCCTACTGGTGTTTGTCTAAGCGTACCGCCGTATAACGACGACTGACAACCAGCACCGGAGAAAGTACAGTACACACGTTTCCTGGCGCTTAGATGCAACGACAAAGTCTTGGCCTTCGCTGAACTTGCTCGAGACGTCACGGAGATACCGATAAGGTATTCAAAAATTCACGTCTTTTTTCTGCAATAAAATTACGCACGAAACGGATCCTCTGTGCGACATTTAAATTCCATGGGTAATTTTGAACCTCGCGACGAACCATTTTACGCATCCGACGTGAAAACCACAAAAATCCATGTCGACACACGTGAAAGAAAATTACTGAAATCCCGAAAATTTCGAAATCTCGTAAATTCCACCTCCAGGCCTTTCCTCGTATTTTCATACTTTATTTTGACTTTCACAGATTTATAGGAAAAAAAAAAAAAAAAAAAAAAAAACAATCAAGTCCCGCTAACGGTCGATGCAACTTCGATGCGATTTTTTCACACAGGTCTGCCACGAATACTTTCCCTTGGTACTCTGCAACTGCATTTGATTATGCAGTCCTGATTGCAAGTGCAACGTGCACCGTGAAGATCACGCGCGTGAGAGGTGAATTCGATGCGTCGCGACGCTTCGTATCTCTCATGGAGAACCTGCAGCTGCATACTAGACACTCGTCCACGTAGGAGATAAGCAGAATGCACACGAGTGGGACCACGCGTTGTACTCGTTAGTTTCCCTGGATAGTGAAACTCCTGGCTGAATTCTTTGATGATTATTTCTCAGTGACGTCATAAACGCACTGACGTAACGCCTGCGCAAATACTTCTGGAATCGAATGAGATAACTCTATTCATCATCGTGAACGAGTCCGAGTGAATTGACGACTTGTCAATGCCCTTGAGAAGCCATTAATTAGCATCTTGGAAAACTTGACCTTTCGAATGCATCGATAGACGCCTTTACGCACGACGTCCAACGACAGCATCAAGGCCCAAATCTGAAACGTTCATTTCGGACCGAGCAAGTGATTCGATTGCTCGGGTAATCCGTGATTCGAGTGATTAGCAAGAAAATTGGAATTGAGCCAACGGAGTGATAGTGGGAAAGATTACAAAATTACAATGAATCCTGATTGGCTGAATTTTAAGATTATTTTTCGATGGGATCCCCTCGTCAGACGCGACCATGTAATCTTCGGTGTGTCTGACCTTCGAAATCTTCCCCCACGCCTAATTGACTAATTACCGACGGCCTCAAGACGCGACCCGAGCACTAAGAAAGACCCGAGCATTCGGATGGCAAAAGACAGCAGGAGTCGGTCGGTGGAAGATTGAGCAATAATGGCGAACAAAAGCCCACGTCTGTTAAACTCACCTACACAATTGTCTTACGTGTACATAACTATATATACGCAGGTGATTTTCTTGGTTAACTCACCTAATTGTACTCTCACGTGGTAACAAGCTGGCGAATGAGGATTCGCGTTGAATCGTGTCGACACGCGAAAAATTCGTATATACGAAATTGGCAATGCTCGTGTGCAATGCGCGAGCCGAATCGGCAGGAGCGATAAGACCTTTCGAGGAAGCCGAAATTCAGGCAGGCGACATTGGCTATTGGCTCTAATGATCCTGTAGCGAGGAACTATCGCTCGTTGAGGATCTCCTTGTGGTACGGACAGAACCGTGGTTATTGGTAGCTTTGTCATTTTTTTTTTTAATGATTCTTATACACTGAATTTTTCGTTATGAACTTTGTAAATTTTTTAATTTACTAATAATTAGTCAATATTCAATCGCCATTTTCAACGGCTTCAAGGCGAAATGTCGCTGGGTTAAAGATTTCCGTGATAAATCATCGACCTCGTGTTTGCTTCAGGGATGCACTTGCCATTTATCAATACTATATTTAGGTCCACGGATGCTGTATCCGTCTGCCTTAACCCAGTTTCAAATCTTTTTTTTAATTCTCATCCAAGCGAGAACTCGTTGCCGACGTCATCATCGATTCGCGAGGATCGTCAGACCAGGCCCGCGATCCTCGCTATTCATCATCGGCTCCGCGGAATTCCTATTGCAATTACAATTGTCGAGACTCCGGCATTCAACGTGGTCGTCCATATGCATGAGCAACGGAGCCGCCATCTCCTGCTGAAACTACAGAGAAAACTATTGCAATCCTCTATCCGAGCATATTTCTATTCAGCGGCAGTCATTACGTCGTTACGTTTGCGCGACAGGAATTATAAATAAAGGCAGCCTCGGGCGACCGTTGAACTCCGTCGCGACGATCCTGCGAAGGAATTGCCGTTCCCGAAAGCAGCCCAATACCCAACGAATACGAATATTACTTTTCAATAACAACACGCTAAAGCACCGTTCGCACGGGAGCGAGCAGACTGACCCTCTTGTTGTCGCAATCGCAGCATGAAAACGCCCGACGCGAGTAACACGTAGAAAGAGAATGATCATCCAGATCGCGTAGCTGCACGTGAAAACAATAACGAGCGACAATTCCTGCGACTGCGAGAGACGAAGGATGCGACTCCCCACAGTGACACAATGCCTGGTGCACACGTAATAAGAAAGACAAGAAAGAAATAAAAAGATAGCTAATATCTTTCGCTGTGTAAGATAAACAGTCGGGAATCCTTCGAATCAATTAACTCAAAGAGTCTTGGGCAAGCCGACACAAAGCAGCTCACCGACTTCGCCGACTCGCAAGACACCACGGATATTAATTATCTAGGGCAGATCCTCACCGGTGCAACCGACTCTGATCTAGCTGCCGTCACTTTCGCTTTTTCTGCGCGGCTTCGCCGATCCTTTTCCTCCTTGTTCATCATCTTTTTACTTTATTATTCGTTTGTCCCCCTGTATTACTGATATTTCATACTGCGACTAAACCGCAGCGCGTGCTGCAGAACTTTGTGGCTTTCCCGTTACAAAGTCTTCGACAATTGTATTAACGGTCGCGAAATGAGAGTTGACATTTTTTTTGTTTATTTTTTTTTATTTTTTTTTTTTTCAAACGCGAACCAACCAACGTATATTCTTATGGCTCGTTAACTCCCTTTAGTCACGGGGTCACACTCCCTTGAAGCGCGCAAAACGAAATGCGCGAACTGCGGTGACCCCGAGTAATGGTAAGCCGGAGTCCAAAGAGCGATAACCAGCATTAGCAGCGCGATAACGAAAAAATATTTTCGAAATACCTTGGGGAAATCGGTCTGCGTGCTACAAGAGGAGCATTGTGTTCGGTCGGTCGATTCAAACTTGCCGCGCATTATCTCGAACGTAATCGGGACTCTGTAGACGTCACTCCGAACTCGCTCCAGGAAACTTATTCAGGCCTCGTTAGATGCTCTGTGTCTTTTGTGTTTTCGAGTACCGACACTTAATTGTTATATAAATTGCAAGGTAACCGGTGATACGTTTTTGTTCGAGGAATCGCTATAGAGAATTTTAATTGGACGAGACGGCGGAGTGAGTGAATTTAAAAAAAAATCGTTTGAAGGAATAAGGTACGAGCGTGGATCGGAACGTGGACTGTCCAGGGTCAGTCACTGGGCTCATCTTCTCCGTAGGCTTCTTCTTCCCTCCTGTCATGGACGTATCCCCGCTTTCGTCTGATCTGCCCTTTCCTCTGCTCCCCACCAAGTTCCCCAGTGGCACCGTGGCACCGTGGCATCCTCTTGCACCTCGAGACTTTCTCCAAAAGACGGCCAACTATATAAGCCAGATCCGCAGTGTTTGAAGCACGTTAGACCAAATCAAAGACTCGGCACTGGTGAGACACGAGGACCCCTAGACATAGGACCACCGTAGCAAAAGATATCGGGAGAAGATAAGGAGGAGAGAGAGAGAGAGAGCTGAGAAAAAAAATTTAAATAATCGGGTGTGAAATCGGCTTCAAAGTTAGGATTTCATCAGGGAAGATAATGAGGCCCTTCCGAAATTGGGCCCTACTGGCAGTGAGCCTACTTGCTACGGCCCTGCTACCACCGAGCTGCGCCGAGGGTAAGAAAAATACGAATCTCAATGGAGACGACTCTACGGGTTCGTTTCCTTGAAATTTCACGGGCTCCATATCGTCGCCCTTTAGTTTTCAACATCGGCGACACGTCGCGAATGCTGATAGACGCGATTATTTCGAAGAAAAATATACGGGCGCGTTTCCAATGGGAATCGAAAGTAAAAATTGAGAATGCCTGCGAGGCGCGGATCGTCTAACGCATAAATTAGCCTGTTCTCTATTGACTGTATGTCAGGGGACGCTCGTAGTATTGACCAACAGTGACATCAGTCCCGAACGTGCGAGTATTTTTCATTAATTTCTTTTTTTTTTTTTTTCAATTATCCTAATTAAATACGACAAGTAATTCTTGTTGTTTAATTGAAAAATTTATAATTCCGAGACTCTATGTAATTTCCCATTGTTTCGTTGGAATGTTTTGACTACCGAGTTAATTCTAGTGATTTTCTTAGCACTGCTTACTGACGTGACAGTCGAATCAAGGCCAGACAGTCATTCATGATATATCACAGAAGGGGTAGGTTAAGTACGTGAGAGTCTTTTTTTTTACGGAGACGTGGAAAACGCGACACGAAATGCGGTGCACTTTCAAGTGCACTCTCCTTTGCATTCTTTCACCTGAATCCTGAGTACGTAACGAATTTGCTCTCTGAGGTTAATCATCGTAGCGACGTACGACGAATCTCCCACACTTTCACCATAGAGACGAGACGCAGAGAGACGCGATTAGAGAACAAAGTGGGGCCCAGGTGTATCTTCCACATGACTATCAGGAGCCTGGGTCTTCTTGCGGAATCGTTCCTTCACTTTTCACGCTTCGCTTGGTGCATTCGGTTCAGCGGATATATGGACTTGCGATTGTTCACACTGGGGATTTCAATGCTCTCTCACGTGTTCGCTGGTCGATTATCTCATTTTCGGAAGATGTTTTTTTTTTTTTTACGAATTGCATTTATTTTTGAATGCACTGTCCTTTTGTTACGGGGACCGAGGAAGGTGACCGGTGACGTTTGAAGTAATGGAGTTTTGAAAGTGACAACGAGAGAAAGTGAGTTTTAGAAAATTGAATTAAAAATAATTGAAACTCGGTTTCAGCACCGTTAACGGGAAGCTACCTGCCGCCGTCTACGAGCTATGGGACGCCGAATCTTGGCGGTGGGGGTGGAGGTGGTTTCGGAGGTGGTTTCGGAGGCGGCAGTGGAGGTGGTTTTGGCGGTAGTGCTCCGTCATCGAGTTATGGAGCTCCTTCGGTAGGAGGAGGTGGTGGAGGAGGTTTCGGTGGTGGTGCACCATCCTCCAGCTACGGAGCCCCATCCAGTGGAGGATCCGGCGGATTTGGTGGTGGTGGCGGTGGCTTCGGAGGAGGTGCACCCTCCAGTAGCTACGGAACTCCCTCTCAGGGTGGTGGTGGTGGTGGAGGCGGCGGCAGACCGTCCTCTAATTACGGAGCACCTTCTTCCGGCGGAAGTGGCGGATTCGGAGGTGGTGGTTTCGGCGGTGGTCGTCCGTCCTCGTCCTACGGTGCACCTTCTTCGGGAGGTGGCTTCGGAGGTGGTTCCGGAGGATTCGGAGGTGGCTCCGGAGGATTCGGAGGTGGTCGTCCTTCGTCCAGCTATGGCGCGCCCTCTTCTGGTGGAAGCGGAGGATTTGGAGGTGGCGGTTTTGGAGGTGGTGCTCCATCCTCCAGCTACGGAGCGCCATCCCGTGGAAACGGAGGTGGACGACCTTCTTCCAGCTACGGTGCACCGTCTTCCGGTGGTAGCGGCGGATTCGGAGGTGGCAGCTTTGGAGGTGGCAGTTTCGGCGGCGGGGCGCCCTCGTCTAGCTACGGAGCACCGTCATCTGGCGGCGGCAGACCATCCTCCAGCTATGGTGCACCTAGTTCGGGCGGTAGCAGTGGCGGATTCGGAGGAGGATTTGGTGGTGGCTTTGGAGGTGGAATCAGCGGCGGGTAATTCTGACACAAATCCTCGAGTATTTAATATAAGAAAATACTAAACTGCAAAATCTCATCACCTTATGTGATTTCTTAGCTCCGGCGGTGGTTACTCTAGCGGCGGCGGCGGCGGTGGTTACTCAAGCGGCGGCGGCGGTGGTTACTCCAGCGGCGGCAGCGGCGGCGGCCGTCCATCTTCGAACTACGGTGCTCCCAACATCGGAGGTGGCGGTGGAGGCGGACAAGGCTACGCCAGCAACGGCGGCTACCAATATTAATATGGCCGCGTGCCCTTTCGTGGACTCTCGTAGATCGATCGGTAACCTTTAACTTGGACCTCCTTACCTTCCATCCTAGACCTTCCTGAACCTTCCCCACCAGAAAGTATCTCCTCATCACGAGAATACAAATTCACGAATACCAGACACTTGGATTATTTCGACTAACAAATGAAGTTATATTCTGAGAGAAACGATAACAACAGAATAAGTAGAAAGTAGGAAAGACAGGTGTTACACCTGTCATGGAAGATGATGGAGAAACGAGTCCCTCCTGGGGAACGATTGTACATTTTATACTTTTATACAAAAAAAAATCCAAAAAATTAACTTTCGAAAATAATACGTCAAATACTCTGACAGGAGCCGGCAGACAATCACCGTGCTATCTTTAGGCTCCTGTAACTTATTTATTTTTGTAAAGTTGCTTTTATATGTACTAATAAAGCCGCTACCTTAAAAAAAAAGTTGAAAAACTTTACTCCAAATGAGTTCCAAGCAAATCCAAAATCTCTTCAAATAATTCATTAAAATATTACACACGCGTATTCTATACCCAAGGCTCAGCACGAGGCTACTGCGAATCTCGATATAGATCCGACTAAGGTTATTAAGTCGGTCGATATATCGATTCCAGAAAAGCTACTAATAGAAGTACCAGATAAAAAAAAAAGACTTACCCAAGAGTCATTAAATTTCTGCAAAAACCCTCGTAAAAAAAAAAATCTTTCAGCGAAAAAAAAATATATATTCATCGAATTCATGCAAGGAAGTGCGAAGAGTCTTCTCTTCGAAATAGCAAAAAAAAAAAAAATGTTAGCAATTCTGAAATCAAGAATTTGCAAGATTTTCAATCCTTCTTACGCGGAGCGTTCAAAATTAAATTTAATCATAAAAAAAAAGAAGAGGAAAAAAGAAAGCAATCACGAAACGTTTTTGTACACCGTTTATTTTTAACATTTACAATCAACATCTCGATTACTTTTGTCAATTATGCACGTATATAGTACAGTGCCGCTTAACGCACGATATACATAAATTACTTTCGATAAGTTGGAGAATTAATCCCCTCTCCTTTTCTCACGCTTTCTATACTTTCATCCCACTACAGTTTCGTTACCATTAGCTCCGATCCCTACCGTCGCCAAACTCCTTCTTCAAATTCTTCCTCCTTCCTATCCTTTTAAACGTATATCGCAAACGGCAGAGCCACGTGATATGTATAAGTTTCGTTACATCGTTACAATGTAATTGATATGTACGTAGGTAAGGTAACACGTGCGTCCCAGTACATACGTAATACCTACATGGTCACACGTGTACACACGACTCGAGTAAATTATTGGTAATTCTCAAAATAGGGACGATTCGCGCGAAATCAATGTTTCACCAGGAAACAAAGAACGATATTGGAGTATACCATAAGGGATGAGGGGAAGGAGGAGGGAGGAGGGGGTCAAGAAAAAGGATTTTCCATTCGTAGGTAGAGTCAGGAGGAGGAGGGGGGCGAGGGGGGAGGGGGGGGAGGGAAAGATCCGATACGTCGACATTCGACGGACCCTGATTAATTTCAGTGTCAAATTTGTAGTTTTTCCAGAAATACTAAGACTAATTACGCAACAGTAAGATTCAACGTTAAACGCGACTAATTAACAATATCGATAAACGATAATCCTAACGGGACGATGATAAATGCTGAGACAACGTGTAATTGCTCATACTGTCTTGGCGTATATGCATATGAGATTCTCGATTCATTGTGACTATGAATCCGTCGGCTCACGCTGAAATGATATTGCACGGGCAATAATATATTTGTATAATATATATATGTAATTTATATACTATATGATAAAACACAACGTATCTGCCAAACCGATCGAACGCGCCGATAAAGACTCTTCGGTGAGCATCAATTTATAGATGAGCGAATGAGACACACGATAAACTATAGTGCTGCTCTTCGCGTTGTATATTTTGTGTGTTTATAGTCAGTTCGTGCTTTTTTAATGAGAGAAACGATTATCGCGATGACGCATCGCGGAAGCGAGAAAAGTGCAAGGTTGTTTAACGTAGAAAAGCTATCTTATTCTTTTCTTGCTTCCTTCGGTATTAGCGGCATTGTTCTTTGCTTTTTTTTTTTTTTTTTTTTCCCCTTTAAATCTAAACACCAAAGGCGCTCCTTGCTAACTCTCGAGAATACGAAGCGCATTGGAAACGAGCTAATACGAGGTCGCTCCTATTCGCTAGTGTCGACTAGGACTACTGCCTAATAAAACTGACTAATCTTTTCTCGAGACTAATTTGCCTACGGGAGGATACTCTTAGTTTTTGATGGACAATAGGTGGTTTTTTCTTATCTGGGACTCCAAAGCGCAGGGACAAACGCGACATCGTTTCGATTTGCGATACAATAAAAATCGGCCGATCGATCGGTCCGCTCTTTTCATTCCTCGTCAAAATTCTCTCGCAATCTTTCTCGCACTCATTCGCGCTCTCTCGTTCACTCGTAAGCAGTTGTTATAATAGACTCTATATATTTGAAAAAAAAAAAAAAAAGAGAAAAAAACAAAGTCACTAGGCCTAATAGGCGGCGCGATGCCTGGGGCCTCTCGTGTCACGGAGTCAGGCGGTTCTGATTACTCGCGAGTCTCTTTGTTATTGCGCTCGCTGCCGTGAAAACTCGCCAGGAGTTAATCGTATTCGGCATGGAATTGCTTAGAGAGAGTTTAGAGTACCAAAAGCATGACTCCGAGTTCGAGAGGAGGGAAGGACGAAGAGATCAGGAGGATCCTGGGGAAAATTGCGAAGGACCTGGAAGGGGGAAGGACGTCTAGAACGGGGTTGAACATGGACGGGACCTAGGGCTGTGAGAATTGATATGCAGAAGAGACAGAAGATTTAGAGGAGGCACCACACCACCGCACTTATTGTTGGTCACAGCATCCGATCACAGAACCAGGGATTAGAACGCGGTGCTGGATTGAGGCTGACGAGCGACGCTGGGCCCGTGATGCCCAATATGACCGCCGCCGCCGCCGCCGCCGCCTCCTCCTCCTCCTCCTCCTCCTCCTCCTCCTCCCCCGACGCCAGTGGCGGCTACCCCGGCGACCTCAGCCCCGACTATCCCGCATCCTGGCTCCATGTCGTAGTCCGGCTCGAGCGCAGGATTGACTCGTCCGTTCGATTCGTCCTTACTGCCGTAAAGCCTTCCGGCTCCTGCCGCGAGAACGGCCATCTGCTCACCTTCGGCAGGATCGGGACCGACCCTCTCCACGTCCTCAGGGATGTTTACCACGCACCTGAAGAAATCGTAACCCGGCGCCAATTTACCGGTCATGAAGGCGACGTGAGTCCCGTAGGAGACGCCCACGAGCGTTACCAAGGAGATCAGCATGGCCATCGTCCTGAACGGGAAGAGCTGGGTCTTCGTCTCGACGTCGTAACCCGGATAATGAATCAGAGCCGGGAGATTCATCAGCGGCTCTCCCCCGCTTATGCGAATCAGGAACGCTATCGTGTACGCAGACAGACTGCCGTACGTGTTGCAGTACGGCTTGAAGTGCACGACCATCAGCAGCTGGGGGAACAGGATCACGTAGACCAGGTCCGAGCACATGGACCAGAGTCCGTAGATGGATGGGATGGTCAGAGCCATTACGGTGCTCAGTACTCCAACCACCCCTATTCCCGTGCGCATCACCCATATGATCTCCATTTCCGAAGCCTGCGTCACAGACCACCGTCACAATTCGCTAACTTCTCGATAAAGAATTTGAGGCAGGTGCGCGCGCACTTCCGCTCGCGCTCGTTGCGCCTCTGTTGCTCCAGAAAAAAAAAAAAAAAAAAAAAAAAAACTTATTACTCACCCTCTGCCGGAAGATAAGCTTGTACACGTTCCTGGCGAACATCGAGCTGGCAGATAGGATGCTGCTGTCCGCGGAGGACATCACCGCCGCCGAGACGGCACCCAGTCCGAAAAAGGATACAAAGTCCGGGGTCAGGTATTGAAGGACCATGGGCAAGATCATGCTCGTCTCCGTGTCTGTCAGTGGATACGGACCGGTGTAGTCGGTCTCGTTCCAGGCTGAAAGATCAAAACGTCACCTTGACTGCCATCCGATGCATCTTCAGTATCGATGTTCTCCAATCCTCCCTGTCACTCCCCTCATCGATAATCGACTCGTCCAGATCCTCAAAATATCTCCAGCCAACTTCACGAGTACGAATGGTCTCGTAACGAAATAACTTATTATTGAGTCTAAATTAATCACGGTTTACGAACACATTGTATGTATATTTGGATAAGCCCGAGTCGTCCTTCCGTTCTCAATGGCAGCCCCAGTCATTGTCGGTCCACTGAGAATCAGTGAGACCATGTCGCCCTGACTTCCCCCTCGTTGAGAAACCCACATGGCAAAATTCCACGCTATTACGATCGGCCGTGTATTCTCTCCCTTCTTTAGTTCCATCAACCCCCCCTCGGTCCCCTTCCCCATGTATAAATAGCACTCCGTACCAGCCAGCCAACAACCCCTGACTCATTGTCGACTCTCTCACTTCCAAACCCAACCGGGCTAGCGACTAAATGTCAAGTAGGATCGAAGTGCTCGGCTAGGTCGAGCCGCGACTAATTTGATCCTAGTTGAGTATCTACGTGAAATAAATAGACCGAAGAGCACTCACGAGTAGCTTTGGCAATCGCTCCGATGAGAACCGGTGGTATTGCCATGAGGATGCACCCAACAGCGGCTACGTAGCTGAGGACTTGGGCCCTGCCGGCCGTCTTCGATGAGAGGACACGCTGGAAGTAGACCTGCCAGGGTATCCCGCCGAAGACGAGGAGGAGACCATAGTCCATGTAGTACCAGTAGTACCTTGGTTCGACCTCGCCTATCCAGTCGACGTCCATGGAGCTGAGTGACTTCACCTTGGGATTCATCCAGGCGAATGGTATGCACATCCACTGGAATCAGGAGTGATCGATCGTCGTACTGACCGAGGCAACGAAGCTTGAGCGGAGGAGGGTGGAAAAATTTATTTCTTCGATTGTGCCGATAAGCGCACCCTGGAGGACCTCGGGAGTCACCGGAGTCCGAGGAGCTCGAAGACGATGAAAAAGGAATGGCTAGTGAAAGGAGCAACCGAATGGCTTCTCTTTGGTAGATGCTCAGGGCACGAAGAGAGGCATCACAGGCGAGAGTGCGCTAAAGCAAGATCGGCTTAGAATATTTCTCTAATCACGATAATTCATAGGGAGTGAATGGCTCGGGGTTGAATGGCCAAGTCATCGTATAAAAGTGGACCGGCAGGTCGATTCGTTTCCGGAAAGAGCACTGGGACGGTTGTATTTCGTTGTAAGGGTAGGAAATATTGAACTAAATTTGGTAATAGGAACGCTGGTAAAGACCGAGCCCTCTTATCGATCCGGTGCTTTGTAGCTCTTGCGTAGGCAGATGACGCTTTTGAATAATAAATTTATCGTGTTAAGGTAACGCGAAACGAGTTTGATTAATTGGAACAGGGTTGGCGGGTCTTCGACCCGGTGCGAGGGCAAGGGTTGTTTTGATATTGGGACCGGAAGAATTGTCAAGTGAAATCTTTAGACTCACCAATCCTATAAATATGCAGAACAGCTGTATGACGTCAGTGTATGCTACGGAGTAAAGCCCACCGAAGAGTGTATAAAAGACGGCTATGCAGGCACTCAGAATTACGGAAGTGCCTTGATCCATGTCGATGATGACGGCGAGGGTGGCACCAAGGGCCGCCAGGATTCCTGCGGCCCAGAAGACCTCACCGCAAAGGGCCGGCAGGAATAACAGTCCGCCCATGCGCTCCCCGAACGCGTCCTGGAGTGGATCCAGCATCGTGATGTACCCCTGCTGTCGCATCTTGTTGGCAAAGAATAGACCACCTGCGACATCATCGGGAACGGATGACCTCGGTGGGCTCAAAATTCTCTTGCGATACTTTGTTCACGGCTGCTGATCTACGGCTACATTATGAACTCACCGAACACGAGACTGAGAGCGTAACCGAAGGGTGCCTGACACCAGACCAGACCCTTCGTGTATATTGCCTCGGCGGTGCCGTTGATGTATCCACCGCCCACCCAGGTAGCCGTCATCGTGAAGATCCCGACGAAGAGGCCAATGGACCTTCCGGCCAGCATGACCTCTTCCTCGGAATCGTTGCCCGCCTCCTTCTTCCTGGCGGCCCATATCCCCACGCCCAGGATCAAGACGTAGAACAGGACGATGGAGATGACTCCCGCGATGTTGATCATCTTTGGGGAGGATAGGTCGACCGGCACGAGGTCAAGCTCACGGAGACGAAGGTCTAAGAGGTTCGGGATGCGATCTGATTTGGGAACGTTTGGAAACCTGAACGGACGATCAAGAGCGTTCTTGCAGAGCGAAACACGGAGACAGATTCAATGCAGAATGAGTTCATAGATATGGAGATGACGGATGAATGAAAACTAGATGGTGAAAGTGCATGGTGGATGATGAGTGTTGTCGAAGGTCAGGAGACAAGTGGGAGGAGAGAAAAGAGAATAAGGATTTTTTTTTTTTTGGTACCTCTGAAGACCCCGTGGGGTGCAGTCGCGCAACAGCGGGGGACAACCTCACACGGGTACGGGCGGCATGACCTGATGACGGTCCTTCCGGACGGCCGTCAACGATGGAGGGCTGGGATTCGGGGGGCAACAGTCGCCCCACCGGAGCGAGGTCTTCTGGGAGGGGCTATTCCTTGTCCTAAACGCGAGGCCGCCCATGGGCGCTGATGGCCATCGATTTCCAACCGACTCACTGGTACCGCCGCTTCGACTTCTTCCGATTTTGCCTTCTCTTCCTTTTCTTCCGGCTTTCTTAAACGCACCTGGACCCTCCTCCTGGAAACAGGAGGAGCACTCTTGACACCGTCGACATCCCCGAGGGGTGGGGTGAGGTGGGGTAGGGGGTGTCAAATTATCCCTAGCCAGTCTCTAATCCTGACGGGAAATACCAAACTACACTTCCTCTAGGCTGCATAATCATCACCGTGCATCCGATTATCATAGTTCATTCTCAGACTCCTCGCAGTCATCATCATTATCATCATCATCATCATCATCGAGTACAACATTCACAATCTTATTATTACTCACGATCAATCACCCTTGCCGCAAGCTTCTCTGATTTCCCTTATCACTGTTAACTGTTCCAGTAGACGAAGATACATGAGACGTTGAAAAATTGAGACACTGAAATAAGGTACCCTTAGACGACGAGGAACACGAGGACGAGATCTCGACAGCGGCGCCGGACGTCGGAGCGGCCTAGATTCGACGTCCCAAGCGTCGCGGCGGCCTCCCCGCACTGAGGCACCCTCGCTCGAAACACGTCTCTCCAGCCGAGGCACGTTACGCCACCGGAGAGCCGACGGAGAGCGACGAAGGGACACGGTATAATATTGATTCAGCCCCCGTGACGTCATACTACCACCACCACCACCTCCACCTCCATCCTCGCACCAAAAGTAGCTTCGCAAGCTTCTTCACCTCAACCACCTCCACCAGCCTCCTCGCGACCCAGCCCCTTGATTTTCGGGGCGCGGGGCGTGGACTGAACCGAGGTCTCGAGTCTGCGCTTCGACCCTGCCTCATCCTCCAGCCGGTCTTCAGGTTCCTAAAAGAGGACAGAGGTAAACCAGGTGTCACGGTTGCCCGAGATGTCTCACAGAAAGTACCAGGATCCATTATGAATTTTATATTCTTTGTAAAGACAGCGCCGGAGATAGTTCACGAACGTAGAAAATTTTTTGTTTCTCAAAAAACAGAGCCCAAAAGAATGATTGAATTATGAAAAATATGCCTTTCATCAAAGTATTTCACGTTTAAAATCGAGAATGTTATCGAATATACCAAGATTATTAATTTACTTTGGCTAATGAATTTTAATTAACCCATCTGAGCTTGCTCTGGCCTCGATGGGAGTTCATGCTTCGATTTCATGGTGATTATTAATAACTCGTCTATGCACGTACGAAAGCGTTGCACGTAACAGATAGTGTGGAGAACTTGTGCTACCATTTTTTTTTTTTTACGTTTATAAAAACTTCTGCACATAAATAATTACAGCGGACGATGGCTCAAGAAATATCATAGTGTCTACAAGAATTAATTCTGATACCTCAACGAACTTTGACAACCCAATCCAGACTGTCTTCCGCAAACAATTAAATCCAGCGAGTCAAATAGTTCAAAGCGAAAAGACACGATCGACCAATATCTATTAACAGAAACGCATTTGATCCCCAAGAGAGTCATTATCCAATTTATCCTCCCAGCAATACCCGCGTCCTTTGGCAGCTAAGCCGAAAGCCATCGTCAAGGGCATATGTGGTAGGACGTGAAGCAAAGACATAGGTAGATCATAGTCCCACCCTTGTCCCTGTGTTCTCACGGGTCGATATCACTTGACCCACTCTTGACAATCCACGAACAACGACGTCATCGTCCTCGTCCTTGTCGAGGAGATGCTCTTTGCGGTGAATTAAGCTCATGAAAGAAGCAGAGGAGCATGGAGCGGCGTCCATGAAGAGTTCGACGGTACCATAAACGATGTATCTTCCATTTTACACGTGAAATCTATGGTTTAGATAAAACAATCCAGAGTCCAGCATAAAAAAAAAACCCAATAAAAACCCTTCCTTGTTCTTACGAGTGTCCCTTTTTTCGGATTAAAATCAATTAGAATCGCCTAGTGCCTTTGGGCATCATCCTGCAAGTGGGTCGTTACGCGTCGCATACGAGGCTCCGATTAGCGTGACGAACCGGTGTCAAAAGTCAAGCAGAAGCGGCTCTCTCGCGGATGGATGGAATACGCGCATTGAATTTCGCCACGTGTCAGGTGAAGTTGGTGAACAATGGCCACGTGCGAGGAGGGACCTTCCCGCTGGAAAGTAGTAATACGAGCCAGGATTAGGATCAATGTTAATGTTAGTACTAGTAGGTTATAGTTAACGGGGTTCATTTCCCTGAACCTTTTTGAGCCACGTGACATACCCTTCTAAACGAAGCGCGTCTCGTTCTCTTCCAACCAGCTCTGCATTAACTCGACATCTTCAGGACTATTCACAAATCCTGAAAGAAGTAAGAAGGAATAGCTTGGATCCCCAGGTCGATCTTGGACTCTTTTTTTTGGGGCATTTATACAAATTTTCTTGTTCCTGGCAGAGAACGTCAACGGCTGGTAACAAGTATCGATCCCAAGAAAGACCTCAATTCCCCGGTGACTCTTTTGCGTGCAGCTTCGCAAGTCTTGAGTCAGGACGGGACGTAATCGGGCTGCTAAAATCGTCCGTGAACGCTAAACCTGGACATTTCTTCGTTGTCCAATTACTTGGACATTATTCATAAGCAGATAACGGACCTTCTTTCGTCAGCGGGATATTATACTTGAAAATGTCAATGACACAGTAGTACGTCATGCTGGATATATTTACCAGTGAGAAATTCGCAGGTCTAAATTCAGGAGAAGACTGTGGGTCGATAAGCATTCTCTCGCTTGGAACAATCCAATGCAAATTGCCAAAGGAAAGCTTAAATTCAGGAACGAG
The DNA here is from genome assembly GCA_030142595.1 of Trachelus iudaicus. Taxonomy (NCBI): domain Eukaryota; kingdom Metazoa; phylum Arthropoda; class Insecta; order Hymenoptera; family Cephidae; genus Trachelus; species Trachelus iudaicus. The sequence goes on along the minus strand of JARQTH010000326.1, from coordinate 71,320 downwards.
ATAGCCAGTGTTTTATATTTAAAGGATTTCCAGGCACGCGGTTTCTGTTCGTCTTCCTCTTTGCTATTCTGAAATTAAACTTGTATCAGTTATGACGGCAGGCAATTCTTTCAACCGTTGCATGAAAGATCATCCCCCATTTTGCCAATATAATTTCTCATACCTCATCCTGCACGTTAACCCTTTTATAAGCGAATAACCGGGTTCCCTCGTGATCAGCATCTTCGTTAAGGAGACAGTGATAGCTCAAATTCGAATTTTGAAAGAAGGCCTTTTATCTGATAACCAGCTATTGTTCTTGGTAAGATACAAAGTCAGTGTATGACCTGGATCAGCCCTCTTCTTATCCGTTCCAACGGAAGTGCCTCTCGATGAAGGAACTGGGTCACAAGTCATGACCTATGACTTCTTGGAGCCATCTTTAGAGTTAACCCGAGAGTCTACGACTCCACTTAATTAATTGTGTCCTTTATGCTTGATGCATTCAAAAAAAGCTGATGTTTCAAGGGCTGATTTAACGAGCCGACAGCTAGATGGAATTGTTACGTATTCATTTCTTTGAATAGAGGAGAGGTTGCATCTACGACTGTTTGACATCAATATCTTTAATCAGGGCTCGTTGGACCTTAGGCTCTCAAACTGATACTATTACTGCTGGCTCCTTCTTTTTATCCCTTGGCATCATTTTCACGAAGCGGACAAATGCCATGACAGTAATTTTTAAAACGGCTCGATGAATATCTTTTTTTGGAGTAAGTGCTGCCACGTTGTGTATTATATGACTATAACGTATATTATTCTCTCAATCGGTAATATGCTGTAAGTTGGTAATACTTTACCCATGAAATAAAGATCAAGAAACAATATTTTAAGGTATGACCTACGACTGATAACACAGCGAGGCCACGGAACACCCTAAGTGAAATAATAAAAATTGTTAAAATGAGTAAATACAGTTTCTTGGTTTTCGACGATTTGAAGAAAGTAGTCTATTTAAATGCACAGATGAATTATTTTCATGGTCGGTTAAAACGGTAGGGTCTTTTTGTTCTCCTGGAGTAGATGCAAGGCACGGAGAAGCGCTCGGTAATCTGTTTCCAACCGACCTCCTCTTTCTACTCCAAAGCATTTGTGAATGACATTGAATTCATTATTGCTTATCAAATGAAGCATATTTCTCGTTGACAGCGCCCTTGCTAACTGCTCCTTTGTCACGGTACCAATCCTTTCTTTGTCATAATCCTTCGGGAAATGAAATTCGAATAGATTCGTTATAGAATCTCACAATTTCGGATTTGATAATTTAGGATACAAACCGTGAAGATTTCCTGCAAGTTCGAGTCCATGGATGCACTGAGTTTATCCATCGCTTGGCCGAGTGTGTGTCTTTCTTCAAAATTCAAAAAATTCCTGCTGCAAGATTCTGAAGGTATATGTTGTACAGGGATCAGAAGCGGGGCTCTTTCTAGAGACGAAGTTGCCACAGCTTCTTCAATGGCATCTCCGAATCTTACGTATTCGATGAATTGTGGCCTATCGGATTTTAGGCGATTTTAATGACTTGATTTTATAAAATATTACTCAAGACGCACCTTAACGGAGCACGAAAAACTTCCATTATTGTAGCGATTTCTGTGCACGTTAGGTTGCACCTAATCTGATCGAGACCTCGAATAAAATCTGCTCTACTAATCACTTGTTTGTTGAGTGTGTCAAAAGGGCGCATGAATTGCGTGACCTGCGAGAAGGTAAAGCTGTATTTTCCGAAAATTCAATAGATCAGAGGGAATTACTTTAACTCTCTCGCGAACAATTTTAGCCTTAATTTTAGCCAATATGGTAACAATATTTGTTTCCTCCTCGGTTGGTTCTGCGGGCAACTTTTCTGCATTAATTATTTTTTTCTCCTTGAGCATCGAAACGTACAATGGCTCTGTAACTGGTAAAGCTTCCAATTCCTCAATGAAGTAGGCGTAATTGAAACCTATGTCATTATTGTATCTTTGCTCAAGAGCAAACACCTCTTGCGTAGATAAGAGAACTCCAGAGGTTGTCAGAACTTGTCTCATTTGTGTTCTTGATACATGACCATGATTATGCCTGGGGTATAAAATAAAATGAGTAACAAAAACTATTATTCTACTGACCATATATTAAAATATATAAATACTTGTCATAATCTTTAAAAAATTGCTTCAATATTATTCCACGTTCATTGATTCTATGCTTTACTTTCTGTAAAGAATCTTCACAAAGTTCTCGCAAACTCTTCTCCTCGTGTTGCCAATCTGATTGACCTCTTCGACACAGTTCTGCAATCTCTGGAGGTGGTGATTCCATCCTTAAGTTGGGTAGTTTGTCCAGTTCCTTTACCGTGAAAACTTAAGTAAATGAAGTTATCTTAGAGTTTCTAAATATCTACATTGCTGATTACCATGATCTATATCGTCTTCAAACGTTCTCCAGCACACACGATCTGGATTATTTGGATCCTTGTACAGATTAATTATTTCATTGATTTCAGCTTCAGCAAGATACAGTCGCCCTAGTGACGATACTTGAAGAGCATCGATACCTCTTCTAAATTGAGAAATAGTCACTCGTCCCACATTCAAATGATCAAATTCCTATGTAAGATATTAGGATCATTGAAAAGTATATTGAAGGGCATTCAGACAAACCCACCTTAAAGAATTCATGGATTCGAATGCGATTCTCTAATATGTGTCTCTGGATTCGCTGAATTACTTCCAAAAGGGGCATTAAATCTCTGTTCTCTTTTATCGCCGGGTGGAATACTGATTGCTTGCCAAATACTTTACTAGGAAGCACTTTGCCAATCTCAGGTCTAGGGAGTTTTGGTAACTCCGCAGTGATCACTCTTCCAGGAAATTGATTGAGAAGATCCTTCAGAATAAAATTTAAAACAATGTGTAGTGCTACTAGCATACATAAGACTAATTAATGACGCCATACTCCACCCAAATCAAGCATGCCATGCTGATCCATATAATTTTGAGCCTCATCTATAGTCTTGACAAAAGCTACATAATTGACAGTGCAGCCATCCTTAGCATATCTCTTCACCAGAAGATTGAATTCATCAGCAGCCAAAACAATTCTCAAAAAATGCAATATTCGACCAAAATGAGCTATTGTAACCGTTCCAGCATTCTTTGCTATCTATATTTAAATGAATTTTCTTTAACGTATTTTCAACAGGGTGATCATGAAATACTTACAATTTCATAGTCTTGAAAGTATGGTCTGAGCACAAGTTTTCTTTTATTAATCAGAACAGCAATTTTTGCAATAATTATATCCAACTTTCTGTGTTCAGTAGTACTCAAGCGATTAACATGAAGAGGATCTTCCCATTCTAAACCAGTAGTCAATGGCTTGTTTTTCCCAAAGTCAGGAACTAAAAAAAATCAACTTCTCCTTATTCAGGATTCCATTGAAACCCTATACGTATAATACATGATGATTCTAATGTATCCGATCAAAAATCAATAACGCAAACGAGCGGAAAGAGTCACCCTGGATAATTATGGTTATTCTGAAAAACTGTGAATGAAGAAAACAGTTATATCTGCCAAATGTAAATTTTCTAAAGAGCAGTCTTTAAGTCCCATAAAATCCATACCTGAATCTGGTCTCCCTTAGTGTAAATTGTATGTATTCCTTACGGTAAATCCTATTAAGGCCCAACAATGCCTCCCGACAAAAGCAGTAAATCGTAAGTGAAAGAATAGTGCGATTCGTAAGTGCTCAGGTATAAAAACTTTATTACGACACTCTTTTACGACAGCTTACTGCGTGATATGTCTTTGCACATTTGCAAGAAATTATTTGTCATACCGCTATCGTGGATAACTTCGCAGAATTGACTATACAATATTCGTCCATCCTGTAGTCGAAAGTAATCAGCCAAGTCCCCGATTTCCTGATCTGACAAGCCAATGGTTCCCCTCAACGGTCCCGCCAAAACAGAAATAAATTTTGATTCTGTAAAATAACGATATTATAAGAACAGAAAGTAATGAGTTAAAAGAGTATTTTCAAAGAACTATAAATATAGCCATAACATGGGGTTCCATGAGTACCTGAAATGAGGCTATTTTTGTTCGGGTCTAAGGGTCTATAATAGTCCCAGAGGTTAAGGCCCACGCGAAAAATGGCCGCACGTATCTTGTTACAGGTCCGCCATACATCTCGCAGCTTCAAATTCTAGAATTTTTGACAAGAATATATTTTCCCTGTGGCTATATCGCGATCGTTGATTACCTTATTTCCTCTATCAGGCATTTTAAAAAATTCCAAAATTTAGGAAACCTACAAAATTTCTCTTTGCCGGACTAACGCGGATCAGCAGACTTCTGAGAACAAAAAAATTTGAAAAAAAAAAGGTACAAGCGGCATTTGAATCCTTCGTTTGTCACTTTGGGTAGGTTCGTCATTTTTATTTGTCATGCATTAAGAATCGATTCGCTCTTTCGCAATCACGATTCCTGGATTAAAAACAAAGATTCGCCTCCTCCAATTTGAGAATCTGAAGTAACCCAGCTCCAAAGTTTTTCTCGCGAATTGGTTTCTGCTTGAACTATTTTTGTTGAGTTCTGTATACGTAAACATTTGAGGTTATCATGTTCCGAGATTCGGAGCGTGTACTCGAAGCCAGCTGAGCGACGACGTGGTGCGATGCTAAAGGCGAGAGCCAAATTCCGCGCGAGATGGTCCCACGCTTTATTGATTTCCTGCAAAAGAGCGCGTAGGCATTCTAGGAAGTGACGTACCGGATACCAGGAGCTTCGTTCTGCACTGTGATTGGTCAACGAGCCCTTTCCTCTCCTAACCAAAGCCGATCTCTTTCACTTGAGCCACCCCCTCCGCTGCGATGATTCCAGCCCTTCCTCGTTCGTTTACAAACCTCCGGCGGCGGCATCGATTCATGCGTCAGGGCCGTACATAAATTCCTCTAGTTAAGGGTTCCTGAGAGGAAGATATTTCTCAGTAAATTTTTTAAGGCTGAACGCATGCCGCATGCTATCCAGAGATCGATACCTGTATAATAATACATGGAACCAATTTGATTGTGGGACGAAGCGGCTTTCAATAATTGATAAGACACGATGGCTATGGTGTGTGCTCACGCAAGAGGAGGGTTTGACAATTGAATGGAAATACAGTTTTTCCGTAGGGTTACTGGAAGTCAAGTTGATAGCCAGCAATTGAGGTTAGCGAGCAGGGAGTGAAGCCGCGCGATACGGTAGTGGAAGTGCCGTTGGGATTGGCGGAGAGGTGCCAAATGGTGGGAGTGAAGGAGAAGCCCAGAATGCATCGGGCGCAAACTCACGAGTCGAAAGGAACGAGTTTCGGCGTTCTCCCTTCTCCATTCGGCAGCCGAGCGGTACGGACGCCCGGAGTGTTTGTTAGCTCGTGCGGTCAAAAGAAGTCTTTAGTTTCATCGTGGTATAGCGTCCTGTGTGTTTGAGAGTGGTTATTTAGGTAAAGCCTATAACAGAAAGAAATAAAGAGAGACATGGCCGATCAGGAGAACAAGGACTTCAGCGAGGATATCGCCGATCAGAATTTTGAGCAGAACGGCGAGGCGGAAAACGGCGGCGGAGGAGACGCCACTGAAAATGGCCAGGAATCTCAGGAAGACAGGTAATCTATCGGCGAGTGCGTGGCTCTGCCGCATTTCGATTCGTACGTCTCCCTCTCGTGGCAATTTTGACTTGATCCGATGAAATTCGTGGGCAAAACTTGTGCCAAGATAAAGAAATACGAAGGAGAGGATCGCTTGGTGTGACTCTCCTTCTACGCCGCCGTACGTAGACTGAGAACAAAATGGCGGTCGCGCGCGGTTCGCCTGGGATAAAAAGTAATCGGCTCGCATCCGCGCGAGGGAAGCACATAACCGAGAAATAGAGAAGGCCATCTTTGACGCAAGTACGCTCGATTTGTCGGGCTTGAGTATTTTTTGCATTGACGGGACTTTACTTCCAAGAAATTTGTAACACTGTATCAGTGGAGTGGAGACGCCGGCCGCAGGCCTAGGGGCGGACGCGCCCACACGCGCATCTACGTTTACGCACTCGCAGAGAACCGGGCCGCGAGAAGCACGCACAATCGAACTTATAAAATGGCGGGGACTTCCTCCACGCTTGGCTTCGATTAGCTTTCTTCTCTTTGTTGCGAACTTTGTTGCGCGTCCTCCGAAATTCTAAGATATTCGTATCCGTTGCGTTACAGGAGACGCGTAAAGATATTCTTTTTTTTCTCATTATCCTTAGACATTACTGTTTATGCAATCGTAATAAGTAACCGATTAGCAAATATAATACGCAAGATCCATTATTGATATTTACTCAAACTGCTCTTGTTTTGATTGTAGTCTGTAAGAAATTGAGATTTTTTGGCTCGTTCGCGCTGACGCAGAAGCAACGACACCAGCTTGCTTTTCCATTTCAGCATAATGGCTGCCAGAGAGCTGGACGATTTCCCCGCCCGTCGGCCAATCTTGCGTATGTCCGATGTGCCGGTGTCGTATCGCGGGATTATTTACACGTTACTCGCACTCTTGTAAATATTCTGTGATTTCGCATCTCTCTCACTCAGATTCTCCTTTTTATCTCAAGACTGAATCTTTTATAACAACCATTTTGGGCTTCGTGCTTCGAGCAACCCCGAAATATCTACGTTCTCTCTCTCTCTCTCTCTCTTTTGTCTTCTCTTTTTTGTCTTGTTTTTTTTTTTACATCCCTACAGCCTCTTGGATTCTGATTGTGAGATATCTCTTGCTCTTGTTCGGGGTATACTTTTCTGATACACACGGGTAAGCATCATCGCTAGACTGTAAAATGATTAGAGATATTACGATAAAGTCCTTTTTCTGGGAAAGTGGACGTAACCTTCGAATTTCGAGACTCCCACCGTATCGCAATTCGAGCGCGAACTACCGCGGAAACTAGGGTCGTGGCTAAACTTTGCTTTTTTTTTTCCGCGCGGTGAGGAGTTAACGACAGGGCGAAAAGTGAAAGAAGAAACGTAGACGCGAGTTCCGAATTTGGAGAGTTGCTTCCTCTTGCCCGTTAAGCTTTAGAAGAACATGAGTATGAACGGAGGTACGCGATAATCAATGTAGACGCAACAAAGGAAAACAAACGAACCGGTCCGAGGTCGGCGCTCCACTCCGATGGTGTAAAATAGAGTAAACGAAAACGGAATTATTGCAGAGAGACAGTTGCGTATTTTGCATGCTTATTTGTCCGAGAATTAAGATAAGGTAACTGTATGCCTAATGATACGTAATGATTAGCTATAAAGTTTTATAATGTGCTTCTTATTCTGTTTAAAAGATATTGAGATCTATGATAACCGTCCACGATTCTGTATATCCCACAAAGTCTTTATAAATTTGTGTAAAAACTCCTCTCGTTTTACGCCTAGCAACGTTAATATATCCATTAATTGTACTCTATTCTCTGTTTAATAATTAAGAATTGTAATCTTGCCATCGACCAAATTTTAATTATCTACACGTAACACGATTAATAATTTTGTATAATCAATGTTTTTATAGAGCGTAAACTTTCGATTGTCACTTTTTGGCCAGCCGAGAGTCTTCCTTCGTTTACTTCCTTCCATTTATTGCAGCCGAATTCTGTGTGGTTGGCCGATTCTGTCGTGTTTCACGATTGAGAGACAAAACGTACCGCTTGCCTGGGATCTGTGAAAAACTGAATACGTGTGAAGCATTGTGAACAAAAAATAATAATAATAATAATAATCATAACGAAAAAAAAAAAAGAATAGTTGTGAGAAGTCAACGTGTCAAGTTCAAGTCCGTCATGTCTGGTCACGGCACACAAGCACTGGAAGTCGAGTCAATTGCGTCAGATCAATCAGAGTCTCGCACAGACACACACACTTGCCTGCTGGGTCACGCATAGAGTCAATTACGATCCGATGTCAATGCAGTTTGGGCGTGACCAAAGCACAGAGTCACTAGGGCCAATGCGAATACCTCCGATAGATCGGAACGCCATTAACCCAGTTTATGTGGCTTGGTCTGCAGGTGGCAAACGACCCAGTGCGAATATGGCGGGCGGCTCGCAACCGGCTAACGGTGACCCGACCAACAACTGAGTACCGGCGAGTGACTGGTGCCCACGGTATTTATCACCAGCCCTAGACGATATAGGAAAAGATGAATATATATCTCAATATACAGATATAACAACCACCACACTCTGACAGAGATATCTTTATATATATATATATATATCGCAGATCGTTATTTGAATTAAGAAATCGACGAAAGATATATATATCTCACGAGTCTTCGATCACGGATAACGATATATCATATTGTGAATACATATAACTTGCCAGTGACCTTTAACTTATTGTACGACAGAGTGAAAGTATCAAAAAAAAAAAAAAAAACGAGAGAGTGAGAGAAAAATAAATATATATACGTACATATATATAAATACTTAAATATATATATATATATTTATTCGCACACGCATTAATTCTCGACTGTATTAAACATTAAACAGCGTCTGATACGGGCCGTCTCTTACGTGTAATGTGAAAACAATTTTTTTAGCTTTTCAATATAGAGTTCCAGTATATCTACCAATTGCCAATTCTTTGGGCCAATCAGCAGTCAATCCAACTTGGAAAAAAGAAAGTTCAATATTGTTTCCTTTAGGCGCAGCTGTATGTCAACTGGAGTTTGTAACTATTGTTATCTCAGGTTCACTCGAACTTCCTGAAAAATTTCGCTCTCTCGGCCATACTGATATCCACGTATTATTGCTCATTTTTTTCTCTCTCCGTTCAAGTTTTTTTTTCTACCTTTTTGTTTGGTTTTTTTTTTTTTAATTTGGCAAGCTCATGCGCACTAATGTAACTTAAATTGCGATCTACGCGTGCAGAGCAGCCTTCTCGTTTTTGTTTTTGTGCCTCTCGTAATTTTGATCTTTCGCATCTCAATGACGAAAAAAAAACGAGGATGCGCAAACGTATATTTTTCTTTTCATATCCTTGCTTTTGCCAGGAAAAACTCGTCTGCTTATTCTAGGAACGGTATGATACTACTATTACTATTACTAACTATTTACTATTACTACCACTACTAACTATTTACTACTACTACTAACTACTTACTATTACTACCCCTACTTACTGCTAGTACTATACTACTACTACTACTACTGATACTGATACTACTACTACTGATACTGTTACTGATACTAATATCACTACCATTTATCGCTATTAAGGACTGTATCATTATTTGTTATTTCAGTATAATTTATTTCATTTTTTTTTTAATTTCATTTTTCCAAATTTTATGGTAGAGAGTAATGTAGATTTGCTTTTATACTAACACTAGCATATATATACATATATATATATATCTATATATTTATATATACGTATCGAAACACTTAATATAAAGTATATATATATTTACATCTCTAGTTAATGAAAATTCCATACCAAAGTGTACCGATATGTTCATCAAAAATTAGCCCAGTGGCCCTTTTCCAAACTATACGAACGAACTCACGTTTCTTGTGTATTCTCGGTGTTGAAACTTTTAATATTTTTAACAGCGATTCTAGATTTTTTCCAGGGGTCAAGTCAAAGTCCTTTTTCAAACTGAGAAATGGGAATGATTCGCATTAAAGTTAAAGAAAATTTTTGCTTCGTCTTTAGTCTTTAAATCGTACCAATTGAAAGATTCATCTAGTAAAATAAATCCGTTGAATTGCGTTGCAGGTCGGCTGGAGCGAACCAGGAGTCTCTGAACGATAGGTACATTAAATTTTTTCATTATTTTTTAACCTTACACATCCTCAAGGTATCTTAAAGACTCTCGCTCAGTTAAAAGTAACTCGCGAACGCGTCAAAAGTGTCGTTTCCCTGTAAATTGTTACTCGCATATCGTGTAGAGTTTCGATATCTCGATAGAGACTTGAAGCTTTAGGAATACCAGGAATAAACTTTCTTCATTGCCATTAATTTCGATGTTCCCATCTGTTTCTCTCGTTCGCAGAAAATTGTTTGTCGGCGGACTCAGCTGGGAAACCACAGACAGTGAGTACAAATTGAATTAATTATCTAAATCCGTTTACCTTTTGATTTTTAACTGCGAGTTAGATTTCTGTTTCTATGAGAAAAAAAAATTTTTTTTTTAAGTACAAGCAATGATGATTTAATCTTAGGACACCTTCGGACGGCAGAACGTTACTGTCGCATGAGACGAATCACGTTTATTTACTGAGCTTGCTATTTATTGTTACGTTTATTGAGAAAGCGAACTGCAATGGGCTCGAAGGACCTTAATAATTGTGTAATTGAACTTTCAGAGGAACTGAGGGATCATTTCGGCTCGTACGGAGACATTGAAAGCATCAATGTCAAGACAGATCCTAACACTGGACGATCACGAGGGTTCGCCTTCATCGTCTTCGCCAAGGCAGAATCCCTGGACAAGGTAGAAACTCGATACGTATGACGTGTGGGATGTATGGGAATGCAATGATTATTTTTTTTTCTTTTATCTGGTTATGATGATACCAAAAAGTCAGTTCTGCTACCGAGTGCATGTGACGACAACATTGGCTCCTGATGTGTCCATTGTGGATCTTAGAATGATCATAGACGATCAAGGCCTAGAGCATCGTGGTAACGTTAATACGTATCTTTGTATTGTTCAGATTATGGCAGCTGGAGATCACGTAATCAATAACAAAAAGGTCGATCCCAAAAAAGCGAAAGCCCGTCATGGAAAGATATTCGTCGGCGGCCTCTCGACAGAACTTTCAGACGACGACATCAAGAACTTCTTCTCGCAGTTTGGAACAGTAAGCCAGTTCTCTTCTTTTTTTTTCCCCTCTCTCCGATTCAATGCATCAATTGGACCGAAAGTTTAATGGATTTCTTTTATTGCGCGTCCACAGATCGTAGAAGTAGAGATGCCGTTCGATAAGACAAAGAACCAGAGGAAAGGGTTCTGCTTTATCACCTTTGAATCCGAGCAAGTGGTTAACGAGCTCTTGAAAACGCCAAAACAGACCATCAACGGAAAAGAGGTTGGTATCGCGATTTTATGATTAATCGCAGGTCACTCAGACACGTGATCGCTCGCGATTTCAAAGAATAATCTAATCTTGAAAATTGCATCGATCGAATTAGGTCGACGTGAAGAAAGCGACGCCGAAGCCCGACGGTATGGGCGGTATGAGAGGTGGCGCCGGTGGTCGAGGCGGACGCGGCGGCAGAGGAGGCAGAGGTCGTGGTTTTGGCGGTCAAGGAGGCTGGGGACAAGGTGGCTACGGCGGTGGCTACGGAGGTGGTTACGGCCAAGGTGGCTACGGAGGTGGTTATGACGGTTACGGAGGCGGATACGACTACTATGGTGGTGGGTACGGAGGCTATGGCGGCTACGACTACAGCGGATACGGTAATTTCATTGAATATTATTAGACGCGCCTGCCGTTGGCCGAACTCTGCGATTCCTATCGACTGTTTATTTTTTTACGAGCGACGCAGAACGCGCCCGACGCCGCCACAGATGCACGGCAGACGATTACGAGAGAGAAAGAAAGTTATTTGCGTAACCGTATGTCATTTTCATTGCTGTCTACTATCACCGTTGGCAGATGCCCAGTGTCGCGTCTCTATTTGATTTGTTTCTTATCCTTAATCGGATCTAAGAACGCGCTCGAGATATTTACTACTATCGAGAGATGACTGGACGGAATGAATTTTCGACGACTGAAAGCTTCGGATCGTCTGCCTCGGTGCTAATCCTCGTAATAAAGAAATGGCGGTCTTGGCTAATACCGGGTGTCATGTACTTACGTACCGTGGGAAACGGTGAAAGATGTGTGATATTAATCGTAAACTGATGCCGCAGCGCAAGGTGCTGGTTTGCAGGCGGATCAGTCCCGATTTCTCGTACAACTCGTGTATCCGGCTCATCTACTCCACTGGTTCTTTTTCTTTTTTTTTTTTTTTTTTTTTCTTTGGAAATCGATTCGTTCTCTTGTCTCTCTTATCTTCTTGCGCCTTGCTCGTTCTCTCTTTATGACGCTGTTAACAGCACGAGCGATCGTTGGCGAATCTTTAGCGATTTCCTCTTATTTCTCTAATTCTCGTGTATCCTTGCAAGTCTGGTCCGTTATACTTGACGGTGGCGTTGTAAACCAACGACTTCGGCACTCAGAGTCTATCGTTCGGGATCATGTTCGTTTTTGTACTTGTTGGACGATGTTAATATCGATTATTATAATTACGACGACGACGACTACGGAATCGAACATAATCCGGGAACAAGTTCTCTCCGCTACTTCCACAGAGTTTAGGCCGTCGTTGTTGCGCTGTGACCAACTAACATTTACATAACCTTACCTACCGATTCGCTAAGTTATATTCTTTGATGCCTTGTTAATATTTAACTTAAATACTATATCTATGCGAATGAATATATAACGTATTAACGATATAATAGAGAAACAAAAGAAACATATAATATGTAACAGTGAAAGTGTGAAGACAGTCGAGACGTGAAGATTTTCTTTTGCACGTTCTAATTTTTTTCTTTCTTTTTCTTGATTATCGCTTGATCATTCGTCGCGATTCAAAATTTTAGCATTTTTTTTTTATTTTTATAATTTTCATACAATTATCTTTGATCGCTAGTGACTGATGCGACTCGGTGCCAAAAATTGACCTAAAAAAATCCCTTACGATCGAACTTTGAGTTTATCGATCTCGAGTGAATCGCGTTTGAGTTATTTCTTTTCCGAGGATGTTCATCGTTAATTGTTATCTAACTTTCATACGTTCACTGATTGATGTCAGTGGATCAGTAGAATTTAATTATCCTTGCAATTCAACTAGAAACTTCATTCTTGGTACTCTTTCGTTTTCAAGGCGACTCCGCCACCTCCCACTTTGACCCCCTCAAAATTCTGCAGACTCGCTGACTTCAAAATCACGCAATCACTGTAACATAATTATATAAATATATCGAAGGAGGATGTGCGGCGAACATTAAAGGAAAAGTGTACAGGACAATACGGCGTATCAAGTGGTATATTAATACACCCTTGTTCCTGCATTCGAGTCCCGCCACCTTCCTACCATGCATGTCTTCACGTTTCTACGGGGGTTGCATCATTAATTTACGTGAGATTCGCGACAGAGTTCGCCAAATCCGCATTTGGCAAACGCCGTCGCGCATTACTTGGCAATTATTATTTTCATTGGCGCATCCGCATCAAAATCGAACCGCGTGATTCGCATCGCACAAGTCACGCGGCAGTAGCACTCTTACGTTTCTCACAATGGAGCATGCTTTTCTCTTAACAGTAGTACTTCGTACAGAGATGTCGCAAATATAGTGGACTTAGAAAAAAAAAAAAAAAGAAGCATAAGTAACATAAGAGTTTCGGAATTCTATCTTTAGATACGTTCAGTGTACAGTCGTCAAATTTTCTTTTTTTTTCGTTTCAATTTCGTGCATGAACATAAGCCAATGGTCGTTAGCGCAGATCCAAGTACACCGATAACGCAAAGTAAAAAATCGTAGATCGGTTCATCACCCCCCCCCCCCCCAATCTCTTTGATTCTTTGCTGATAAGGGACAACATGCATGCGTATTCATTTGATGTCCGTAGGTCCCAAAAAAAAGACCCAAAGTATTTCAGCGAAGATCCCTGATCTCTTTCGGACCCCCGTCCAATATGCGAAGCTCGTCTCAGGGTGTCGAGGTTTCGAAAAAAATCCCCAGATGCTCGAAGGGGTTGTCGGTAAAGAGCGATATCATCGGGAGACGAAGACGTCGTGTGCCAAGAGAAAAGAAATAATAATAAAAAATAAAAGAAAGTAACATAAGGATAAGAAGATCCCTATTCGCGAAAGATGCCCGTTAGGGCGAGCATTGTGCTCTCTCTCTCTCTCTCTCTTTTTTTTTTTCTTACACTCACTTTAGAACTAAAGTCTAGATACGAAAAAAAAAAAAAAAAAAAAAAAAAACCGGTATAACGTCGATACTGACCCCATTGTCTCTTGTACCGTGTGTTCCATGAAAAGCAGACGGCTATGGCTATGGCGGTGGTAGTTACGATGGTGGCTACAGTGGTGGGCGCGGTGGTGCACGCGGTAAAGGTACGCATTAGCGTTCCTTCTCTTTCTCTTTATTGTTTTGTTCGTCTGGCCCCCCACCCCACCCCCCAAACACCAAATACTCCATACTTTAATAGTGCATACCCGATAGTCCCATCTCTCTCACACGCACACACTTATTAAACTTGCACAAACGGCCAGTCTCTCTTCTACTGCCCTCCCCCATCTAAATTCACCCACGATTAATCAATCCGTTGTCTAACTATGTTTTTTTTTCCTTTTTTCACTCTGTCTCTCTCTCTCTGTTATATCCCGTACGTGCGATGCGGAATTTTCTTTTTCTTTTGCCTCTTTCACGCTCGCCTCGAAGTAACCCAAGATGTAACCCTAGAGCTCTCTGGGCCTCTCCTACCGATTTTTCCTATTGATCGAGGCGACACCTGCAAGCGATGCATTTTCTTTTCTTTTTTTTTTTTTTGAACAATTGCACAGCGAACGTCGCATTTGTCGAATTCATACGTGGCAAACGAAAAATTTGTACTCGATCGAAGATTGCACGTTGATCGATATTTTTGTTATCATTGTGGCATAGCAGAGTGTCAGAGACAAGGGGACCTCGTAAAGTATCGGGAGATTTTATGTTATTAACACCCCCCCCCCCCCCCCACACCGTAGGAGCGATCCTAATTTAATCCGCATTTCGAACGGTTGCTCTTTACAAATAAATCCTCTCTCTCTCTCTCTCTCTCTCTCTCTCTCTCTCTCTCCCCCCCCCCTCTCTCTCCCCTCTCTCTCTACCACACACTTTGATTAAGATCGAAATTCATTTTATCTTTGTCCTATCTGTCATTCGAGTATTCGCAAATCGATTGCCTTTTACTGCGTGCGTGCTGTTGTCGATAATACGTATCGGCGATTCGCGAACAATAATTGGCAGCACGAAGCCTCTGATCGGTATTCGGATATATAGGCAAAAACTTTTACGAAAAAAAAAAAAAAAATACACAGCATCACTTTCGAGGTCCCTTCGACCAAGATCAATCGGATCGCGTATCATCCACGATATACCGGCTGGACACGCGCGTGCGCTTGGTTTGTGACGTATGAACTGTCATTGTTTTATGAGGAAGATCAAAAAGAAAAAAAAAACACTATCTCCAGATATTGCCGATAATTATTCAATAAATAATGATAAACGACCGTGCATGCTCCGTCTGTAATCTTTCTAGCCGTTTCGGGATTACTAATATGTTTTTTTTTAATTTTAATTACTAGGTATATATATGTGTGTGTGTGTGTATGTGTATATATATATATATGCATATTATTTTTCTTTACAGTTTTGTTTGCGTGACGCTTCTTGGGTTTCTTTTCTGTGGATACTTTTACTTTACGGACGCACGTCGAAACGAAACGCTTCCACGATCTTATCTCCCGTTCGCCATGTGAGTGGTTTCAGGAAATTTGGAAGATAACCAAAAAAAAAAGATAAAAAAAATGTCTGCCAATGGATACCAGTGGGAGCACTCGCATGGCGTCCGCCATTCACGAGATAATTGAGTTTTTGATTATGTAGACATGCGCGCGCCTTTACAACAGGTGTTTCAATTGATCAACAACCCTGATTCCTCCCCCCCTTCACCCACCCCCTCTCGGACCCAACAATTTCTTGACACTCTAATACTCTTCCAGCTCTAACAACCCCACACCCCACCACCCACCCACCCACCCACTCGGCCGTATCACTGGGGTTTAAAAAGATTAAGTGTTAACGTAACTCTCTTCTTTAAGGGTACCAGAAAAGAAAAACATGGCGCGCTAATCGCATGGCGCTCTGTACCTATACGAATAATCGCGTGTTTGGGTAACGCGATCAAGAAATGTCATGGGGTGGAAAAATTGAAAAAAAAAAAGAAAAAAAATCGTTAGGAATTGGAACACAGCCTACAGCTTACAACCTTAGCCTGTAGCCTCTATGTAGATTTTTTCTTGTAGTCTTTTATTATATTACCGTGCTAGCCTTCTCTCGTATCTTTGTACTATAATTTTTTTTTTCTCTGATTACCTTATAGTTTTGTTCTGATTACGTGTTTATGCAATATATATATAGATACATACATACATACAAATATATATATATATATATATAGTTCTGATTAGAGAGTGTGCGTGTGGTAGAGTTTATTATAACGAAGACGACACATTTATTCTCTTCGGTGGATTGTTGACGTATCTCTCATTTTTGACTATCTGAACTTTGGATTGAATTCTCATTTGGATTCTCGTTGTATACATTATTATTATTATCGGTGGAGAAGGAGCTAGGGTGACGTCCAGGCAATTGGACTAACGGTACGGCATGGGTGTGTTTCAGGAGGCTCAGGCTACGGCGGCAAGCAGAGGGGTGGTGGTCGCCAGAACCAAAGGCACCAACCCTATTAATGGGAATCCTTATTTGCGACCGCGATGCAATTCGCATTGTAACCGCTGGTGAGTGTCCTTAATCATCCCGTAACCCCCTAAATCCTAATTTCACACTTTCTCAACTGACCGCCTCTTTTGTCCCGTTCAATTCTGTCGAGTCTGACTCACTCGTCTTCTCCGTGTCTTGTCGTTGACTCACCGGTCGAACGAGACAACAGTGAGAAGAGAATGAAGAAAAAAAAGAAAAGAAATATAAAAAAGAGACCTTTCACCTTTTCCTATCGGAAAGAGCTGCGTCGGCGTCTTCCCTTTCAAATGCCCAGTAATCTCGATTGAAAATTATTGCTTCGTTCGGCGCGCTGTCCGTAATTCATTGCTTTTCTTTTTATTTTGTAAAAATTTTACTACGACTTTACGCATACGCCAAAAAAACAGAAAACTGACGATGACGACGAGGACGAACGATTATGTATTCTGCGTTTGTTCTTTCTTTAAGTAGTGTTCAGATTTATTTGACTCTTTTTCAGGTTTCCTGCCCTATAAATCTCATAACTCGACGAATCATCATTCCATTAAAACCCGCCACCAACAACACGAACCACCGCAAGAACGCAGACAACCGCCGCAGAACAAAAACAGTCATCAAGAATCACAACAACAGAAGCAGCAATAGTTAATCATTTTTGCGTTTATCTTCTCCATACCCTCGACCGTATTAGAAGGAGCCGATATGCATTAGAAGAGCATATATATATATACATATATGTCAAGTCACTTTCTTTCATCATGCGTGTTTCCTTTTGTATAAAAATTTTTCGATATGTTTATATTCCTTTACTATTTCTCTCTCTCTCTCTCTCTCTCTCTCTCTCTCTCTCTCTCTCTCTCTCTATCTCTTTATCTCTCTTCCCTAATCGTTTGTTCTCTTTTTTCTCGTTTTCATTCGTACGCGCCTCATATATTCGTCGATTTGTATTTCGCGCCACTGTCATCGTATTTATCATGTATTTACAATAATGAATACGATTCATTGCGCGTGTAGGAGTTTCCTGACACAGTCTGAGATAATCGTTATGAATTTTTTTTTTCCCCTTGGAACGTGTCGTTCGCAAATTAATGGTAAGCACGTTAGCGCGCAACGAAGCGGATTTATTATTGGCGATCTCTTACACAAGGATGGACCGAGGATGAAAGAAAGTGATCGAAATGGAAAATAGTAGAGAAAGTGGGAATTCTCTCGTTCAACCGCGAGACATCGTTGCAAGCAACCATGTCCACCATTTTTAACAATAAAGATTATTTTAATTTTGTCTATAACTAAACTTAAAGATGAATTACCTACTATTACTATAGCGAAGTAAGCAGGCAATGTACTTTTTACACGAATACGTTTAAACTAAGAAACAAAAAACAGATGCTAAACTGTTTATAATGATTACGTGAGGTATGAAATGTGGTAAAAAGATTATTGCTTCCTTATTGGTAAGAATAATAGGATTAAATAAATTCATTTTGTGTACATAATACAATTCAACGTGTTTCCTTTTTCGTTCAGTTACCCAACAGCCTTTACTCTTTGATAAGGGAACAGCAGAAACATCGACGGGTAAGATTAGTGTATTTAAAAAGTGTTATATATGCATTCAAACAGTTGATACATTTCTTGTGTTGTAATTTTTGCCTAAACTGATAGCAAAATTCGATGCAGCCATCTTGAAAAATATTGTTCCCTGGGAAAAATGCAAATCACGAATGCACAGGATCTGCTCGATTAAAATCACGGCTAGACTCGAACCAGACTAACACGATGTGGGGGTTCGAGACTTAAAATGGCTTCATCAGGCATTTGTGTTTGCGCGTAGCCCTAAAGTTATCTCGAGCAAATGCCTCTCGCGTTTCTAGGACCTCGGAACAGAGATAGCAAACGTGGTAATTCTCTTTTCATTTTACCTAATCCGATAAAAAATTCATTGGGTAAAGCTGGCGAGCACAGTTCTTCCTGCTTTACGAAATGGTTCTTCGATTTTATTTACATTTATATCGTGCAAGATTTAAGTACTATTAACCAATTATGCGCAATATTTGAGAAGAATACACGAACTTAATTGGTTAATCTACTTATGTGGTTAAATCCAGTACGATAAAATGTAGACAGTAAATTGGACATGAGCCTCGAAACTGAAGTCTTTCCCAAAATATGACGCATCGCATGATGCGATTCAATGAAAACGAAGCTTAAGTCAGCTTAAGTGAGATTGAGGCGTATACCGCCAGGTGGCGAAACTCCAAGGTTGTGTTAGTTGAAGGCAGCACGAGGAGGTCGCTGTTTTGCGTGCAACCGGCTCCTCAGTGTAGGATCTATGTGCTGACTGACACCACGGTGCTTCGAAGAAACACAGAACTGTTTTTATAATTAACATTATTGTGAACTGTTATTGCTTGTGCGAGCTCCCGATTCTCCCCGGCTTTTCACGTCCCCAGCAAACCGAGTGCATCGCGTCGTGCAATAATCTTCCGAGGGGTGAGTGTGCACCTCGCGAGAGCGGGCCACGGGATGCTTTTCGTGGGACTGAATGGGAGGAACGTACCAGAACGGTGAAGAGATAGGCCCGTAAGACCTTCGCGGTTCCTACGATTTGGCGTGCTACACGCGAACCAACCCCAGCAAACCCGAACTAGCCTCTCTTTGGCAACCCGAGGCCCACAGTGACGCCGGTTCGATTTCTGTTCGATTTTCTTGTTTGATTATCGACGGCGTTTTGGCAATTCTGGGGATTTTCACGCTATCGCGTCCGGTCGGGAAAAATCGCCATGCTTGCCCCGTGTGGCCCGGTACCCCCCCTCGCTCTTGGCTCAAGTCTTTCGTGATATCCTACCAAGTCGAACTGTGCTGTGTCTCGTCCAGCCTTGTCTCGGGCAGTCGCGCGAGGCTTTCTTTTGTCCTGACTTTGAGACCCGTTGATTTTTCTTATGGCTACCTTAACACCTTCGAGATCCTTGCAATCTCAGATGGATGATCCTTGCTAGATTCTTCGAGTCTTTGCTGGAGGATACGGCGTGCTGCTTCGAAATTTTTCGGTAGTGTGATGCTTCGCACACGCGCTGAAATTCCTTTGTGCTCAGCCTCACTACGTAGATTTCACCGATTCGAGAAATCTGTCGCACCTCATTCCCGTACTACTTTATATCTCATTGTTGGCCCATGAGGACGACTGTAATTTTTTGAAGATATCTTTCACATTCACTTTTAAGCATCAGATTCTAAAAGTGATGTCTTAAATTTTATGATTGCTCTTTCAAAGTACACATGCTTTTCGCTCACCTTGAACGGGACCTTTTACGTTTCAGAGTTAACGTCATTATGAAGGACATTTTGAAAATCTATTTGATATTTTATTGTTTGTTTCAGATAGCTGCCTTAATATATTCACGATCCTTCGCGTCAATCACGTTGTCCGGGTAACGACCTTAGCGTAAGAAGTACTAACAGGCACAAGTACTGGCACATTATTTAAGAAGAAAAGGAAAATATAAGCAGTGAGACAGGAAATGGTCATGGAGGCATCCCCCGCACCACAGTGTGTCGGTCGTGAGTTCGTCCGACAATACTATACTTTGCTGAATAAGGCTCCAGCTCACCTGCATAGGTATGCATCGGCACCTGGTAATGCTGAAAATTCATTATGAGATTCAATAGTTGAATAATAATTGTTCCATTCAGGTTTTACAACGCCAATTCATCCTTTGTTCATGGAGGGCTCGATGCACCTAATAGAGACATAAACCCTGCAATTGGACAAAAGCAAATCCATCAAAAGATACAACAATTGAACTTCAGGGACTGTCATGCCAAGATTAGCCAAGTCGATTCGCAAGCTACGCTTGGTAATGGGGTTGTCGTACAGGTACGAAGCTTCATCATCTTATCAGAATGTTTGATTGTTTTATTGTAAATCTAAATTCTTAGCCACCATTCTCCCTGTGTTCAGGTGACAGGAGAACTGTCTAACGCCGGTCAGCCTATGAGACGCTTCACTCAAACGTTTGTACTGGGAACACAGGAGCCAAAAAAGTACTACGTGCACAACGACATTTTTCGCTATCAAGATCTGGTGTTCCCGGACGAGGAGGAAGCCGACGTTGAAGGCGTCGAGAGCGGTGTAAGCGACGTCGGCGAGAGGGAAGCTGAGGAAGGTGGTCGTTCGGAAACCGAGGAGGACGAGCAGCAGAATCAAGGTCAGCAGATCTCGTTGAATACCTCGACCGGTGAGCATCAAACTCCCCAGCCAGCTCTCATTCCCAACCAGCAACCTCAAATTCAACAACAGCAGCAGCATGTCTTCTATCACGCACCACAACCTCAACAGCCCGTAAGCATAAAAAAAAATCTATCACCGCATGCAGCATAACTTCTCGTTAGGACGGGACAATATGAGTTGGAGGATTTAGGTACATCCGGTAATGCAGCCAGTGATCAACGGTTCGGTTCACGAAGAAACACCATTGATTAGTCAACAGCAGCAGCAACCACTACCGCCACAGCCACAGCAACAACAGCAGCAGCACTCTCATTCGTATATCGCCGAAAACACAACACAGGAATCGTTCTCCCAGGAAACCGAATCGGACGCTACTGCCGATCAGCAGGAGCAAGTCGACGAGGAGACACAGCCACAGGCTGAGGAGTCTCAGGAACAAGCGAAAGCAGACCCATTCGCACCCTCGGCACCAGAACCAGAGCCGGAACAGCCTCTGCCGATAACGAATACTAATAGTAGCGGTGCCAAGACATATGCCAACTTGGTCAAATCCTTTCCCAGCGCCACGGGCGCTACAAGTCCTCAGGCACCAAAATTATCCATGTCCCCAGTAAATATTTTATCATCAGGATATTCGGCCATTTTGTACGTGAGTATTGATTAGTTACAATACTTCAATATTTTCAGCCGCCCATAAGAGACCTCCGATTAGACGAACGGTCGCCACTTCATCCAGCCAATAGCGGACCCATCCTATCGTCCACGAGTAACGTTAGCGGAGGTCAGCAACAGGCTCACAGAGTGGGTGGAAATCAGCAACCGCAACATCAGCAGCAACAACGGGCCCCGAGGGGTGGCCCGGTGCAACGAGGTATGGGGAGGGGTCCCCCACGCCCCCCCTTTCCTTCCGATGACAATGGCTGGGGTGATTATAACTTACAACATGAATAATCCCCCCTATGTCGTTTCCTGATCCCTTTTACCATTTCGAGTACAATACTGCGGATTGGTTGCGTGCGTTGTCACGCGATGTCACCTGTCCAAAGTACCGTATTTGTTTTGGTATTTTTTTTCGGTTATCCTACGCGATGCTCTTATAAACTATGTGAATCGACAGTGTTCGGTTAATTTTGCAGATGGTGAACGCCGTGGAGGACGCTCTGGACAGTATGGGGACGCGCACCAGCTCTTTTTGGGCAATCTACCTCATCACGCATCGGAGAGCGATCTACGCATCCTGTTTGAGCGATACGGGAAAGTAGCAGAGTTACGCATACACAGCAAGCAGAACGAGAGGTCCAAGGGTCCTCAGGGCGCGACCACGACAACGAGAGTGCCAAACTATGGGTTCATCACCTTCGAGGATCAACAGGTCGTCACTAAGGTGTTGCAAGGTCCGCCCATTTACTATCCTGATCAGTCCGGACAGAAACTGAACGTAGAGGAGAAGAAAACCAGGCCCAGGATGTCACTCGAGGGAGACAGAAGGACAGCCGGTGACGGTAACATTCGAACAATGGGAGGACAGCAGCAACAGCAGCAGCAGCAACCACAGCGTGGACCTGGTGAGTCTCTCAGTGATCTCTGTTTACTTTTCAGTATGTGAGCGTCTTATTGATCCTATTGGAATTCCGTCGATACAGGTGGTCCGGGTGGTGTGATGAGAGGCGGTGGACAGCACGGAGCCAGGGGCGGACGCGGTGGATTTTCACGCGGCGGTGACGGAGGCAGAACTGGCGGCGGCATGAGACAACCAGGAAACCCCAGCAATCCAAGCTACCAGAATCGGCGCTAATCGTCGTGGCCGTGTTAAACCTACCCCAGCCCCTTCCTTCCCGCTGTACACCCCGAATATGAAGTCCAGGAAGCGTCTTACACATCGCTACGCCTCTTACGATTGCTTCTCAGGAAGCTCACAACCGAAAGGACTAAAAGCTCAAAAGTGCCGAAATGCGATTCCATCGGATCGGGCTCGTCCCGAGCTCTCCTAGGAGAGGATCTTCAGAGTGTCTCGCGATACGTCTCGTCGATATGGACGATATGCCTCTCCGTGTAGAGCCCTCGGTGAATTCGATCAGTGTCCGAGAACTACGTTCACGAGGTTCCTGGAGCGCCCATTGGGATCGCGCCGCGTGCCAGACAGAATCAGACGTGAGGAGCGACGCTCAGCATCGTCGAGAATAACGTGAACTACGTGGGCAGGCCTGATTGCGGCGCAAGGACTAACCAAGGCCCCCGGTTCTCATCTTTAACATTCCCTTCCAGCCAGTCAGTGAAAAGTGTTCGCGATCTTGGATAGATATGCACGGGAGATCAAGAACGAGGAAGCAAAACATAATAAAACAAAAAATTTAGTGCTTTTTCGAGGGGTAGAAAAGACAGGAAAGGATAATGAAAGCTTGAAGCAAACGATTAATAAGTAACAAAGCATAAAATTCGTAAACGTTAAAGCGGGTGTCAAGATTCGTGGGTGTCACGCGCCATTTCCTGCCCCCCCCCCCCCCCCCCACCAACCCCCAAACTCCAACCCCACCCACTTTCCTCAGATACAGGACAAATAACACGAGACAGAATATGCCCGAAGGGGTTACTAATTTCAACTTTGTATTTCACACCGATGAACTTAACGAGAGAAATACCAACAACTGTCTTGACGAACTGGAGTCGTCGTAATCACGAACTTTTTAATTACTACTATGGATTACCATAACACGTGGAGTCGGCGCAAATGTAGGCGATAGTTGGTCGAGAAAGTGAAGTTCGTAAGGATTATACACAAGGAGGAGAGGAAAGGGAAAATAAGAAAGATTACAAGGACAAAGTTTTGACGGACGATACCGATTATATCGTCAAACGACGGTATTGATTACCAGGGCAAACTTCAGACTTCAGCTGGTCTCGCGCCGTTCCGACTTCTAAATCTTCTGATGTTCCTCTCTGTTTCCCAGTTCACCAATTTTTAGCAAGGATAAAGCTAAACTTTATCCTGCTTCGAATTCAAATTTATTGTTTTTGAAAATTCCTTTAAAATTTACCCTTCTGCTATACACGGACACGCATCCCGTTCTAGAAATACACGTGCTGATTATATTCAGTATCCGTTGCGAAAATGGTATTTTTTTTATTTTTTTTTATTTTATTTTGGAAATCGTTCTACGTGGATTCCACGGACACTTATCCGGCTGTAGATATCCAGAATCATCGAGGATCTCGTTAGGATAATGGAAATAAATGAATTCGATCTTTCTCACTGAAACAATATAGACAAAGGATTGGATAAAATTGGAATCCAAAAAAAAAACAGAACAGGAAAAGTTCGGCCGTTATCCTCATCCACCTGTTATCGTCCTAAGATTTTCTCGAAGAATTTCTTTTTTTCTACCTATCCGTACTACCTGTCTGTTCTTTTCTCTTTGAGAGTGAGAAGCGTCAATTGTGAAATGTGGTTTAGCGTCAGAGTGTCTTGCGTGCTGAGCTGTGTATTTAGTGGCGCTCGATATTCTTCCTGAAACAATGATTTTCTTCGGTCTCGGGAATTCCGCAACCTTTGAAAGAGAGTCACACAAAACGAGAAAGATGAAAAAAAGAAAAATTATACCGAGCAAAGAGTAAATTCAGTCCTTGCCACGCGAAACCACCCGTTACTAAACACGAGCTCTGCAAATTTTTAGTGTGAATGTTTTTCTTTTTAAGTAACTATAAAAGAAAACCACAAATAATTATAATGATTAACATAGAGGTCGGCGTAATTAAGTTGTGAATTTTTGTAGCATACATTTTTATTTTGATCCGTTGGATCAGTTTGTGTGTACAACCGTGGACAACGTTACTGCGATAAAATAATGTTAAAAAAAAAAACAAAAAAAAAGACGGAAAACTATACGAAGAAGAGGAAATACCACGAAACGTCAGAGGTATTGTAACTTTTTGCATTTAGTATAATATACCTACCTTACTACCAATTGGTCGGTGCTTTCTTTTTTATCGTAAATGGCTGTTTAAAATTGAAATGACAAAAACAATATTCTTTCTTTTATTCGTCGTCACTCATATTCACACGTCCAAATCCATCGTCGTGACTCCGCGACATCCGCAACTCGCGTTACGCACTCCCTTCCACGTAGCGACCGTTCTCTTCCGGTTCGTCTCCGAGAGAGAGAGCTGGTATCCCTACGCTTCTCCAGACTTCGTTTCAGCTTCGTTGCGCAATCTGACGGATACAGTTGGAGAGAGGGAAGACAGAAGAAAAAAATGAATTAAAAAAACAGCGCGATAACAAGCTCCACGCACGGAATAGCCATCATCGTATACGGGGGTGTAGGACGAGAGGATGAGGTCATCCGAGAATGATTGCCATTGCGCTCTTGGTAGAACGCATAACCATAGTCAGTACAGGCTGAGACAGTAAGTCGATTGGTCGTAGATCCTGCTGTGGATTCGGACGGCTTCCTTGTCTCACTGAGGTTCAAGTTGTCTGTAGATTCGCGTCAGGTACGTATTCTTCCTTTATAAACTGGGACACTGTATGGTAGAATTAGAATTGTTCTTTAAAAAATGTATCGCCGTCACGAAAGAAAGTAAAACGTATTGGTTTACGAATGAAACTCGAGTGAATTGCAATCCAAGTCCATTTGGCTGGGACGTTATTTCATTCGCACACAGTGTTGACTTACTCTGAAAAGGAAGCGTGTCAGACTTCGCTTTGAGTTACATGAAAATTAAGATCAAGATAGAATCTTTTGTTTTCGCTCAGTCGCTTAGGTAGTAGGAAAAATGTGAATGATGAAAATTATTGAAAACATTCTTGAAGTTATACGAAACGTTTGTAAAGTATCTTTTTCTAAACAATTTTTTTAATATGTATAACAAGATTTCGCCCCTAAGTGATTCACGACTGCATCCCATTCGGATTAAACGTTCTCCTTTTATTGGATTTCAAAGTTGGTCCAGTTTCGTCTTAGATTTTCGAGAATAGTTCTCGCGGACAGGGAGCCCTGCTCGTAAGATTTTCAAAATGACCGTTACGCGTTTTCTCAGAGCCGTAAGAGAGCCTTGGACACAGTCGGTAGTGACGGGAGCGAGAATCAAGCGATAAAAATATAGTCTCGTTGCCGATACGATAAACTGGAACGAGTACCAAGTGGTTGGGGCGTGATGTTCTTTATGCCGGCGTAACATAAATTGTATTGTTACGCGAGACGATATTATAAGACGTGGGACGTGGTTCATGGAACTCGAAGCTGGAAATGGGAACGCATGAACGCAGAACGCTCGTCGGGAGTTCTGAGCGACGCGATAGTTTCGCTCGTGAGCGTACGGCTTTATTTATCTGGTGAGCGGAGTCCCTGCTGCCTCCTTGGAAGGGATGACGTTGTGTATATATCTATATGGGTAGCACCATGAAAGAGAATTCCAGGGATGCACACACATGCGTATCTCTGCAACTGGGTCCTGCATGCTGTGATTACAGGCGGACTTGGAAAGAGATAATTGTTTTATTAATATTATTAATTTTTAATTCCGCCAATGAAACCGTGATCTGGAAACGAAGAATTGGGTTATCGCGTTGGTTTCTCTAAACTAGCTCGATTATTGGTATCAGCTATCAGTAATCCCAGTGACCTAAGATATTTGGGCATACATTAATATATATGACACGGTGTATCGTTCATTTGTTTTGGCGTATATGGCTTTGGATGGAAATTAATAGTATAGAGTGTCGCTTCATCTCGTCATCGTCTCATGATGCATCACGGAAGACATCGAATGCTTCTTGTCAATTGGGAACAGTCTGTTCTTATGTCATCACAATTATGTATAATGACTCTAGTGGACGATACCAGGAATAATCTTAAGAGTACAGACTATAGATGATTGATAGCAGAGAGTGTTATATTATTAATAGTGTATACGTATATATTCTGTCGCAGAGATCAGAATGCGCCTGCAGTGGATGCTGGCCATGGTGCTCCTGGTGACACTGCTCACCGTGGACGTATCCGGAGAGGTACGTCAAGGGTTCATCAGGGTCCTGAGGCTCCGAGTGAATTCGGTACTCATTATTTTTCTATCTTCAGAGACGAAGGAAACATCGTCGTCGCACTACGACCACCACCGAGTCCAACGTTCCGGATGAGGTAATGAATATCCTGGAGGCTGACGAGATCGTCGAGGAGGCTGACGAAGCTGAGGCTGTTAAGGAGGAGAGCGGAGAGGCCAGCAACGAGGTTGGAGCGAACGAAGCTGTCCGCATCGATCCATGCCTCGAGAAGCACTGCGGTGCGGGTCGTATTTGCAAGGTCTGTCCTCGTATAGGGATCCTATCGTCTATTTGCAAACGGGGTAGCTACCCCTGTGTGTGTGTGTATATGCGTATATGTGCAGTGTGACTCTAGTGTGATCCTACATAATACTTGCAGGCTAACGATGACCTGGGCACTGCCGAATGCGTTTGCGTAGAGAGCTGCGGCAAGGAGCAGGATCCTCGACGTAAGGTCTGCACCAATTACAACGAGACGTTCGAAAGCGATTGCGAGGTCTACCAGACACGTTGCTTCTGCGAAACTGGTGATCCTAGGTGCACCAATGCTGATTACAGTCACGTGCACATTGAGTACTATGGTGCCTGTCGTCAGATGCCTGTACGGGTTTTGTATTCTATCGTTTTGTGCGTTGCTTAGGGGCTGCTTATGAAAATTATGAAAAATTTTGAATCAGTTTGATGTTCCGTTTTAGGCTTGTGCCGAAGCAGATATGGCCGACTTCCCAAGACGCATGCGAGACTGGCTCTTCAATATCATGCGTGATCTTGCTGACCGTCAGGAGCTCTCATCTCATTACTTGAAGATGCAGCGCGAAGCTGAGACTAATTTGACTCTACGCTGGACCAATGCAGCCATATGGAAGTGGTGCGACCTGGACGGTCATCCGCATGATAGAACAGTCTCCAGGCACGAGTTGTTCCCCATTAGAGCTCCTCTGATGGCTTTAGAACATTGTATCGCTCCTTTCTTAGACTCTTGTGATTTGGACGACAACCACAAGATCACACTGAAGGAATGGGGAAAGTGTCTTCAGCTTGACGAGGTTAGTGTAAACATTGTTATGTGTGATAACGGATGTTTATATTCTCAGAACGGTTGTATATACAATTTATATGTTTGTCAGGATGATCTGGACGATAAGTGCGGTGAAATAGCGGAAGCGATCGGTGATTCTTAATCCCGAAGAAGAAGGACGTCTGACCCATAGTCTTCTTTATTAAGATGGATAGTCTTATAGTTAAGCCATTTAAAGCCGTACCGGCGCCAAAATCCTTTCTATTCCCCTTATTTAGTATAACTCTCATCTTGGGTCGACGCACCGATTTATCTTTTATACGAGAAAAACTTAACCGGCTGCCTCTTAAATAAAGAGTAACCGAGCAACTGCCATTGTAATCGATATCCTATCCGAAAGGGGTCCTCGAGTTTTCTATTTTCTCGGGAACTAAGTATTTTTACACTGACTAAATGAAAACATAAAAATAAAAAAAGAAAACATCAACCACATGCGGGTCTTAATCGTTTTTCCGACGCAATGTGGCGTCACGCAATCCCCAACGTTTTTTTTCAAAACTTGCTTACCATCGCGACGCACGGTAGCTTCGCGTCCCTGTAATTCCGCAGCAGCGTGGCGCGTGCGATACCATCTGTTGGCTGGTTTACAAAAGGTCTAAGTCGGGGTTCATGATGGCCGCCAGGTCAGGAAAACGAATAGCAAAAATGGAGGGAGAAATATTCGGTACCGCAAGAGGTCGTGCAAGCCGCCAGTTGAGCCTCTCTGATTGGTCGACTGGGGTCACGTGATTCGACCGCGGGATGTGACTGCAGCGCCAAGCGCGTTTGGCGGGACCACGCTTAGACGGCGTCGTCTGTGCTCCGTAGGTCTGTCCGTGTAACGAACCGTAGTGACTCTCCTGGCATAATGGTGAGTATCCGCGAGTTTCTGGCGGATACTTTGGCCATCCGTGATTTTCGTGCACAGCCATGGAATCTAGGATATCTCAGCTATCTGCTGGTGAAGTTTCGTGCGCGTAACTCGCAAATTAACCGTGATTTTCGTATGTGTACAGGCTGGCGGAAAGGCGGGCAAGGACTCTGGGAAGGCGAAGGCAAAGGCGGTCTCCCGTTCGGCGAGGGCTGGCTTGCAGGTGAGTTTTTACGCGTCTCGACAGTGTCTCACGCGGATATCCTCTGTATCGCGTTTCTCATTTATCTTGGATTATTTTTAAATACTTCGACGAGATGAAATCTCTCGCTTTCACTTGGAATTTGCAGGTTAAACTGGCGGTTGGCGCGAAAAGCTCTTGGATGTTTTCACCTCGAATGTTGTTAACGTATTTTTTTTCCTTTTCCGAGAGTTCTTTGTTCGTTGTAGCATTCTCGAGTAGTTGGACGGGCTCGTTATTTGGCTTTGAGAATGATCGTTGATGAAAATCGTCATTTGTGACGGAATATTTTTTAAATTCAACGGACTCCGCGCGAATAGTCTCGAATGTTTTCAAACAACGAGTTAGATGGGACCGTTTGCTTGAAGACCCCCTCCTCTCTACTTATTTTTCTTCTGTTCTGTTTCACCCAATGATCTTTTTGATTTTCTTAGATCGCTAATTAAACTCGACGAGAATCAATGAACTACCTCAAGCGCGTTTACACAATGTTTTTCTTCTTTTTTATACAAAGAATTATAACTGACCCAAGCGCAAGACCGTTACACGATAATGTGTGGCTATCATGTACGCTACTGTTTTGAATCGCATATCTCTGTGCGATCAATGAAATTGTGTCGAAAGCAGGCTAGACTCTCAAAACAGAAATTTGTCAAACTCAAACGCAAATGGTATTATTAACTTTCGGCCAATATTCACAATTGAAAGCAGACACGACTTTGGCTATACGTGTCAGATTCCATTTCTCGCGAGCCTGTCAAGAAACATCTGTTAAGTCTTGTATATCAGTTCACCGCTTCGAAGTAATTGTAAAAGCATATGTTTTCGTGAAAATTAATAAAGATCTTTCCAAAGTACTCGACTGACAGAGAAGAGGATAATATTTTTAGCAATTGAGGCTGCCCGTTGCCACGGATGGAACCTTGAAACGTAGATACTCGTAGTAAGGGATCACTAGGACGCGCACGTTTTTCGTAATATAAATTCTCACCGAAAATTACGAACTGTGCAGTAATGATAAGCAAAACGGTGGTGCGAGCTATGGAAAGCTCGGGAAAACCCAATCATTCCGAACCGGTTCGATATCTGTCGCAATAAAAGTGTAGAGAGAAGCTCCTCTTGTGCCACTGGGTCAAGCGACATCAAAGCTTCCTCAAATAATCGTTATTTTGTTCGGGCTACTGGTGTATCATCTATAAAAATTTTTCAAAAACTCAGTCCAATCCGAGAACGTTACGTTACGAAAAGCCTTATCATCGCGCGTCGTTCGATATTTCTTTAGTGAAAAGCTGCTGACGCTGGGCACGCTCAATATTTTTAGGACGGCACTATCTCTCCCGCCTGACAATCCTTTTCCAAAAACATCAATTTCAAATCTGCACCACTATCGACGGCTGTCCTACGGGACTGTGCCTCAGGACAGAAGTAGACACGCAGGCTTGATTTTTGATTATTTCATGATTTCAGTTTCCCGTGGGCAGAATTCACAGGCATCTCAAGAACAGAACTACCAGCCACGGACGCGTCGGCGCCACGGCGGCCGTCTATAGCGCCGCTATCTTGGAATACCTCACGGCTGAGGTGAGTGACAGTGCGAGCGCGAACAAGAGAGAAAAATAAAGACAAAATACGAATTGGATTGATCGAAAGCCGCTTGGCGGCGGCACTTTCGCCCGGAGAAAGGAATGGCTATCTTTTCCCGCCAATTGCCCTAATGCCCGTGGCTAATGCACGCGAGAAAGAGCGAACGAGATATCTCCCCTCGGTTTCCTTCGATGAACCGGTTAACGTTGCCGCCCCTTTCAAAACTCATTGCTAACTCATGTTATTGTCACTGCCTTTGTAATGATGCTCTATAACGATCCCTGCGCCGTTCGGCTGTTAATTCAATTTTCCCGCATAATAGCGTCATCTTGCTGATACTTACACCGGAGTCTAATATATGGATACACTGGTCT
Source organism: Trachelus iudaicus (assembly GCA_030142595.1). Classification (NCBI taxonomy): domain Eukaryota; kingdom Metazoa; phylum Arthropoda; class Insecta; order Hymenoptera; family Cephidae; genus Trachelus; species Trachelus iudaicus. The sequence continues at coordinate 40,313 of JARQTH010000326.1, read as the reverse complement.
CTCTTCAATTATTCAGACTGCTTCAGATTGGCAGTGCTCGTGCCTTGAATTATTTACCAGGAGACTGGAGCTTACTTAACGACCTCTTTTATTTATTTATTAGGTATTGGAATTGGCGGGGAATGCATCAAAGGACTTGAAGGTAAAACGTATCACACCTAGGCACTTACAGCTAGCCATTCGCGGTGACGAGGAGTTGGATAGTCTTATCAAGGCAACTATTGCTGGAGGAGGTATAAATATATACATATATATATATATATCTATTATTTATCTACTTCACCTAGTGGGTTAAAGCATTACATACTCAATTTATTTATTTCAGGTGTCATCCCACATATCCACAAATCGTTGATCGGCAAGAAGGGCTCTCAAAAGCCAGCATAATTTAGCGTCTGATTTGGATGAGAGAAGATTTTCCAAGGCAAGTAAAACGAAGGTGATAAGAATATAGGGAAGAGGAAGAAGAAGCAAGAAAGAGTGACTGTTAACAAAGTGTACCTACGTTACTATATCGATGGAGGGACAGGCGTGATATATATAAATATATATATACATACACATATATATATATATAAATAAAACAAATATTGATATAATTTAATATAGGTAATGAAGGTTAACGAAAAAGGAAGGAATGTTCGAGACGTATTCGGCAAGGGGGGGGGGAAGGTAGGGGGTAGGGGGCGAAGTGATTTACAATTTAAAAAAAAAATATTTCGAATACATAGCATGCCAGTCGTTAATGGGTTAAAATGGCGGGCGATGTGTTGTAGCATGGCTCGCTCAAGACCATTGAAGCCGCTATAGTACCATTTCGTGTTATGAAGTTTGTTTAGGCACATTGTGAGTATTTAAGATAAAAGAAATAGAAGAAAAAGAAAGAAGGAATAGTGAAACCGGTATAGATTTTTTGCCGAGCGCGCGTCGTTGGTGCTTCTAGAATTTGGCGTTCTCGTTCGTTTATTCCTTTTGTCACCTCGTATGCCTTTTCGAGACGATCCGATCGGATCGTTCGCGCAGTCCTTTCCGCACCGACAACGCGTACAGAGCTTCAAGAGCCTTTGACAATCTCGAGTGAAATGGAATAGGAAAGCTTTTTGACGTTCTCGTGGACTCGCGCCCGTTTGTCTCTCGGTCGAGGAACACTCCATCATGTTGAAGACTTTGTTAATGACTTAGCGAGCAGACTTTAAAACGCAAGTACTTCCTCCTTGTCGTTAAAATACTCGGGATCTTCTCACTTAAGTGAAAGGTAACTGTGGGTGAATGAAAAGCTCTGTGACTTCGGACAGTTCGTTTTCTTGGTTTCGTTAATTTCTTTTGTCAATTTTAATTTTGGACTACATCAGAACGTTAAACATTTTCCTTTTAATCTTACGCGTGGGATCCAAATTGCTTTCAAAGTTTAGTCCTGCAATTTTATGATTCCGGGTCACAAGTGCTTTCTTTCGGTTCTGCTTGCAACGACGCTTGTAAACGACTCACCGCGTGTACTTGTGTTTGATTTTATTGGAAATACCGAGTGCTGGCCGATTCTATTGATTATTAAATATCGAAATTGCAGGACCGAAAGTGGCTTCAAGCTGAAAGCTTTTTATTCGGACAAGGTCGAAATGGCTATACGCATACTCATTCAAAATTAAACCAATAAGCCAAGTAGCGAGTACTCGACTGCCTTTGTTATGCTTTAAGAAAAAGAAAGTTATAAGGTCAGCGAAAAGAAGGAAAGCAACGCGAGGATCCTATTACGATTGTGTGAATGAATAGGAAGCGAGTGAGCTCCTATTATATAGATGGAAAAGTTGAAAAGAAAAAAGATAACAGGACTTTGCAAGTTTCTTCGCCGACATCTCACAGTCTTGTTCTTTACCAATCTTCATTTTTTATTATTCGTACGATTTATTGTTACACAAGTAATTTAGCGTAATTTCCACTGTCGACGGTAATTGACACCGTAGTATAAAATAAAAACACGTATGACACACCAGCCATATGTAAAACGTTCATTTTCATAATAAAGGTAAATTTTACTACTGAGACACGTTGCTTCGAGAAGCCCAGAGTAGTTTACTTCAGTCCGAGTCATTTATTTTCTATGACACTCGCCGAGGTGCTGCCACGCCGCGGAATTATCCATAAACACGCAATCCCACTTTCCCCTACTACCCGAGTCATCCCCCACCGCATCCTTGGTGCTTTTTCTCATAAGGGTGGGGTGCTACTCCACCATTCTCAACTGTGGCACTCGCGGGAAAGAGAGAAGAGGAGAATCCAAGCGAGAGGCAACGTGCACGATGCAGCAGCGGCTCCCCAGTCTCCCTACTCGGCGTCCGAGCACCAGTCGCCAGTAGCCTTTCACGAGTCGAGGCGTCGGGTGTTCGACGCGTTCGCGGACTCGTTCTGGCAGCCGGGGCATTTTTTTAACTGTACACAAAACGTTCACGACCATCCCTTATCGAGATATACAAAGACAGGAAGTGATAAGCCTGGTCTCGCTTTGAAAAAAAAAAGACTCGAACTGTGCTCGACTCTCAGCGTGATTCCTGACACTGGGAACGTTCCCGGTGACAACCCTCAGGACAATCTAGACAATTAATTATTTCCCACGTACTCGTCAGTCGGGATAGTAGCGTTCTCGTGTTGACTTCCTTCTCTTGTTTACGAGCCATTCGCGCACACGATACCGATTCAAGCTCTTGTCGAGCCTCATTCTGAGCGGGCCGCACGATTGTCTTTTGTTTTTCGGGACAAACCGGCTAACCACGGCGTCGCGATTCTGTGATTGTTTCTTTGCGAGTGTCTTGTGCCATGAAGACGGCTGTTCCGGAGTAGTGTCTCGGGGCTTGGCTGGTGGAAAAGCAGCTGGCAGGAGAATGAAGTCTAGAACGTGGAGAGCCGCTCCTCTCAGGTAAGTCGAACGGCATCTTGTTTATCTAACGGAGTCCGAGCGATCGGAATGTGCCTGGTATTATTTTCCTCTCAGTTTTCGAGATTCTATGCACTGTTATCATCTCTGATTATCACCTAGGATGGTACACAATTTTTTTCTTTATGCTGGCTACACGTTTGGTATTCGGAGCGCAAGGTCGTCTGCACGTCAGCGTCAGCACAGCCGGTAGTAGTTGCCGTGGTGAAAGTCTATACCATGTACCTCGTGCAGAGGCTTGTCTCTTGTCCTGTAGGAATTTGCGATTGTCCGGAGAGACTCGAAAATACGCGGGATAACAGGTACGCCGTTTTATAGCTGGATTTTCGAGATTCAGCTTAACGATTCAAAATCATCCTTCAGGCTAAACCCTGTAAGGGAACGGAGTATATAATTCTGATCGCGTGTAGATTTTATAAGCCGCCCAAACATTTTCTCCGGTTACGTTCGCGCATATTGCGTAACCTTCGTCTTTGAGAATAGAGTTTCTCGGGACAAAAGATTTCTACCTGGTATCTCAAGTAAAAATCGACTCTCGCCCGTTTTACTTCGTTCTACCGACTCAGTCTTAGAGGCAGCAATATTAACGCGTTCTGCGAATCGGAACCACGAATAATTTTTTTGAAATTCACACGCGTTATATACTGTATGACTATCCGGTACAAACTTAACCACAGAGGAAACGCATATCACAATTTTTTTCCTGAGTCTCTAAAATACATTCTTACTCATTAGAACATGTCATCCTTGACACGACTAGACGGAATTCCTCTTTAAAAAAAAAGTAATGAACAATGAAGGACCTGGTGGCTCTGAAGATCCTACAGTGGACGGTATGAATAGCGGTTACTAGGCGACCCGAGTATAAGGTACTTCGGAGCATCATTCAGGATGGCAAAATCCAGTCGCTGGTATTCACCTGTGTACGATCCGTTAGCGTCGCCTGGGTCTGGGTCATCGACCATTCCGCTTCGTGTGGCGTATGCAGCACGTAGGTATACACGTAGCGATGTTACTCGGGCGTTGGGTTCGCCTTGGCCGGCAGCCTGTGATGTGCGTATGGAGAGAGAGAGAGAGAGAGAGATAGAATCACAGATAGAACGGTACGATGCAGCAGCTACAAATCAATGTAAATCCCGCTACGATAACGTCCCGTAGGATGGGAAAGGACGCAACAGGATTTCCTAGTTTTTCGCAATATCAAAAAAAGAGGCGTCCATGGACGCGAAGGATCTCACAGCTAGAATCGGACAGGCCTTCGAGTTAACGGCACTCGTATCCCTTCCTCCATACACTCTATAACATATCGCGGTTCGTGAGGGCCAGTCATCCAGCCAGCCAGTCACCCAGCCAAGATCCATGACCGTGTAACCACTACTAATCTAGTAACACAGTAGCGTTCACCCAGCAAGTCACATTGTAAAGTTTTACAGCACTTCCGTGCTGGCCGAAAATATTCCGACGGCATCGCGACGCGTCTTACGAGTATTTCATCCAGTGCATTGAGAACGCGACGCTCTATCGATCCGTACCATTTGGTATCAAATCGATTAATGAAGCCGTTATCCATAACGTAGTTGGGTTGGATTAACAGGCTCTAGCTTCTTTTTTTTCTCTCTCCCTCATTTCTCTCACTCGGCTCCTTTCAGGCATATTTTTCGCCTCTTCTCAGGACGTCTCGTGCCGTTCTTTTTTCCCAGCGTCCCGACGACACCGACGCCTTTTCTCGTCGTTCGTCGCGTCCCTGGAAAACGAGACTGTCTCTCTCGCTCTCGGCAACCGGCATTTATCTGCACTCTCGAGTGCCCATCCTCGGTCCACCGCAGAGCCCAGCATCCCTCTTCTAGCCCTCGTAGCCTTTCACCGTTATACCGTCTTTCACCCTGCGCGCCACCATCCTCGCCCCACCCCTCTTCCTCTGTGTCTGCCTGCGCAAGGCTTTACTCACTAATTAGTATCCCTTCTCTCGCTAAACAATGCCGGCAGCTCCGATGTGTACCTGTGACTTACGAAACGGAATGATTTCTCTCGTAATTTTTTCTTCCCTGACGTCGCCGCTCCCCACGAAATAACCAGAAGCCTCTCACACTTTTACGCGTCAGAATCAGCCGTCTCTCCTTGTAATTTACTCCCAGGACGCCGCGACGGCGACGCCGTGAAATTACATGCGAAACGAAAGCTCTGCCAATCCTTTCCTATGTATACACCTTCGTATAAATCTTCATGTAACGCAACCCGACATCTCGCGCATTCGTACGCGTTACGAAGTTCCGAATTATTTGAAACTACATCGCCAAAACCGCGCGGCCCACCGATCCTCCATTTTTCATTCGGCAACGGAACGTCGCTTCGCGCTTTACACACGTGAAAAGGGATTCTACCGGGTGATTCGAAGGACACGTGCCAAGCGACGCTACTCCGCGTAGAATCGCCCGTAGTCAAATTGCCCCATTTTCACTCGACAACCCGAAGTTCCGGGCGATCTGAAAAATAACCTCGGCTTGACTTTCGTCCCGTGAAAAGGAACCGCAGCTCAGTGTTCCACGTTCCTCTCGTGTTCCGCGTTCCCCCACGACAACCGGCGAGAGTGTTTGCGTGGCTGGAGCACGCACGCTACGCTGCTTCTCGACCCTTTTTAGGCCGGAAGGGCTTGCCGAAACGAGATAGGAGCCGCGCGCTCGCGTATCTCTCGATTTCCTCGCGAATTCCTGTCTCCGTGGGGCTGCCACAATGGCATTGTACGTATATACGTTACTTACACGCGAATTTCGTCTAATCACTTCGGGACACAATGCACACAGTATATAATGTATATAGGTATATGTCAACTTGCGTATACACAGGGTTACGTGCCTTTGCGCTGGTACCTATGTATTTATATCTGTTGGTCACATACGTGATCATTTATACAGGTCCCTCATTCTCCTGTATAGGATACACGAGCGCTTTAGAAATATATGAGTTTACGTGCTAGTGGGTGTAAGTGGCTCGTGTGTTATACTGCTCGTAGAATATCAAATCCGTATATGCATAGGTATGGGACGAACACGCCTAGTCAGCCGACTCTTCCGACCAGGACAAAAGACTGCAAGACGAGCTTGCGATACGTCACGCGTCTCCTGCCCCGCCGCTCCTCGGCCTCTTTCTTCCCCGTCTTCGGAGTCCAACCACGGTACCTTTTTTGCCTCAAGGCATATCCCTCTCGCTTTCCTTCTGCCTGCTTCTTTTCTTTGCCCATCGGTATCATTCATCCGTGGGTCCGATAGGGAGCTTGTCACGGGTGAGAGGGACAAATGGATCAGGTTAGAATTTTGTTCTTCGCGCCTAAAGCTGACCTAGAGAAAGGCGCTGGAGGGGAGGAAGACGAGGAACGGCTCCAGGAGACCCAGTGTCCTGAAGCAATCTCAGAATTGGGTAGGTTCCAAAATACCATTTGGGTCTCAATACTATCGGGACGTGCAAGCTGAGTTCCTGGTCTGGTTTGTTTTCCAGGAGTCAGGGGATTCGATAGAGCCTAGGTGGGGTAGGTAGGTAAAGTGGGCTATGCAGTAGACTCCAGACAGCGCGGGTTCCCTGTGCCTCCTCGTAGAATGGCGAAATGACGAAGGAGCGACGCTGGGCGAGGGGGGTCGCTCGGGTCGAAGGGGACAAAGTTAGAGAAGGGCTGTGGCGGCGGCAACGGCGGTCGGGCGATGGGAATATAATAATGCGGAGGCTGTAACGCGTGGCGTAACAAAGTATCGCAATTTGGCCGGGTTGCTGGATACCTGGAGACTCTGGTAAACCCTCAGGCGTAATCCGTGAGCGAGACAGAGGTTATAATTCCTTAGGGAGGGAGGTCAGATGTAGACGGTGATAGCTTCCTGGGACATTCTGTGAAAATGCCTTGGTCCTTGCTAGAGATCCTGGATGGGTACTGGTTCGAATGGTTTGTACGGCTGCTACTGGGTGGTGGGTCGCAGAGGGATTAAGGCTTACCGCACGTAATCGCCCTAATGAAATTTAAACTGGTACGTTTGTTTAGCGTTAAGCGACGGAAGATGCGCACCCCTCGTCCTCCGTCCCTCTCTCTCGCCACCACTTCTATCTTCTTGTACCTTTCCGCGTATTACTTGTATCAGTTAGTTGCTCGGTTCTCTCGCCCATTTCGCTCGACTTGCTTACACGACTCGGGTTAGGCAACGAGAGACGGAGGCGTAGCCGCGTCTGCGTGCTCCCCTAATCCACCCTTCCGAGAAATCCCTGTTTACACGAACGCGATCCACGCACCAAGTGTCAGCCCTGGCAAACTACCAATACCGGCGCCCGCAAACGGACTTTCGTGGATCCCGAAGGATCCGGATGTCGTTAAGGGAACCCTGTGCCTAATACCTCCACCCTTCCTGGCTGCCACCGTTCCTGGTACTGTCTATGCAAGTTTTACCTCCATCGAAATAATCGAAACAGCAGCTCCCAGTCGTCCCCAGTTGGAAAATCCTTTGTTCCCTGAAACGATCTGTATCGTTCCTGCGCGCCTGCGCTACCTCCTGCGTGCGCGTATTCCCTGTCGAAGGGCATAAACATTGTGGAAATCTCTATCGGATTATCGATTCGGTATCATTTGCCAAGGTGGAATTTGAAAAATTCATACTCGCCCTCCCACCCCCCACCGACCAGCTGGAAACTGGTACTGGCGACTATTCGCCATGGCGAGGACGTCGCTCTGGACCGGTTTATCTACTACGAGCTGCAAGCTGAAAGTTAGAGGCAAATACAACATGGAGAATTCCACTCGGTTTTCTTCTCTCTGAGGTTGCTCGTCCGGTTGGCTAGCTCGGACCTGTAGTAGACTCGCGAAATAGCGTCAGGGGTCCTTCTATCACCACTATTTTAGCCATGTCCTCGGCAGTTCAGCATCCCTTGGAAGGCATTTACCACGTGGCTACGAATTTACTGTCGCTGCCTGCTACAGCTGTGGTAGGGAGGGGGGGGGGGAGGAGGACGTGGATTTTAATCGGCTCCCGGCTAATGGAGCACTTAGCCGGGCTCGATGTGTCTTCGTAAAAGAGAGCCTGACAAAGTACACGTGGAGGGGAGGAAACGGAAGCGGAAGAAAAATGACTGAAGTCCCTAAGGGTAGAAACCCTAGTCTCCTTTGGCAATTATGGAACTAGGGTGTTTTTTTTTTCAAGAAAAGGTGCCAATTGAAATTAAACACGGTATGATAGTCGTGCTTCCGGTTTCGCGCGCGTATGGACACGTACCGGGTGTGCGAGATTTCATTTTGATCCACGGACAAGTGGGAAATCGTGAAATCTGGACGCGTACTCTCGCAGACGAGGGTCTAAACTTAATTACGAGGGTCCGTCCCTGACGTCTTCCGGTGGCCAACGTCGCCACGGGAGAACGGCACTTCCGTTCGGATGTTCCCAAGTAACGTCTTGGTCTTCGTATCCCCCGGGGATGAATTTCATTTTTCGCAAATCGGGAAACCAGAGGTTTTTCATGTTTTGGTTATCGATTATGAAGTATAATACATTTTGTCAGACTTCGCGAGAGAGGCGAAGGGATACAGAGATAGAGAGGGAAGAACCAGGAGAAGAGAGAATACCCCATATCGCGATCCCCTCTGGCTGGATTATCTGGAGTCCTAACGTTTCCTCGTAATCGTAAGTCTGATCTGTGCTCCTCTCACAGGCGAAGGGTGAGAAAGTGGCGTTAGCGCCGAGTCACTCAAATCCTTATTTGCTCCTGTTAAGCGTTTGAGGCTTCACTATAAATTCTCGGAACGTTATTAACGGTTGCCTGAGTAGCAGGAGTAGCAAGAATATGAAGTATAACAAAACTAGAAGGCAAGAGTGGCAAGAGTAGTAGTGGGAGTGATAAAAGTACGAAGAGGTAGCTGTCAGTGTGGGGAATAAGTAGAAGTGGAAGAAGACTATCAAGAGAAACACTAGCAGAGTGGGAAACGTCGTTCGCCTGTGGATGCGCCTGACTATTCGTGGATCCGTAGGGGCCTATGTGGACGTCGGAGTAGAGAAAAGCCAAGGGAAACGATCCACCGGCATGAAGTTTGTAAGCAAATATTTCATTTTTGCTGCCGTCGGAAGCGGGAAGCGCGTTAGCCGCGAGCTTTCTCTAGGGAAATTTGTTAAAGGGCTTTCGGATACGCAGGTAGTCGCTTTTGGACGCAGACGTGGACGTCGACCTGAACGTGAACGTGGTAGCTGCCTCTCTCTCTCTCTCTCTCTCTCATTCTCTCATTCTTTCATACTACCCACGATTCAACACGAACTCAACAGCGAAAACCACGTGACAGCTCCCAGCTCGTTCTTCGCTTGATTCGTATATTCTTCCTTTCCACGTTTCTATATCGTTAGTATTACAAGGTATTTTTGCGTCGCGACGTCCGATCGATCCCACGTCGTAGCGAAGCAACCACGCGTACCTCCTCCGACGCTCTTAGCTGCCGGGAAAACTGTTCCTCCCACCTCCCCCTCTCCCGTTTTGTCACGGCCATACTTCTCCGCCGCTCTCTTGTTCGCCCGTCTCCCCTCTTCCCTCCTATTCGCGCACTTTTCCTCAAGATCCTCGAGTCTTCGCTTCTTGTCCCTCGCGTGGCATTTATTCACAGACTCGAGACGTCGGGACGCGCACTTATTCGCAAGATCGACGCGGTACCTTACCGAAACGGAAACGACGGGATCCAGCTTCCTCGATTGCCGGTTGCTTGGCAACCGAGTAACCTTCGGTTTTTGGTCTCTTTGGTATACTCTCTCTCCTATATATTTCTCCTTCCGCAGGAGAGAAGACGCCTCCTGGAGAATGAGATTTCGCTTTTGGATTCTCCAAGGGATTAGTGATCGACCTGGACCGTACTCAGGACCAGCGCTGATTCTTCTCCTGATTACACCGCGTGTCCGAGTCCGGCATCATTCGGTGGCTTCATCCTCTGCATCGTTTGGTTCCTTCCATGGGAATTGAGCAATCCCTACTTTGATCCTCTTGTATCTCCTACTCGACTTTATCTTCCTATTCAGCATCCCGGTTTCTCCTTCTCTCGAGACTACTTCAAAGACTTACAATTAATTTATCGACAATGCCAACCAGAGAAGAGAATCCTCTGGAGCCATTCGCCCGAGAGAATAGACCGTAGTCTGCCTACTTCCTGCCCCACCCCACCCTCTCTCTCTCTCTCTCTCTCTCTCTCTCTCTCTCTCTCTCTCTCTCTCTCTCTCTCTCTCTCGCTCTCTGATACAAAACCATAGAACGGTCCTTCTCTCTTTAACGAACTTCCGCACTACCCGTGTCCTTCCTTCGTCTTTTTCCTTCTTTCGCTACAGTCCACGCCGACTAAGTCGAACATGGAGAACATATGGAGTCTCGCGTTTCCCATCTAAGATTAGTAGTAGCAGGCTGTCACGGGTTGCAGTTTCAACTTGGTTTGCGTTTCCAAGTTACTTCGGTAGGGTTACAGGGTGGGCGGTATAGGGGATGTAAGAAGCAAAGGAAGGATCGGCAGTACGTGTCTGCCTCCTTCGGAAGGGAACTTTTGGCACGCGAAAGTCGTAGGGAACATCTGCCACCGGCGCGAGGGAGAGAGAAACCCTGGAGCCACTGGCTGCCGGAAGTGACAGGCATTGCCACTGAAATTTGCTCGGGGACATTTCTGATCCAGGCTGCTGCGCTCTCCTGCTGCCCTAGTCACTATTTCCCTAACTTCGTACTTGACTGGCGAAAGTGGTTCTCCGCGTATATACGATTCACGCGGTACCTGACGATGTCGTTCGATGTAGTTTCCGCAGCCGCCATCTCGAACGCTTCTCTAACGAGAGAGACGTAGACAACGAGTTCAACCTCGTTCACAGTCTCGAAACTCCTCGGGCCATTCGCATTGCACTTCGAAACTCCCTGTAGTAAGTAAAATTACCTATTTCTCGGGAAGTTGTTGCTTTTAAAAAAAAAGAGTAATAGAGACACTCGTCAACCTATCAAGATGGCGCGGAATTCGATTGTCCCGAAGGAACAATCGGCTCGGGTTGGGAACGAGGCACGACGCCAGCGCCCAGCCGTGTTATGTCTTCGTTACAGGCAGTTCCGGTCGAATCAGTGGGAGCGAAGGAGAGTGAGTGGACGGAAGTGAGAGGATCGCTTAGAAGGTGGAGCGAGAGAGAGGGGATTATCTCGGAAGAGCATGGGAAGAAGAGCACGAAGGAGCCTCGGGTAAAGACGGCAGCGTAACGCGGCACGACGGGCCAAGACAGCGGGAGCCCGTTAATGGATGCAATTAAAACGTATAATGGCGTACGTCATGGGAGACGTTGACGCGACGTCGGGCGTCTGTAGCACGAGCCACGACTAAGTTATTACCGAGAGAATTTCGCGAGAACGAGTCTTTTCTCTCTCTCTCTCTCTCTCTCTCTCTCTGCTTCTCTCCTTGCAGGTCTTTGGCATACGACGAAAGCACGAAAAGCCTGACACCTCGTAGTTTCCGAATCGATTTGAAGGTCGCTGACCCTTCTTCTGAATTTACCACAATTCTCGTCAGCTCCTTGATTCTCTTCCGCTTCGACTGCGTCTCCTTCGTCTCTTTCCCATCCGCAGCTAGAGACGTCGTCGACCACGCGAAACCCATAAGAGAAGAGAAAGAAGCTACGAGAGAGACGACCCCACGCGTAAATACAGCCGTCGTGGCAGTAGCCGTTTCCCGTTGTAGCAGCCTCTGAAAATTGCACGACATTAGCGGGAACCGTGGGAATGGCGGTAATACTACGAGGCCGTGGATTTCCCCGAGGAAACAAGAGGAAACAAGAGGAACGGTAGGAAATTCCGTGGTTGCAGACTTTGTCGCTTCGCTCCGTCCACTCGTCCAGTCGTCTTATCGCCAGGCGGTTGCGATTACAGGGTTCTGACACTCATGCTTACCTGTATCTATCGTTCTCAATCTGCATAGATACAGTACGACGGCAAATCGCTTCGCAACGTAGCATAGAGAGATACGTCAGTATAGCACACTTTAACGTCTAGTACCACTCGTATCTCAATTTTCTCTCTTTATCCGAATTCCTCCATCCAGTTCAGTCCCAACCATCGTTCTTCTCCCGCATTAATCATACCTCGACGCGATATAGCGTAACGTCCCTCGTACAGTCCCAGTCTAATCATTCTCTATTCTGCTGTCTCGTGGAAAAGAAGTTCAGTCCTGGAACCGATTCCTGCGGATGCGAAAATGATTATTTTTCTTTTCTTTCGGAGCCCAACGCACACGTTATCGTTAACACGTGTATCGACGATAACTCAAAACTTTTTCAGCAATTTTCCACAACGCCCATTGGTCGTCGCTGTGATCTCGTCCACAGATTCCGATTACCTTTTCAAGCTGAACGCGAGGACTTGCGATATACATCTATAATTTCACAGACTCCAGTCATCGTGTATATCATAATGATGTATTATTATTATTATTATTTTTTTTTATTTCACGCGACTCCGATACTGCGCATGCGCGGCAGCCTTCTCCGGTACCGTACGTACAAAAAAGAAATATAACGTTACAACACGCGCTCCGATAACCCGACCAAACGGATCTCAACGGTCTGCGATTCTTTTCGGCTTTCCTAGGCTCTCGCGTCTCGCCGCTTTTACGGCTCCTCGCGTTTACCAATAGATAGACACGATACAGCCTTAGCACCGGTCGTCCTATACGAATTCCCATTTAATCCAGGGATTGCCTCGCGCTCGATGCAATCCGTCGGATCATAAACTTCTTCGCGTTCCTGACGGCCACGCGATATCGACTCTCTCCACTCTTTTCTGACCTTTTCCTTTTTCCTTGACGTGTATTCACGTAGGGGGGGTGGGGGTGGGGGTGGAGGGGGCATTCAGGGTACGTGCAGGGGTGGCACGCCACTCGAGAACGTATAAGGATACAGTGTGCGCTAAACTATGGTATTTCGTTAAATCGTGGTAGAAGCCGTCGACATGAGAAGGTAGGTTAGGACAGGGGGAAGGGCGGGAGGCGAGGGGAGGAGAGGGGAGAAGCGGGTTACGTACCGTTCAAGCATTCTTCCCTTTATCGGTTACCAAGAAAATTGCCACCCCTTATATAAGCCCACCCTTCGTCCCGCCGCCACCCCGCTCGTCCCTCTTATTTCCTTTTCCTCCCTTCGTCCTACGGTTCCTTTTCATTTTAATGTCCCTGTCATCGAGAACACCTGAGGAAGGAACGATTTCACTCGTTATGAGACCGTCCGCGTCAAATATTAAGTCACCGACCCCTCGCCGTCGGCGGGGGAAATTTAGGGGATGAAAGATTCTAGGAAGTAAATCAGTGTGGGGGGGATGACAATGTCCGGAATTTTATTTTAACGTTACCCTCTTCAGCCGCTGTGAGTTTATATGTATTTTTGCTGCGTCGCCATTTGCGCGTGCGGCAGCCAGTGTACGCCTGTGCGCCGAACGGGCGATGCTGCGTTTCCACGGAAAATGAGGACCGGCGACGATGCGGAGGGAAAGGATTAAATTTCGCTGCGACGGGCGCTATCGAATTCTGCAGAAACGTAGGCGGGCGCCGGTGCACGGGGAAACGCATGGCGATCCCCCTAATCCCACAATCGGCGGCGTTCAGGGATCTCTCACGTTCGCTTTGCGATTCGACAATTCCATCCCCACCCCAGTCGATACGCAGACACACTGCGCTATATGTCAATTTACGCGTACCAGGTAGACTCGGTCAGTGCGTGGGTGCAAATGTGCTGTCGGAGAAGCACTGGGGATTTTACGCAGGAAGAATTTTATTATTTGCCACAGCGACGAAGCTCGAACGACTTGCCGGGGGTCTGTCTGGGACGAAAGTGGATGATGAAAAGTTGAGCTACAAAGGAGACGGGGAGAACGCACTGAACGCTATAGGGAATTTTTTTTTTTAAGCCGGGTTCCCGTACGAAGCTGCCGCTTTCGAGGGCGGCGGGATGGAAGGATGGAGTTACCCGTAACGAACAAAAGCAGATTTCAAATGAAAGGATAAAGAAAGCTGGAAGAATGAGAAGGGAGGAAAAAGGAGAGGAGAATAAAAAAAAGAAAGGTGGCGGTAAAGAAAAAGAGCGAACATTTAATTTAAATCGTTCTTTGTCTTGACTCGGAAAATTTACGCTGTGCTTAGCTCTTTCTCTCCCTGCGCTCCTCGTACCTCGCGTAATATAAACGACAGGAGCTGTACCGAGCCCGTGGCATTCGCGAGTGCCAATCCGAATGGAGTCGCAGGAAAGAAAAAGAAAACAAAAAACCTTAAGGTTATACCCAACGAGTTCAACCCACCCCCTGGGACAGTCAAGGCTCTATCGCAAATTTACGACTGCACACTTTCACACCCTCTCGTTTCCCATAACTTCTATTTGCTTAGTTCCCTATTTAAGATACGTGCCAACCTACGACCTACGACCCGCGACCTAACACCTATCATCCTACCACCCACCGCCTGCCCCATCTACCTATCCAGCCCGTACGAGGCGGAACTCCTTTGCGCGCAGGTACCTGTCGATTCCCGATAACGAATTCTCTCGCAGGAACGTAAATGTTCCCAGGGAATATTCGCCTCGAGCAGGAACCCATCCGACCAGCCCCACCCTCTTAACGGCTCCAGGGACTTTTCACCCTTTAGAATGCGCCCGGTACTTCGCCACGGCATTTCACCTCTGACAATTTTTCACCCCCGGTCGAATTAACCCGTAACAAGAATTCCTCTCTGGCGCGAGGCTCCCGCCGACGGTAAAATAGTTAACGGGAAATCCAGCCGACGGACGCGCTGCCGTTTACTGTATATGTGGCGTAGGATATCCGTAGACTATAGGGCCAAAGAAGAAGCGTATTGCTGGTGCGGTGTCGGTCACGGGAGCCCAACCAGCCAGCTACGTGTCTGGTGTTTAGATGCCGAAGAACTGTACGTCCTGATACAGAAGTTCAGGTAGTGGCGTTCCGGTCACGCGCCAGCGTACCGTTTCTTGACGTACGGCTTAAGGATATCGTCCCGGGAGCGCAAATTAACGGCATAGGAGCAATTATCAGGAACGTACACGAAGAGGAGCTTACACGGTCATCGTGGGCTTCGATGGTGCGCTGTCTGTGGGAGAAAAAAAATATGACGTCTGTCATCTTTTATACTTTCTCCTCTCGGGCGGATATCCGTCTTCCGGGCCGGGGGATCCTTCGCCAGAGGAATATAGGGCTTGCCCCAGGCTCGTTTTACCTAAGCTGCTAAAAACGAGCTGTTAGTTCTGAATTAGCAGGGTTATCGGGATAAGGGTAGAACTTTTTTTTTTCCCCCAAGGAAAATGTCCTTTTTTCTCTTTTCAACACTTCATCGTGGAATTTCGTGGTTTTTGCGTTCGAAATTCCTTATCGCCGACTGTTTCGAACGCTGTCAGGATTATATTTAATTTGAATGTTTCAATGGTTTTTGGGGTTTGCGCTCTCGCGCGAGAGTGAAGGATATCGATTTGCCGTTGAGGTTCGTTAGTCGAAATGATTTTCGGTCGACAGAATTGTGGAATTGTCAGAGAATTGGATCAGAGGTATAAAGTGAAAATTTTTTAATCTCTCTTTTCACTTGACATTCGTTCATCTCTGGTCGAAAAGTTCCCGAGGCCACAAAATACAATCTACGCCAATTTCATTAGCGATAGTCACTCTTGATCTCGAAACGATAAATCACTGAACAGCCAATGTACTTACGGACACGTATTAGCACCTTTCACCTAGAAGAAAAAGCTAAGACAATCGCTCGATAGGGGGTCACTCCTTCGGCTGATCGGATGATCGAGTGTTTCGCGACGAGCAATTCTTTCGCAGTTATTACCAAAACCGGATATTGGCAAAATTGTAGAAAGTTAATAAGTCCGGGTTCGAGGATTTTCTTCGCGATGGGTTTAGCTGGTCTAGACCGTCGAGACCAGCGAGGGCCCAAGGGAGCGCGCGGGCGGGGTCGAGGAGGGGTCCCGAGCTATGGAAAAGTTTCGTAATAACGAACAATGAGTCTCGGTCGGTGAGCAGAGGCTGGTTGCTGAAGCCATCGTGCCTGACAAGAAATGGCGGCTCAGAGGAAAAAGCGTCCGGAAACCAGAAATTGAGGATCCTGATGAATATGAATAGCACGTTGATGCCGATCAGAAATCGGCCTCCCGAACGTATTCGGACCTCATTGCGTCAATCATACGGTTAATGCGGTGTGAGGCAACGAGGAAGCTGGAGCCTGGAAGTGGGAAGGTGGGGTCGGGACTGGGGTGTCCACCCTGCGAGAGAAGGGTGGGTATTCTCTTCTGGGAGAATGGCTGACCGTTGGCATCGATCGATGCCAGGGCTTTTCCGGAGACTTTCGGCCTGGTGAAATGACGCCTTCCTCGGGAAGTTCGTCGACGGGCCGTGAGGAGCTGTCGCACCGTGGAAACGATGACACCTTCCCCCGGGGAGGAAACGGTCGCCGGGACGCGACAGCTCTCGGGAAGAGGGTATACGCGGGGGAGAAAATAATAATGCTACAGGACTCTGCCGGGTGCCGCGTTACGAGGCGTTAGTCTTTGGTGGCTGTGGCGGAGGGTTGTTTACGGGTCAGCGGGCCACCCCTGCACTCGGGACAATATTGCGTCCCCGTGCACTCTCTCGTACGTACGTGAGTTAGTCGGCTGACACCGTAGAAAAATCGCCGGGAATAGATTGCCGTGTTGTGGCACGGGGTACGTACGGTACATGGATATACGCCTTTAGTCTCATCTGATTTTATGACGTCACAGTACTTCCTCCGTATATTTAGTCAGCGGACCTCATCCCTTTGCTGCTCCGCGAGCTTGTCCCATGACAGCTGTCAAACTCGGCTGGCACGTTTCGAGATGTATATAGTCCCGTATGCCATAGACGCTGCTACAGCGATAGGTTGAAGAATATGTATATATATATATATATCGCGTTTTCGACGGAGTATCCTTCAGGTCGATTGGATCGGTGCGTGTGTCCCGTTCCAGAAGAGGACGTTTCTCGCATATCGAATTTTTCCAGCTCACGTCTATCGGGCACGGATAGCGAGTTACCGGGAGGTTTATATAAGCCATAGGACCTCCTGTAATCCTGGCTGTTCCTCGTTTGCTCTAGGATCCTGGTGTGCAAGTATGTACATACCAGGAGCCATCGTCGATGGGTTAGACACT
The DNA here is from genome assembly GCA_030142595.1 of Trachelus iudaicus. NCBI lineage: Eukaryota > Metazoa > Arthropoda > Insecta > Hymenoptera > Cephidae > Trachelus > Trachelus iudaicus. The sequence goes on along the minus strand of JARQTH010000326.1, from coordinate 23,210 downwards.
TACGCGGCAGACGGCTCCAAACGGTCTTACGTCAGCTCCTTCGACAAGCCAATATGTCAAAGTAACCCAAACCCATTGCGCTCGGGAAACCGGAAGTTCCGGGACTTTAATATTCCTCGACAAATTGGATTTCAGGTATTGCTACATCGGACAGTCCAGCATGGATAGCTTCGCATTCTACGAGGACAGTGGTGTAGCAATATGCCTTCGATGACCAGGATCCCAGACCACTGCACTGGGTACCCGATGTCCTGGTAATTTACTCGAAATTAACAATGGTGAACGGGGCCGGCTAACCGAGTACCTGGCAACGCTTTGAACTCATACCCGATTGCTCCTCTTCGCTTTGTCAATGTTACATTCGGGCGGAGTCCCCACGTTGCGACCCTTTCCATGACCTCCCGCGTGCGTAGACCAGTCTGCGAGCCGCCTTGGATGCTGGAGTAAGTCCGGCTCCGCTGCTAGCGCCACTGTCACTGCCGATGCCGGAGAGTCCACGTAGCTCAATTAGATTAAGCGAGCTAAAGCCCCGATTACGCGTACCCACCGGCTTGGCTAATTAAGGTAGCGCCGGTGTGCGATAGCGTCCGAGTGTCCGTATCCAACACAAAGCACCGGTCCCAGCGTCATCAGCAGCACGCACACCGTCCTCGCTGCCATCAGCAGCATCGGCTTCGCTGAGTGCCCCACGAACGACCAACTCCTACGGGAAATGGGCAGCTCTACATATTTCAGTGGCTACGAACTTCCTGGAATACTATTTGTTTCTGACCCGGTAAAAGGTACGCCAGTGAGTTTTCTCCTGCCGTTCGACTGGTCGATCCTAAATTACCCGAGTTGCTCCGATAGCACCCTCGACGTATTAATTACAGTTTGAAGCCGCGCTAAGGGATGGGACCCGTGACGGTGGGGCAAGGGGACGGGATTCTGGTGGGTTAGTCGCTGTGGATTTAGTACCGCGCGATAAGGCTTGACTGACTCGGCGTTTCGAGCTTTACCACGTCCTGTTTTACCGCCGTCGCCACCATCACCACCGCCATCACCACCCTCGACGCTCGTTCCGGTATCATCCCTTTTGGATAGCGTCACTGCTGAACACGCCATAGTATCTGCACGGCCGTTGTCCGTTTTCGTTACTGGAATCATCAGGTCGGCTGACTCGTGTCCGTCTTCGTTTCCCGTCGTTTGCGAGGCAAAAGGCTCGAGTCTGAGCTCCGACAATATTTGTATCGTGATACGAATAAATGATCATCGAGTATGATCCCCGGTTCCACCCCATTGACTTGGAGCCAATACTGCCCGGGTGGTTGGTACAGGATGGACTGGCAGGGTACAAGGGAGAAATGGGAAGGACTCGAAGTAAAAGGGTAGAAAAGGACGAGAAGGGATCCTCGAGGCATGACCTTTTTCAGGCCCAAGGCACTGCTGGCCTCGTTCTCGAGGGTTTCGATAAGGTTCTCGAAATTTATCCTGCGACTGGAGATTCTCCGCGAGGACGCAGAGGGCTGATTTAAAAGAGGGATGCTGTCGATGAATCGGAATGGGAAGGGGTGGGAGGGTCTTTGGGTTGGGGCAGAAGATACTTCGTCAGGATCGTCCGCCAATGACTCGACTCAAAGGGCATTCGTTAGAAGAGAACTCCGGTCCATCGACTCCATTCAATTATCTGATCCCCAACGAATCGCAATTAAGCGTCTTACTTTGGGTCCAATTTATCCTCGCGATAAAAGATCCTCCTGGAGGAGTCGGACCTGGAGAACCTAGTGGCTACCGATATATCCTCGTGGAATAAGTCCACCGGCATTCGAGCCGGGGATTATCGGCCGAATGGTAATAGTCCACGGGGGATGATTTCTCTCGCACCAGGAGGCTCTGACGTCTAACATCGGTGCCAACCACGCCCTGATCCCCTTTTATCTCGATTTTCACTAATCTACAGCCTGGAAACCCGATCGTCTTATTCTCTCCCTTATGGCTCTTTGACTCTTATCGGCTTTTTTTTTTTTTTTTTTTTTTTTTTCCTTATCGTTATCCGCGTTTCTTGTGCCGATCGATCATTTCGCGACGAGTCTCCGGAGACCTTGAAGTTTTGGCTCGACTTACACCGAAAAGCATCATGGGCTCGTATTACTCGTTAGCAGAACTAGAGAGGATTCACCTTACTCTGCCAGCTACACTTATCCTCCCCTTCGTGGGAGGCACTTCCGGCCAAGAATCGCAAATGTAATCCGACGTAGATCGGGAGCCATGACGTTTGACGTAACGTTCGAGAAACTGCAGTTGCGTCTTGCAGGTGCAGCTGCTGAGCTGGTCATAATCGCTCCTTATGCTTCTGATTGCAGATTCGCCACATGGAGGATCCTCGCAGCTTCGCTGCTGGCTGTCGGAGTCGGTAAGTTTTCACGTGTGCACCTGCCGCTGCATCCCCAATGATTATCCACTCTCGTTTCAACCCCAGGAACCTCCAGCATCCTCACGCTCATTCACTCTTCCTCATTCCTGCTAGTCCAATCTCGCTACTCTTTGTTCTCGACGAACAAGAGACTCGGGAGACTCGACCTATTTTGCATGAATTCTTAGTCCATCCTGAGCTTCCTGGCATCCGGAATAGGAACGTCCTTTATTTTTCTCTCTGCTCCAGGACCAATCCGATTTCGCTCTGGCTTTTGGCTTCGCAATCTTCAGCAGAGCCATTTAAATATCTCGGTTGAAACGAGACCGTCCCGGAATTCCTCGGCGGACACGGTCTAACCCTCTATGGTATACCGATCCACAGAAAGTATCAGGGAACGCGATACTAGGCTACAACCCTAGCGCGGTATACTACCGTAGCAGTCAAAGTCGCCGGTATCTGTCTTCCTCTCGCCGAGTGTGTAATGGCGGGACCGAGGGAGAGGGTGGTTCTTCCGTTTCCCGTGATACGTTTTCGCTACGGGAAACCGGAAGTGCCTCGGGCGCTATCGTATCTCGGCGAAGACGTTTACAGCGCGAAGGGAAACATTCGTGAATTCAACCTTACCCCCCCATCTCCCATCCCCTATCCACAATGCTAAAATGGCTTCTCACTGTGTATACCAGCCATCCCCAGACCAGTCTCTTCTGACCTTTTGCTCGTTGGGATCCAAGTCGAAGGAAGAGGAGCAGCCACGCGAAGACGGCTGGAACGACTGAGACGTGATTTCTACTTTGACTTTTTTTTTTAGTCGACTTTCCGTTTTTTTTTTTTTTTCTTTATCGTCCCTTCTTCCCGCCTCCCTCTCTCTCTCTCTCTCTCTATCCTTAGCTACTTGTTAAGTGTCTTTTTTTATCCTATAGCCAGCAGCCATAGCATTTTCACTGCTGCAACCCTTCCTCCTCCCTCCCTCTCTCTCTCTCTCTCTCTTTCTCTCTCTTTACTCGCCACTCCACTGCTACCTTGCTTTGTCCTGCTTCGTTTAGAGGGACTTCACTGCTAGCTGTACAAAAGTTCTCTCTCTCTCTCTCTCTCTCTCTCTCTCTCTCTCTCTCTCTCTCTCTCTCTCTCTCTCCCCCCAAGAAATATCCATACGAAATATAAAACCCGTGTCTCGTTTCTTCGTTTTCGCGGTCGCGGATACTTCTCCGTCAGAGGTTGACTCAGGGACGTAGTTAAATACGACTTCGCCCTCGGCAGCCAGAGCAACGAGTTTCCGATAACGCGCCGGATCCCGGATGCAACCGAGCGTATTACTGCAATCGTATGCATTCTCACAGTTATACGATACTATACCTTTCTCCGATCTCTTCCACCTCCGTTCTCTCTCGGGCTTCCTCCACCCCCCATTGTCTCCTTCATTCATACGTATTTAGCCCCACCGGAGCTTCTCTGTGCCATTCCTCGTTCCGCTCACTCCAATAACTCCATTCTCTGCGTAATCGTTCGCTCATTGATCTCCAGAAAATATCATTATATTTATTTTACTTTCCTGCAATTTTTCTTTTTCTCTATTTTCACCCCTCTGAAAAGATACGGACCGCGATGGTTCGTCATTTGCCATACTCCGCCGGCTATCGTATCACAGTGCGCAGAAGATGCTCGTGAGGAATGACTTTTATGAGATGAAGAAAAAATTGACACAGTGTATACGGTGGCAGTCCTGCTTCCATTAAGATAAAACCTGTCTTCCGGTTATCTTGACGTTACAGATATACCCGAAATTGTAGAAAAACGAACAAAAATTTTTTTTGTTCCTCGATTCGCTTGGTAATTCGTCACGTGGAATCGGTATGCAGTCAAGGATATATAATTGTAATCACGATAACAGTCGGTTGGGTAAAATGGCTGAAATAAATAAATTGCACGAGAAAATATTCAGTTCCGTGCCGAAGGTGAAGGCGAGAGGCAATATCGATGGAGGGAAATAGAAGAGCCTGGGAATGCGACAGCACGGGAAGACAGTAATGGTATATGAAGTAAGGTGCGATAAAGGGAAGGATAAAAAAAAATAGACGACGCGTCTGGCATTACCTAGAGAGGTGCATTGAAAAGGGCCAATATTCCAAGCGGTTGCATCCTGCAGAGTTGAATTCAACGGGGAATTCAATTAGCGCCTGTCCCCGGAAACCTCAAGTAATTTGCACCCACCCCCGCCCCCCCCTCTCCCCCCTCCCCACTTCACCCCTTCGTTCTCGAGTCATTGGCTCCTCCTGCATACACGTAGACCGACCGACCTATACTTGATACTGGCACCAGTGCACCGACGGTGGCCGTTCTCCACATCCCGGAAGCCGTGTTCGCAAACAGAGCAACGTGCTCGTGGTGCCGCGATTCGTAACTGGAATCATGGTGGAAGTTTGTCAAAGTTTCCGAATGAGCCGCGTGAGGAGGCCTTGAGGGGGCGCTGCTTGCCAGGGAACGCGGAGCTGAGAATCAAGGAGCTTCGATTTCCATAGAGAACTCTTGGAAGGGATCGGGGGAACCCCCGACGACCACCAGTCTTACAGTCTCGAGGTTGGCTGCGCCCAGATGGGAAAGTTCGAAAATTTAGCTAATCGTATCGCGATTAATTTTCACCAACGAATAATAGGAATAACCAGATGAAGCTGTACGTAGCCTGTAAATAGGTATAGCAGTCAGGCAGTCTTTTGACTCCTTGGCCAAACGAGTCACGGTCGTTTTAGAATAGAAACCGGGGGTCGATCAGGGACTCTTTTATCGACTTGGTTCATGATCAACTTCCGGATTGATCGGAGCCGTCGATACGAAGGATCAGGATTACGGGAATGAAATTACGAAGGATATAGTAACTGGGTCTTTGCGGGAAGAAGGCTCTTTCGGAGGGGAGCAACTGTCCGTCGAATGCGTTCGAGTAGAGCCAGTCGAGTTTTACAGCAGAATTGAGAAACACAATGGAGCTGGTTCGCTAGTGCGTCTCGTTGGCCAGAAACAAGGAACACCTGGAACTGGGACGGAACTGTACCTTGGAACTGGGAAACTGGATTGGTAGCTGGTATTACGATATTTCGGAACACTGGAAAATGGTTGTCGTCGGGAAGGAGGGGGACGCTGGATGAGCTTTTATAAATGCAAAATGAATTCGTGCGCGGTGAACAGAGTCAATAGCCGTTTGTCATTACGCGTCGCGACGCTAGTTCTACGTCGACCCAACAGGATATTTGTCGCGACTTCTCGTCTGGTGTAAAAGTTAAACGAAAATTTCGCAAAACTGTTTTTTTTTTTTCGGGGCACTGCGGTATTCTCTTTGGGAAAATTGAACACTGCGATGAGGACGAGGAGGAGGAGGAGGAGGAGGGGAAAGGGGAAGGTAGAAGATAAAGAAAGGTTTCCTTTTCAAAAGTCTATACACTCGAGAAGTCTTTTCTTTGCGAGAGGACATTCTCAAGATGGCAGAGGATGTTCAATCGTAAAAGAATAGCCTGGAAACGTCGGAATGCTTTTTCTTCGATTGTCTGGTTATGGCGGCATTGGAAATGATCCGCATGCAAAGAAGCTGAAAGCTTCGTTTATATTGCTCGAGCGATGCGAGAGAATCCAACAAATTCAAAATGGACTTCCTACCTCGTAGACGCTCCGTATAAACTGGCCTGCATGTATACAATTACTGTATACCTGAGCTATCCAGCGGGTGGATGCTGGGCTGCCAGCCGTCAGGTACTCGGATAAGGGAGTAGCCACGTAGAAAATAGCATCAGCATCGAACGAGAGGAATACAAGGGTTATTCCAGGACGGATGAAATGCCGGAACTGAAACGTCTGCAGTCCGAGGAAGTTTGGCTAGGAATTTGGAAATTCAAATTCGTCAGGGATACGGTAAGGCGACGGATCGTGGCCGGGTTAAAAATGAAAAATAAAATGGTTTACAAAAAAGAAGCTGCCGCGAGGAAAGAATGATGTTTCAAATCTATGGACGTTTTCGGGAAGCATGGAAAAATATTTGAAATATCGCAGTCCAATACATTACTGGGGAGGGGGCGGGAGATTTTAATAAAACATACGAGCACTGACCGGAAGCCGCACGTACCCAGCGGGCTTTTGCTCGTTCATCCAGGCTGGACCACGTTGCCAACCTCACTGGCAATAGATAATATCTCTTTCTCTCTCTCTCTCTCTCTCTCTCTCTCTCTCTCTCTCTCTCTCTCTCTCTCTCTCTCTCTCTCTCTCTC
>JARQTH010000326.1:0-16468 GCA_030142595.1 Trachelus iudaicus | reverse complement strand
CTCTCTCTCTCTCTCTCTCTCTCTCTCTCTCTCTCTCTCTCTCTCTCTCTCTCTCTCTCTGTCTCTCTCTCTCTCTTTACTTCCTTCCTCGAAAATTTCGTTCTACAGACCTCTGCCTTCATTCGTATTCTCCGGAAGGACACGCCATTGGCCAGTGTAATTGGTGCGCTTTGCACTGTCGCTCCATTGGAAAGCCTCCCTTCGTTCGCAGACTCCCACATTCAGCAACGGCCTGCAGTGCATTGATCCTTGGGCTGGTATTTCATGAAATTCCCTAGAATTTCATCGGTCGAACGAGGCTCGATAAGCTATTTGGAAATTGGCCCGAAGCACGAGAGGAGTACCGCATGCAGGTTGGCCGACACTGGGCTACCAAATCGGACGGGAATGGAGTCCTGGTGAAAAGCACGAAACTTTTGCGTCGCTAAGTTCGTTAGAGGCACTCCGGGGTTTCTGTCTTTTTCGTCTTATCGGGCGTCGCGACGCTCTCCGGAAGACGATGCAGCTTCGAAACTCCGACTAGTTTGGCAACTCATTTCCGAGCATTTACGCTCGTTGCTCCATAACTCGCGCAGATGGCGAAACTTCGAGGGGCCAATTGCGAAATAATGAATCTCACTCGTTTCTCTTCATCTTTCTCTCCTTCGATCTCCTCCCGCGTCCCTGGACCAATATGCCGCTCGGCCGTGTCACAATTTTCCTCGAATCTCTCAGTACCTCTTCCATCGTATTTTAAACTGACTCTGACTGGATACCCGAGAGATGCGAGGAGGATGGACGAGGATGGACCAAGATGAAAGAAGATGCTGCACCGAGTGCTCACATCCCTTTCCTCGGATCTGTATTCCCTTTATCTAGCTTTACTTACGCTACCCGACTTAGTCTTTTTTTTTTTTTTCTTCGCCAAATAGATACCGTCTAGAGGAGATAGCCGTTCGCTGCCGCAATCCGAATCAGATTCGGTCCTTCGATTCCCATTAAATGAAACGGGGAATCCAAGACCCGATGCATTATCCATCTCGAGGGTTGGTAATGGACGTCGGTATACCTCCTGTTCCCCAGCTAGAGTTCCTCCTGACTGCAGCCACCTTCGTTCTGTTGTTTTTTTTTTTTTTTTTTTCATCCCTTTATTCTTCCCATCCGAACCAGCCGCCTGGAAAGGAGCAGCGAAACGCGAGCGAGAACTAATTATTTTTCATCCCCGTATCGGGCGGAGGGGAGCGACGACTCCTCCGAGAGGGTTGCAAGTAGAGGAGGAGGAGGAGGAGGCCCTCCTCCCCAACGGAACGAACTTTCTTTTCGGAGAGGCGGTCCGATTAATTCCACTGAACGGCACCCTCGGGGGTGTTTGCATCCTGCCAGGTTGGCCGATCAGCCTGGCAGCTCAGCTACCTCTAGCTACACCCTCCCCCCCTTAGTTACCCAAGTGCCACGTGCCTTTTATGTTCTCCTTTTACATCGAGACGCCTTCGCGTCCTTCTTCGTCCCCGAGCGACGCTCGAGCATCGCGCGACATGCAAATGCGCTCCAAGGACTCCCATTAAGCTTCGACTTTTCCTAATTCTAAGGATCGCGGAGTTTCGTCCTGCCGATTCCTCCTGGTATCGTTTGCTTTCCTCTCTCTCTCTCTCTCTCTCTCTCTCTCTCTCTCTCTCTCTCTCTCTCTCTCTCTCTCCCCCTCTCCCTCTCCCTCTATCTCTCTCTCTCTCCCCTCCTGGGACCCGAGCGAGAGTTGCCACTCGCGAATTAACCTCGTTCTCCCGAATTCCCAGCCACTTTGTTTCTCGACATTATTCATTCACCAGGATACCCACGCTTCCTGGCAGATGAGCCGAGAGAGTTATCTGGCCGGAGTTTTCACGGTTCGGGGAAAGTCGACTTTAAAATGGAGATCGTGGCACGCCCGGTAGTCTGGGGATAAATTCTGGCGAGGATGAAGAGCTCCTTAAGGTGGGAAGCCCTGACGAGTGCCTGGTGACGAGGGATTCGCGAGAAGCTTCAAGAGAAAAAAAAAAGATAAAGAAAACGAAGTGCCTATAGAATATATCCTCGGGTGGCCGGGGAAGATCTCACGACTCCTTGTTACTCAGTTTCCTCTGGAGAATTATTTTAGACTTGTTAATGTAATTCTCCTGAAAGCTCCCGCGTATTACTTCTTATTACGCCAGATGCCGAGGACGTAGCTCTTTACTCCGATTCAACGAATTCCAAAGAGACAGACCACGAGGAGGCCCGTCCCGCTGCATCCTGGGACTCCTTAACCTCCTTGACGTTAAACAACGTCTCACGGGGACGCGGGAGTGAGCCAAATTTTTCTTCTTAAAAAATGCTGCCTTGAGAAAGTAGCTTGTTCTCCGTGACAACTGGGTCCTTAAACTTTTATCATGACAGTCGGCCATTCCACGCTGTACCAGTTACAAGTGCATCCGATACCAACCTTACCAGCGCGAACGATCAAACCCAGAAGAGACGAAGCTTTATCGAGGAACGGCAAAGGACAAGAAAGTAAAACGAAGCAGAGAGACTAGGTGACAAGCGATGAGCTCGAAGATTGACCCCCCCGAAGACGCCGAAGACTCTACGAACTGGATCAGCACGATTTTACCTTATCTTACTCATTTTCGCTGGGCCAAGTGCCTTCCGCCTCCAAAAGTCCTTCGAACCCTTCGTTCTTCCTCCCGAATCCAAGTTCACTTTTTACGGCCACAGGCTACCCTTATATACACCCTTAAGGACTTTCCAGTGCTTTTATGGATGGATCGTCGACTTGGATGCGATTAGCGATAATACTTGAGAGCTTTATGCCTCTCTCCGCCCGGCACCCTCGGATCCACCCTTGCCTACCTCATCGCCCGTCTCATTTCCTCCAGCATCCTCCTTCGCTCCTATAAGGATCTCCACCTCCCGTAGTCTTGCCCCCTCCCCCTCCCCTCCAGGCGCTTTCGAGTTAATCGAATCCTTTTTGTTTCAGCGAGTAACAACGTGAACGAGCCGCCCGTCCTGGAGTCCGCAGGTTATCCCAGTGGTCTACCTCTGTCAGAAGCAACGACCGTCGGTACAAGAGTATTCACTCTGAAAGGTCACGACCCCGAGGGCTCCCCGGTGAAATATGGTATCCAGCTGACGGACAAATTCGTCGTTGATCCACATACCGGTGTCATTACCCTGGCAAAGCCATTGGACAGAGAGGTGAGTCCCGTCTCGGTACCCGTTCCCGATGGCCACTCCTTTCATCCTATTCATAGGGACCTGCCGTAGTATCCTGGACCTCATACCCGGGAACAACGTGCTACTCCCAGTCTCGGTCCTAAGGAAGAAGCGGAATGGCAGGATGTGGGAGCGAAACGTGCTCTCGTCCCTTTGTTCGGCCGACGACTCCCGGCATTGTGTTCCTCTTTGCAGGGACGCCATCTGGGCGCGACAGGAAGTCGAAGAGTACGGGGAATTATCTGGTAAACGGAGGAAACGCTCTCCTTTAGCCATGATCGTCTCTTACGGTTCGCTGGGATATATGCTGGAGGCCAGGAGGAACGCGGCTGTCTCTGTGCGTGGCAGTACGGTGTTGCTGGTGTCAGGGTGAATTCCGAGGATGGACCCGAAAGGGATTTCTTTTTCAGCTAAATTGCTTCGGCTCCTTCGGAGACTCACTCTCGTTTCGTTTACTTCTCTCTCGCGCGAAACTCCTTTTCTGTGCTTTAGAACTTCAGCCCTTTCACGTGGGCGTCGACAAACTCAATTTGGCTCCCTCGCGAGCGACGCTAAGGAACCACGAGGAGAGGCAGAGTCGAAGGGTACTTAAATGTTCAGAAAATCTGCGGAAAACTTTTTCCTCGCCTCAGACTCGTCCTACAGATACAGTTATTTCTTGTCGTTTCGAGTAATCGATGCATTGTCCAGGACAGTCGATGCTGTCGAGTACAGGCATCAGGAGCCAAAAGGATTCTCGATCGGTCGGGTCAGCTCTCTGACCTCTGCGAGCTTGTCACGTGGCAGCAGCCTCTTCGTAAATTCCAAAGGACTAAAGACGAAAGAGGGCGAACGTCTCCTTCGTACGAAGGATCAACCAGGAAGCATATCATCCCTTCGGCTTTTAGCGATACTCCCTTTAATCAAATTCCAGGAGGCTCGCAATAAATTCTAGAGCTTCGACGCCCCCGTCCGCACGGCAGCTTCTTCTCGTATCTCCATCTCTCTCTCACCCATTCGTTCCACTCGCATCGGGGAGCCTCGCTCGCAGCTCCCGGGGCTCCTTGAGAGCAGCAAGAAGGCCCAGGAGAAGAATGGTCCAGGATCCCTCGAGGATCCCGTTTCCTCTCGTCCTCGGCGGTAGCGCGCTTCGTGCCACAATTACAAATCTTTCCAGCGAATGTCTACCTCGTCCAGTAGCAGCGTGAGAATTCAAGTGTATAAACTATTTTCGAGTGCAATTACTCGAGCGAATTTCTCTTATTGCTCTACCAGCTTCCTTTATCTCTCTAGATAATGACATTACGTCCTGGCTTCCCTGCCCGTTCTACACGGGAAACCGCCCGAGCTCTGATTTCCTAAAAGAGCAGGAAATCTCTCAAGCCCCAGCTATCTCATGGTTCCTCGTCTTCCATAATGTTTCAGGAGAGCGACACTATACGTTTTCGCGTAACTCTCGAGGATGAAGTTCCGGAGGGTCAGCAGCCGAACATCGTCGGGGTGGACGCGAACGTCATCGTCCTGGATGAGAACGACAATGCCCCACGCTTTATGGGGGTGCCGTACGAAGCCGTGGCGGCCGAAGACACACCACCCGGTTCGACTATACTGCCCGGCATTAAAGTCACCGATCCTGACCTGCTCGGTGAAAATATCGAGCTCTCCTGCATACCGCAGCCGCAGGTGAGTCAATTTAGTCGGGCGCTTGTCGCGGTTTGCTCCTACGGGATAAACGGGATAAACGGGACGAAGGCGCACTCCCGTGTGAACATAAACACTCCTCTACGCTGTACGCAGACCGGGGAGCATATAGCAGCCGTGTGTAGCTACAGGGAGCATAGGGGACGTGCGGGATGCAAAAGAGGATGCACCGGACGTGTAGTACCTACACGTGGAGATTACAGGAGCGGAAATGAGCGCCTGTATATTCATACGTATACGAAGTTCGTATACGGGAGGAAGTCGCGTGACGACGCGAGCGTCCGCGCATGCGCGTCACTAAATTCACGTTCGTGTATTATTACCAAACCGATAAATTCTAGCGGACCCGTAAAGCGGCCAATAAAACTGTAAAACCTTTTAACTAATGGCCTTCCAGCTTTACGTTGGCGAACTTTAATGCTTTTTGTTATACAGTGCGCGCGTGGACCGAACGCGATCCTCGGTCATTAAACGTAACTAATGCTTCGGTAGCGTCTGCTGGTCTCTCGCGACCTCAAATTTCCTACGGGAACTTCTAGACACCCCCCCTCCCCCACCCTTCCCCCGTGTACTTCCCATACGAGCAGAATCTACAGCTGGACCTTCATCCGACTAACGCAGCCTCTCCTGGTCCTCCAGTCCTACGGTTGATCCTTTTGCTGTAACCAATCGAGATAGAAACGTCTTTATACACTGGCACGAGCTACGCTCCACGGAGCAGGTGCTAATGTTTGTTCATCCGGTACTGGGACTCTGGTGAAACAGATTGAAGAGGAGAGTAAGGTCGTTCAGGCCGGGACCGGGGAAAGTCTGAGGATCGAACGGAATAATTAATTCTTTCGGTTGCTTTTTTTTCTTTTCTTTCTTCTGATCGATCCTTTCTCGATTATTCGGCAGTTTCCTGATGCCTGCGAGAAGTTCGGTATCGTCGACGTGGAGAAGAGCGAGAACACCTACGTAGGGGCGTTGGTCCTGCGACAGACACTCGACTACAGGGAGAGACCATTTTATCAGCTGCTCCTATTGGCGAGCGTGAGTGAAATTATAATCCGAACCTTTCTCAATGTCGATCCTTTGATCCTTTCTTACGACTGAGACGTCGTATTTTTTACCTGTGACCAGGACGGCACCAATAACAGCACCACCGGTGTGGAGATTAAGGTTGCCGACATACAGAATACTCCGCCTGAATTCATTGATTCCCTGACCGGGGTCGTGCGAGAGGACGATCCCATAGGGACTCTGGTGATGACGGTGAAGGCGCGCGATGGCGATCGGGGAATGCCCAGGAAGGTGGTCTACCAGCTGGTGACAAGTAGGCTGCGGATGATCTTTCTTCTTTAGTTCGAGTGATCTCGAGGTGTATCTTACCAGTGAAATGTGCTCCGTCATTCTCAGATCCGTTCGACTATTTTCTCTTGGATGCTGAGAGCGGCGAACTTAGAACGGCGAAACCGCTGGACCGCGAAGCCTTGGAGGATTCGACGGGAGTGTTGACGCTCGCCATCAAGGCTCAGGAGGTGATCGATGGGGTTCCCGGTAATGACAATTTGACAGTGTCCATGGCGGAAGCGACAGTCACCATAAAAGACGTTAACGACGAGCCGCCTACCTTCAATCGACGCGAATATAACATTGAGATTCCGGAAAATGTACCCGACGGCACTCCGTTGCCCAACCTGGACATGTCCGTCAAGGATCCGGACGTAGTGAGTATCCTCCGTGTCCGGAACCTCTTAATTTTCCACGTCAGAGTCCTTTTCTTATTTCTCTACGAATCTTTCCCCAGGGTCAGAATTCTGTATTCTCACTGAGATTGGATGACTTCACCGGAGCGTTCACGGTCGAGCCAACGATAGCCACTGGTAGCACGGCAGTCAACATACGGGTCACCAATGGCTCCCTGGACTACGAGAATCCGAATCAGCGAAAATTTATTATTCTGGTAGGGAGATTCAATCAGTTTTTATTTTTTTTTTTTCATTTTTCAATACTACCAGCAAGGCAACCTAATGCATTTCGATACGCAGGTCATTGCCGAGGAAGTTCACACGGATCCTAAGCTATCGTCAACGGCTACAGTGATCGTCAGTATTACCGATGCCAATGACAATGCTCCATCCTTCAGCAGCCCACCTTATACGGCCGACGTCTCCGAAGTGGCTGCTCCCGGAACGACTGTGGCGACTATCACTGCCAAGGACCGTGACAGTGGACGGTGAGTGCGCGAAGAAGCTGTCAATTAACGATTACTGGCGACTCAAAGGAAAACTGATTATCAATCACTATCACTCACTGCAGTTACGGGACGGCCGGTATAGTCTATCAGCTGCTGGGCACTGGCGCCGAACATTTTTCCGTCGATAAGAGAACTGGAACCATCGTCGTAGCCCCCTGTCCAACTCCAGGAACACCACCCTGTCTCGATTACGAAACTCAATCCGAATACTTTCTAACGTACAAGGTATAAAACGCCTCGTTACCGCTGCGATTGAATCCGTAGAGCCCATTGCCGTAACTCAGATTTTATTGGTCGTTCCATAGGCGACCGACGATGACGGCAAGGGTCAGACTACAAGCGTCGACCTCTTGGTGCGTCTCTTCAACGCGAACGACAGTCCGCCGCGATTCCTTCAAGATAAGTATCGCGCTGTTATCGACGAGGGTGCCGAGAAATTCGAACCTGAACTGAAAGTCCAGGCGCGGGACAGAGACAAGGCCTCTCAGATCACCTACTCCTTGATCGGTGGAAACGACCAGGGTCTTTTCGCGATAGACCCAGACACCGGGGAGATAACGATCGCCAACAAGGGTCCTCTGGACGTGACCAATGCCACTCGCGATTGGATAGCTCTCTCGGTTGAGGCCAGCGACGGCACCTTCACGGATACTGCCCTCGTAAACGTCACCGTGCGAGACGTTAACAACAATGCCCCAGTCTTCCCGCATGATCTATACACGGCCAGTATACCGGAGACATCTGCCATAGGTAATAACGTGCGGCTACCCTCGATGCTATCTTAGAGCTAGCGCAGGCACCGTGAGCTTTCCTTAGAATATCTGGAGGACAGGGAGCGAGAAGTATCATTTCTTATGAATTTTTACATCCTGACAGGAACCGTCGTCGATGAGATCACTGCTACCGACGCGGATAGCGGTGTCAACGCAGAGCTTGTGTATAGAATTCAGAAAGGAGCTTCTGACGATTTTGCCATAAATTCTAGCACCGGGGCCATCACGGTCTCACGTAAGCTCGACTTCGACGAGAGGAATACCTACCATGTTGAGGTCATTGCTTTTGATGGTGGTACGTAACTCGATATTACACGGTTCGCTGATATTCCCTTCCATAACCCGGGACGGGCTTGATCGTTCTCATGCTGCTCTGCCGTCAGGAACGCCCAGTCTCACCGGAACCACCACGCTCATGATAAAAGTGGAGAACAGTAACGACAAGCCACCTTATTTCACGCCGGAGACCCAGCGGGCTGAGGTCACCGAGGACACCGCTATCGGTACTGTGTTCGCAACTCTTAAGGCTGTAGATCCTGATAGCACCGTCCCCGAGGCACTGAATTTCGCTATATCTGAACCGATCACTGCCATCGATAGGAACGGCCAACAAGTCACGGGCGACAATAAGAGCTTCAAGGCAAGTGGTTCTTGGATTATTATTTTTTTTTTTTTTCTTCAATCTTTGTCGGAAATCTGAAAATAGGGGCTAGCAAACTTTTTTCTGTTTTAGGACTTTTTTGCCGTGGACAGAAAAACCGGACAGGTTTCCGTTGTGAGACCTCTGGACAGAGACATCGCTGCCACTGTCAGCATCACGGTCGTTGTCACGGATACCTCCGCACCGACCCTCCAACAGGGAATGGGTGGGTATACAGGGTCTGATATGGATTTATGTCCCTGTCTAATGGATGCCTGTAAAGTGAACTTTTTTTAGGCACTCTGGTGGTTACTATTATTGATGTGAATCACATGGCACCGGAATTCGCCAAGCCATGGACAAGAGAGGATCCACGGTATTCCATTGAAATGCAGGAGGAACAACCGACTGGTGCAGTAGTTGGTGCATTTACTGCTACCGATGCTGATAGCAATATCGCAGGATATGCCATTGAACCGCCGAGTTCCTACTTTAAGATAGATAACGTCACTGGTAGGTGGTCGTCTTGGCTCTTCTCTGTGTAGCAAGTTTTTTCATGCTTTAAATACAAATATATATTCACTTTATTCAGGCATAGTGCGAACCAGTCAGGTTATCGATTACGAAGAGACCAAACAGTTGGAGTTCACGGTGGTGGCCTATGATTCAGGTGTTCCTCAACTTTCATCGTCCGCCAAAGTCACTCTTACTGTCATTAATGTGAATGATCAGTCACCGCAGTTTGAACGAGAGTACTACAACGCATCCATTGAAGAGAATTCGCCGCCTGGCACTCACGTAACTGTCGTAAAAGCTCGTGACAGTGACGAGGGTGTCTTTGGTCAAGTCAGCTACAGTCTAATCGGAAAGAATGCCTCTGACTTTAATATAGGTGGGTTTAGAAGCTAACGCGTTGGCTGAGATTTATGAAAATTTTTATCAATCACAAACTTTTTATCATATGGTACTCGCAGGGCACGAGACTGGCGAAATAACAGTTGGCGGCGCTACCGTGCTTGACAGAGAGATAACACGTGATATTACAATCACCGTGATGGCAAGCGACGGGGCGCCATTGAATTCCAGAAAGAGTACCACGGTCCCTGTTCATATAAAACTGATCGACGTCAACGACAACAGACCGATATTTAGTCAGCACAGTTACAGGGCATCCGTTGCTGAGAATTTATCTGTAAATCCACCAGCTCCCATTCTTCAGGTACACATTTGATCTTGAACTCTTACGCGAGACTATAATGTTACTATAAAAAATATCGCTTTGGATCTGTCAAGGTGAGAGCATCAGATCCCGATGAGGGACTCAACGGCGATGTCTGGTACACGATCATCGGTGGAAATGAGAACAAGTCGTTTGTCTTGAATCCAGAAACTGGTATCCTTTATCCAGGTGTCGCTCTGCTGGGTAGAGCAGGCACGTACAGAATCGAGGTGGAAGCCAGGGACGGTGCCGGAGGTGGACCGCATTCTGACAAATGCTCTGTCGACGTCAGAGTCCTGCCCGTTAATCAGCACAAGCCCGAGTTTATCATGCCCGAGTTACCAAATGCCACAGTTGAAGTTCCAGAAGTAAGATTTATATCCCGTACCTCGTGTCCTGGATTCGTTATGAAGTAATGAACATGGATTTTTTTTCTATCACCCCTCAGAACGCCGGAGTGCCAAATTACTTGGTAATGACCGTCAAAGCCTCGGATCGTGATCCTGGGGAGAATGGAAGGGTGGGTTACCACTTGAAAGTTGGTAACAAAAACGTCCAAGAAACTGAGGAGTTCACGATCGATCGTGAAACCGGTGAACTGCGTGCCAAAATAATACTTGACCGCGAGGTCAAAAATAAATTTGAACTTGTCCTGGTAGCGGCCGATCACGGCAGTCCGAGTACGTATGAGACGCTACGACTGCTGACAGTGTTGCTGGTAGACACGAATGACAATGTGCCTCAATTTTACGACGAGTACACGTTCAACGTGCCGGAAAATCGTCCAAGGGATTACTTCG
Source organism: Trachelus iudaicus (assembly GCA_030142595.1). NCBI lineage: Eukaryota > Metazoa > Arthropoda > Insecta > Hymenoptera > Cephidae > Trachelus > Trachelus iudaicus. Next base: position 5,910 of record JARQTH010000326.1, on the reverse strand, counting down.
TTGGTAAGGTGATCGCCGAGGACAAGGACGAGGGTAGACACGCGAGGGTCTATTACTATATAGAAGCAGGAAACGAGGAGCGTGCTTTCTATATCGATAAATCGGACGGTAGCATCTACACGAATAAATCATTCGACCGTGAAACCCGAGACAGTTATGTTTTGTCCATCCTCGCTGCCAATGATCCTGATCTGTACGTGGGATCTGGTGATAACGGTAGAATGCCAATGGCTGATCCTGACCACGGTCACGTGAACGTCACTATCTTGATACTCGATGAGAACGACAATCCCCCTGTCTTCGAGAGAAGCGATTACTACGCGGGTATCAATTCGATGGCGAACGTTAATGACGTAGTAGCTAAGGTCACTGCCTCCGATCCCGACCTAGGCGACAATGGAACGCTCCATTATTATGTCGCCAGTGCAAATTTGTATAAGTATGGATCCGATAAGTTGAGCGGTGCTATTGTTCCTAGTCCCTTCAGTGTGACCCAGGATGGCAAAGTCCTTACCAGTGGCTACATGGCCGAGTACAACCAGGACAGATTTATCGTGGAGGTTATCGCCAAAGAGACGGCATCACCGGAGAGATACGCACTCAGCAGAGTTCACGTCAGTTACTCCTTTCAAAAAGTAGATCTAATACGTTACGCGTCATTCGTTTTCTAAATTGTTTTATACCCCCCGCTAGGTCTGGGTATTCGAGCCATCGCAATTGATAAGGGTCATTCTCTCGCGACCTCCCGAGGAGGTCAACAGGGAACGGGACGAGATAGTTGCAGAATTGTCCAATGCTACTCAGAGCCGAGTGGTTGTCGACGATATCAGATATCACGTCGACGCTTCCGGTCATATACGCAGAGATTGGTATAAATCCTCTTAATTTTATTGTTTATCAATTTTTCATGATTGTACACTATAGTCAGGAAAAAGTGTTTGTATTTTTTATCTTTCAGGTGCGATATGTATCTACATGTAGTGGATACCAATGCCCAGACCATTGCACCGGTGCCCCAAGTACTCAGAGTCATAGATGCTAAATACGACTTCCTCAAGGAGTATTACACTGGGTTCGCCATAGAAAACGTTGTGGTGAGTCAAATAGGGTTTTATGTGGACTTTACGATCTGCTAATGAAATTCGTAATAGTCCAAGGGATAACTTATTCGTCCATTCCAGCCGGCGTATGTGGGAGCGCAGGAGGAACCATTTGATCCAGCTCTAGCTGCTTTAATAGCACTGCTGGTGGTTTTACTGGTCGGTGCCGTTACGGTAACGGTGGTGTGCTGTTGCTTACGTCACTGGTAAGTTTTTCATCAGATTAAAAACCTGAATAATATCTAAGGCGTTATACCCTTTCGTAATGCTCAGGGTAATAACCGTACCGAGCGATATACGCAAGAAGGATGGTTTAATCAAGAAGCAAATCATCGATGAACTGAACACTACAGAGAATCCATTATGGATTGAGCAGTGAGTAACGATCGGATCTCCTTGTATTATTCAACCTGAAACGAGAATGACAATTAATAATTATCATAGGAAATTGAAGATTTACGAAGAACAAGAACTGACTATGCAAGTATTCAGCGAACCGGAAGCCGGTCTTGGTACTGAGAGACGCGGAAGTGGAGTGAGTGTCGGTATGGGTGATACGTCACAAGACAATACTTATGCTACCATTCAGCATCCATTACCACCAAACAGACATCGACCAACCACTCCAGATTATACGACCCTTCCAGGAAATCACAATGTCAGTATTAAAAGGCAGAGATTTTTCTAAAGATTTGTCAAAGTCAGCAGCCTCCTCTCATGGACCGAGATCATTCTTTTTGATTATAGCTTTACGAATCAGCAATGGGATTCCAAGGATCGACATTCCAGCCAGCGACCTCGAACGTCGTTCCTCAGTTAACTCTGGATCGCGATGGTCAACCACAGTTCGTTTCTGGGCTCGTGTAAAATGGTCCTCGCGTAAGAAGAATGAGTGAGAGAAAGGGAGAGCGAAAAAGAGAGAATCCTTTTTGATCAATACGTACTCTCGTCGTCGTACACCGTTTCTCTCCGTCTCCGTCCTCGTGAGACTAAGGATTCTTTGATGAGAAACGGATCTGGCGCGCATGTGCCACTTTGACAATAACCGGGTAGTAATGGTGAAGATTGCGTGGAGGGAAACGCTTGTCCAGAGGATGCTGCGACTCTCGGGGATATCTCCGGAGATGACTCTTAATACTATTGTACGTTGGACACGGTCCCGTATTGCATATGCTCTCTGACCTTTGGACTTTCCCCCCGAGATTCTCAAAACGAACGAGCGCCACTCGCAACTCTGGTAGCAGCCATGAGACGGGGAGCCACGATGATCGGCCATTGATAATTATAATTGAGTAAACATTACCTATAGCCGATGTGTGCATGTATATATGTGTGCGTTGCCAACCTGGGTCCTATCTAACGTAATTAGGGTAACTTTAGAAAAGAAAGAAAGAAATGTTGCATCGTAGTCACTGTGAAACGAAAGACCGAAGCTTGGCACGACAGATATATGTATATAATTGAATGTGTAGATTCCGTCTAGCCCAATTCCCTATCGTTTCTTTCTATTTTTAATTCAAGGCAAATGAGCCTTTCGTGTCTTCCTCGAAGTCTTATGTTTACAATGGCATCTCGTCGCGATCGTGCAGCTGCTCAAATAATATACGACTCGGAACTTGATAGTCACCTTTGTTACTCGCACCTATAGGAAACTCCGAGTTTATCATTGCCGCTGTCCCTGGTACGCATTTATTAAATCTTATTTCTTTTCAACCTTCATTAGACTCGATCGGCGTGCGATCGCCGATCTGATCGCTGCGAGGTGCGCCAACTCATTTTTATAGTATTTCGGCGAATCGCGGGCGATGGGCGGACATAGTCATATCATAGGTAAATATGGGTGAATTAGTGGCACTGATAAGGATTTTCGATATCGCGTTATACACGCGCGTCGTCTTGAACTTCCTCGACAGAAACAACATAAAATTGGCACGTCCTTCGCTTTAATGCAATACCGATACATCGACTATTCCGTTCCAGAGGAAGTACGGATGCTCGAAATTTCTTAAAAGTGATGTAGTCGCCCTACGGATGTATCTCGTACTCGAAAACAAGTAACTTAACTCGGATAAGTTAATTACCAAGAATGTTTAATATAATATTACTATTGATACTACATAATATTATTAGATCGTTATATGAGTTATGATTGTTCCAGTTATTAGCGGAGAAGAAAAACTGTCTGTTTATCGATTACAAACTGATTGTAATATTGTAACATATTTTATGTAAGCGATTAATATAAAATATTCGTACTTGAGCATTGTCTTAGGACTTTAATAATTAATACACCGCTGTGATTTAGTTCGTGACGTTCATTTAGTTTCACCGTGAAAGTGGACCGTAATTACTGGGTTCCATGATTTCCGGTAGCACTGATTACTCAACTTGTTTTATTTCAATTATGCTGGCCTTATCTTCCCTGCTATCGATTTCCCGTATACTCTCTCCACTCGGTTTTTCGTCACCCGCGGAATTCATGGCTTCACTATGAGGATTTGTCTTAACGTGATGTAAATCAGATTGAACTGACGACCCTTTGGGCATCTTTGAAAATCGAGTATAGTCAAATATTTGAACGATAGATTCGACTTGATCGCTCCATAATTTATGGCCTCGTTTTGTAGGAAATTTTTTAATACTTCTGCAAGTTAAACACGTCCACCTAATGAGTTTTCTGGGCTTCGATCCGAGTCTCACTCTTGCCGTTTCACCTGGTATAAGAGGGGTCTGACAGCTCTTGCATATGCTCCTCTTTAAGTCTGGTTCCCTGAGGTGATTTAATTTAAACTTAGTATTCACTTTTGCCAATTTGTACTTTATACTTAGATATTTGACTTTTGAAACTTACATACGTAACACGGCTTTCTTGCCACAGTTCACCATTACGTTTCCGTAGTAAGAGGCTACGGTTTTATTTTTTGATGCGACGAATTGGCTTGCCTTGAATTAAATGATTATTTTTTCAACGTTTCGAAATAAGAAACGGCCGTCGATATACACTTACCTGATATAAATAATTCATTCGCTCGAAAACGTCTTTTCCTTGGCAAAGCTTCACTTCCGTTTCTGATATAAAACCAGGTAGGTTATTCATTTTTTTTAGAAATTATGAATATTGTAAATAAGTCCAGCTTACCCATATTTATGGCTTTTGTCGCTATCTTATGTTATGCTGTGTTTGGTTATTCAGTCGAGTATGAATTTTAAATAGAAGTATGACTGATATTTTTCACTGAGAAACATTTCTTTGATGGAATATACAGTTCTTATACCAATACTGTCGTGTATTTTATTTTCTTCTTTATTTAGGTTATGTTTGTAATTCTTGATTTATATTGATAAGTAGGTTATGGTATAGTGTTAGACTAGAAGTTTCTGTGAAAGAACTGAAGTGCAATCGATTACTAGGGAGTGTGTTTCGGACATCCATTGCAACTACTTGTCTTTTTTCTGCAATGTATTCGATACATATGTAACATTATGCGCAGTACTTGCAGTAAATTAAAAAACACATTCTAGGTCTGTCTCATATGAATAGATTAGGTACTGAATGTTTTAAAATAGAATGACATGTAAGAATCAATATTCATTGTTAAAGTAGTATATTGCTGTACATTATATAAGTATAAGAATGAATATAAATAACATTAAAGACGATAACTGAGTTTATCATTCACTTTTTCCCTAAATTATAAAAATGTGGCGAGTAGATAGGTTCTTGAAAACGACTGTGGAATGGAGTCTGTTGTATCTCAACATTATGGACATTCGGGGTTTGATTTTCTTTTACCGATGCCAAACTTTTAATAACTGGTATTGCAATACCATATACAGGTGGTTTAGCGGAACTATGTTCAACACTAATAGGTGTATCATAGGTTCCTGATCTGCGATGCCACTTCATATCAGGCGTACACTTTATATCAATGTCTTCCATTTCATCCTCAGCCATAATACTGGAATCTAGACTGCTAGAATTGTTTATCCTAAACAAAAAGTATACATTTTCAGAATGGTAAAGTTTAATGCATTGTACGAATAAAAACTTACATATCAACACTATTATTTGTTGAATGAGCATAACCATATTCTTGAAAAACCGATTCGATTTCGTCGCATTCTTGTTTAGAATTTTGAAAGAATTCACGCGTTTCATTAAGAAATTGATCCATGTCCAATGAATTCTTTGTCACTTGATCTACATCATGTTGTATATCAGCCTGCAAGAATGGTATCATTGATAGTTTCGGGGAATTGATAAAATAATTGTTCCATTAGAGAAACGATGTGGTACTTTAATACTTTTCACGTCAGCCCATAGTTTCCGAATGCATCTTTCAGCTTCGGCTGAATCGGCTTCACAATCACGAATTAAAATACGGTGTAATTTCCATATCTCGCTTAGCGTTTTTAAACCCGCATCAAGCTCTTGTGCTTGATGCGTCAATTTTTGAAAATAGACTTTGGCCATCCTTGCAATAATCAGTTGACAAGTTTGCAGTAATTTGCACTGACAGGCGCTATCACCTTATAATTATACATGCAGGATCCTTTAAATTTCAAATAACGTACTTTTAAACCATACATAATAAAACAATCAGATTGGAGTAGAGCAATGAAACAGTTTTGTTTTAGGCGATACCAGAAACAAGTAGCGGCGAGTCTGGAAACAAGATTTTGTGATTATCGTCTCCGTCGACAAAGCATGTCCCGTCATAGCCGAGCTAAAAGTGAACACGAACGTCTAGCTCGGCGGGCAGAGGTTCTCCGCCACGTCACCGCTGTTTCCCAAAGCAATCCTTAGAAC
>JARQTH010000325.1:206701-226124 GCA_030142595.1 Trachelus iudaicus | reverse complement strand
AATGATATAGTTTCCAGTTAATGTTGAGATGCTCTCTCTCAGCATTTGGTGGAACAATTGCTACATGAGTTCCATCTATCGCGCCAATAACGCCAGGAAATTGCGTGTGTCTCCAGAAACTAGAACGATATGATAAAATCTATTTAATGTGTAAGCTGTAATTCCTTAACACAGCAGTAAATAAATTTGCCCTTCTGAGATTATGATTATACTTCATTATAAATTAAATTCATAAAACTAACCTTTCTTTAACATTTTGAATTTCAGCATCTTCAATTGGAAATTGAATCCAGTCAGGCATTAAATCATTCAATGCATTAACAACATTGCGTATAGTTTTGCAAACTGTTGACTGAGCCAAGCATGACAAACAGTCTTGACCAACTCGCTTTTGGTATAAACCAGAAGCTATATAGTTCAAAGTACATAAAACCTATATCAAAAAAGTATTAGTTTAATACATTTTATAATACATTGTAAAATGTAATTCATCATATCAGTTTATCATATATTAAGTCCAATACCTGTAATTTAACAGGAACTGCATAACGTTGGGCAGCAGAGGTCGTAGGTCTTCAATAAGTACTCGTACTGCTTCCTTGGATAATCTTTGAAACATTGCAAAGAATTTCGTCAATGAAATATATAAATCCACTATTCGAGTATTCATCATTTTTAGTTTTTACTATAAGCATCACATGAAGAAAACATAACCTTCAAAAGTATCGAAAATTATTTACCTGTAAAGGCTGCGAAATTCACTTTCCGGTATCATAAATGGATTTGAGGCATCCCGTAATCTTCTCCGTATTCTTAGCATAGTATTTTCACGATTTGGCATGAACAGTACCACCATGAAATTATCCATTTTATTAATTAACTTCTCCGTCACTCAAGTAATATTGCATCTACACTCAACGATACTGCTACCATCTACGTACGCGTTATTTTCGAAGTAAGTTGCATCGATGTCACCTTTTCACGTGAAATTTTGTGTCGAGTTTCCTCACGCGAGTAGTCTCGTATTTTCACGAGGTGAGATTGATCGTAATTGGGTGAGTTGCTCACATTCGTCATTTTCACCCAATCCGAGAACCGTGATAGGCCCCCAGGACGTAACAAACGCACGTACAGCTCCTCGCGTTTTGATTGGTGCAGTCCGTTTGGGGCTAACCGGAAACCGAATTGAAAAAAAAAGGCGCGAATAGCTTTATGACCCAATTAATGAAACAAATGAATGAGAATAAATAATATCATATTTACTACATTATTATTTATTAAAGAATATTGACATAAAATAATATTCATTCGTTCTAAATACGCTTTCCTTTTTACGAGATTTTGTGGAATTCGGAACATACGAGATCCTACTTCGCTGTATACCCAATTCAATTTTTTATACGCAACCTTCTCGATGTAGATTTGATGTTATCGAAACTTACGTTTTCTTATTCTGACGCACTACGCAACAGCTTTTTAACATAACATAACCTTTATATGTTTTTCTTATTTACAAGTCCTTACATAATAAATTCTCAACGAAAATTGTCATATCATATTATATTTGGTATTATGCAACAGGTTACGAACATATATGAATTTGTTTTCTACTTACGTAATCTAGACGTTTCAGAAGAAAATTGTACAAATCTTTCACTGCGCGTGGTACTGATAGAATTAAAAGTTGAATTTACCCGCGTGAGTAAATTTTATCCATATCCGGTTAGCCCCTTCCTTCCTTCCTTCCTTTCCTTGGGTGCTTTCCATTTACTGGCACAAGTCGACTCAAGTCGGCTTGTGTCGCCAAAAGTGCTTTCCATTTGATTTGTGTCACCGTGTGCCGGCGGCACATGTCGACTCGAGAAGACTCTGTTAGATGGGTGAGTTCATAAGAGTCGATACGAGTCGACACGAGTCGACACAAAAGTCATGTAAATGGCAAGCACCCCTTATGGCTGTATCCCCAATGGGGGACATGTGCCAGCCGATTAGCCCCAATACACGTATACACTACCACAAATACTCTTTCGCCAGACTCTTACTCGAGGGGCTCTAGAGCGCACGCTGTCACATCTGTTGCACGCAAACTAGAACTCGCGTACTCGGCGTACTATCGCGCACACATGTTCTCGGGTTCGCATTGTGACTGACTCACGTCCACACGCTTTTAGACTCATGCAAATTCTTTTATTAAAGTATCTTCGTATGCACGTTTTGCCTATTCGTCCTTCACATTCGTTTATAATCTCTCACAAACTCATATTTATACATAAAGGTCATTTATTCTTAATGCAATGATATATATCATTTCAGTACGTAAAATTACGCTTCTTTGATATTTATTCATGTTATATGTATATTTTCAGAAGAAATAGTCGGTAACCGACAGATAACTTACATAAGACATGTTTTTATCCACAAAAATGGGCATGAGGTTCAAACGGCCCGAGTGCAGGATATGACCAATAATTCTGATCTTACAATTAAACGAGCATGGGACAACTTCGGCAATGATGCAAATGATACAGAATATTTTTCGACGAGACCTGCCTCGTTTATACATAAGTACTTGAAAATCATTAACTCAAAATTCAAAGGTTGAAGTGCGAGGTCAAATGAGGAGGAGGAAGACATTGTTGATGGTAATTCGAAAGCGTTTAGAATTTCAACTAAGTTTAAAGATCTTGACCATCTTTTAAGTTTTCCACCTTTATACTTATTAAAGAAACTCATACTATTCTACCCGAAGATCCGTCTACTTCTTCCGAACTGCCATGTGCCTCTACTTCATGCGCTTATGAATTTAATTTTCTCTTCTCGACGGTCAGTACTCGCAGGAATGTTTCAGTTCAGTTCCATGACTATATGTATTGTAAAGTTCCGGCCTTATACCCCTCCATCCTCTATCCTTTTTCCTTCCCAATCACCCATTCTCGATGATGAAAACAGCCAAGTGCGAATGAACCAAAGGCATTCTGAGAGAAAAACAAACCCAAGACCAAAACATTGCGAGTCCCTTTAAACTTTACGCGGGAAGATATTTTAAATCACCCAAAGTAGATAATACAGGCGGGTCTCATAGATGGAGCAACGCAACAATGTCAAAAAATTCAAATCCAGCATTAACGTACGCTCAGCGAGTATAAGAGCCGAACGAAACGGCGATAAGACATCCATTCGATTACTACACCACCTACGGTGAAGCTCGAGACAGAAAGTCCAGGATTTCAAAGGAATTAAGTAAAAGAGTTCTAATCCTCCCTGAATAGTCTGAACGGTTCGTTGGAGTCATAGCGCCTCCAAACGATACCTACCAGCTAAAACAGGAACGAGAGGAATAAAAGGGTTACGGGCACTGGATAGACCACCCGACCACCTTGCCTCTCAAAGTCTCGAACACCAAACTACCTGAAGATATCCTGTCAGCGGGTGGATAGCACCACTATCAGCTGTACACTGTCTCCTAATCCAAAAGGAACATTGAATCACGGGACGACGCTGGCGGACAAAATGGCGTTGCCACGCCATACTGAATCTCTTCCTAAAAGTGGGATTGGTAACCAATATTGCATTGTGAACCATATTTCCTCCAAATACCAGGTGACTGTGAGACATTGGCGGATAGCATTACGCTAGCTTAGCTATATGACCCATAGGAACCATACCAAACACCCATTAGAATGATCCTTGGCAAACCACATGGCGCGGTAATCTATATGATCGGTTCAATAAATTCATAATCCACACCTCAAGGACAGACAAGGATAGGATCCAAAATTATATTAAAAAGAACGCTCTCGAACTTGACCGGGGTAGTGTAAATAACTATTTATAAACAGATATCCAGTTTCTTTTAATAAAAAAAAGAATAAGTATTAAAAAAATATGACTTGGTTGAATTACCCATCTGCAAATCCGATTCGTCCGCCCCGAGCACGAGCTCTTACCAAAAAATCCTAAATTCGACACGTGGTGAGACACAAAAATTCACCGCCGGTCACTAAAGGTGACACAAGTACCCAACTTGGGCACAGGAGAAGATAACAGTATGTTGCGCAAGAGAAACTCAGACTGTTATCTGTATTTCTCACCTGACTTCCTTTAACCAGATGTAGCAAAGAATTATTAAACTCTATAGCAAAAGTATTTTATGATAACTACTAAAGTAAATAATTTGCCTGCTCTAATTAATATTTCATAACTTCAACGAATTTTTTCTCAGTGTGTTAAACCTAAAAGTGTATTATCATAGAGTAACCTAAATAAAAGATTATGAATAATTATAGCACGAATTAGACTTAAAGAAATTGAATTTTGAATATTATAAAAAGATTCAATTTTTACTAAAACATTGTAAAACAAACTATACTGCACTGCATACTATACTATTATAAAAACAATCCAGGAAAAAGTATAAACATTTCTTTTTCTAATATCTAAATTGAAAAAAAGCTTTTGACTTCTGTCTGTATTATAAAACAGAATAAATGCTATTTTACCTAAATACTTATCCATTAGACTGTTTCTTTTTATATTTATAAGTGCAGTGCACGAGTTCTGACCGCAAATTATATTGACTGATAGTAAATATAATTTAATTCTATGAATAAATTTAACAATAAATTTTACCAATAATCTACCGAATCAAATTACTCAATGTACAATAGATTATGCTGTCCTGTAAATTTGTCAATATTAAATTTGGAATATGGCGATTCTTTGTGCATTTGTATCTCAGGTAGAGGAACTCGAAAAACATTTGTAACACGAAAGAGGGCATTATTATACTATACTTTATTATACATTACGATATTAATTAATATTAATCAAAAAGTGAAAACGAGGTGGAAATGTGACGATAAAAAAAAACAACAGATACTGGGAAATCGAAGATAACAGATATATGTAGAATTTATCTCAAACGAAAGGAAACGATATGACACCTAATGAGTGACTACAAAAGAACACAAATGAAACACAAATGGATGATCCGAATACCAGGAGAAAAAAGAGAAGGAATAAATTGGTTAAAGTAAGGAGAAACAAGAAGGAAAGAAATAGCTTAAGATGTAATGTAATTATATAATATTGGGTTGTCCGGAAAGTTCGTGCCGATTTTCGGCACGAGCTGCGTTTCAATTTACCTTCAAAATCGGCACGAACTTTTCCGGACAACCCAATAGATTTAACCAAAATCTCATTTCAAGACCAAACGGTCCAAATAAACAAATTCTATCTATCTACTACGACAGCAAGTCCCTGCTTCGTTTTCGCGCCAAATTTGGCGATATCGGCCCGGGATCAAACATTTTGACAGTTTCAACATGTGTCCCAAAAGTAGTCAATGACCAAAAATTCAGGGCTAAGTTATAGAAAATAATCATATGTATCAAAGGATTGATTCATCTCTATGGTGAGCAGTATCATTATAAATAAGTTCCAATAAGTGACCGATACATTATTTTCATGTAAAAAGGCTTTTAATTACGTTAACCTAAACCAATAACCTGCTAATACTCGCTGTTTTTCCCTTTACAGCTAATCAAATTTCGTTTAATTTCCTCGTAGAATGTAATGAATTTACTTGATCTTCATGTAATTTCATGTTAGGAAATACAACGACTTCACTCCCAGAGTATTCAACGAGTTAGTATAATAAGCTGTAATTAGGTGTGTATGACCTAGGGATGAAATAAAGCGATACGTGTCTTTACAATTCTTTCTCGGGTCATTTCCCGATCTTGCGTGTTTTGAGAGCATCCAGGATTTGAGAACTATCTTGCACACCGGAAGAATCGCAAAGACACGTATTCCTTTATTTTACGAGTAGCCCCGGAATATCCTCACCAAATTGCAGCCCTACTCACTTCTCAGGTGAACAAATGTATGTATGACATAAGTGCAGGAGAGATCCATCGCAGATCTACGTAAGATTATTGAGTGAAATACGAGAGATCTCAGATTGATCCTTCCCATGTGAAACACAAGATAATTGACACGAAAGATGCGCTTGTAATCCACAATTAGTCATGCGCAGTAACAAGATGTGCTAATATCGGCTGTAGGGTAATCTCATTTGCCTTGCGCGATATTCACATAAAAAAAAATATATTTTATTCGCAGCGTACATGGGATACATTGGGTGCGTTCCGAAATTTACTGACAGTACTGTAAAAGTAATTACATCTCTCTTAGATGTGTATGGGTGAATAAGGACACAACGTTGGTTACAGTACTCAGTACATTTCGGAACGCACCCACTCATAAGGAACTTCGGACGTGTGATCTCGCTCATCTGAAATTTCGAAAAGTATTTGCCTAACCTGCGTGCAACGTCAGAGTACAGCAGGAGGACCGGAGGTGCCTACGCTTTTGTGCCGACACCTCACTCCGATTGGCCAACTTTAAATGGCTCTAGCTTGAAAACTAAGCACCTCTCAACAAACGGAAGGTCATTTTAGTGATCAGCAATGTCTTCGAAACATCGCTTTACTCAGTTAGTAAGACAATTTAAGGACACCCTGTATATCTCTGAATGTATATACAATAATAGGAATGAAAGAGAATATGGACAACTAAAGTGAGAATAATAAAGGGGTGAGAATTGAATGACCGTAGAGAGACGGGGATGAGAAAGATATAGATGAATCTACCTATAGAATAAGACTAACCAAACATTTCCCCTTTATGTCATTGGAACACAAAGATGTTTCCAAAGAGAATGTTCCTGTTCGATACCGTAATGAAAGTTTTGTATGAGACAATTTCTATCTGTCTGAATTCGTTTTATTCCGAAATTTGTAACCGAACGATTCAAAAAATTGAAAATTACCTTCTACGCGGTACAACTGTACACGATCATGTTCAATCTTTACACCATAGGAGATATTTTGCGCTGCATTCTAACAGACTGTGGCTGTGGAAACGTAGTCAACCAATCAGAAACGTAGTTTTAAGAGAATATACCTGCGTGATTGGTCAATTCCGTTTAAATCGTGTAGTGATTGCAAGAACAAATATGATGGCCCCGGTGAAATTCCTCATTGCACGAATGTTTCATGAGAAAAAAAAATTTAATAAATTTTCCAAAACATATATATTTAATGTTTAATTTTTATTTGAAACTGGTCCTGATGGTGTTTTAGTTATAAAAATGTCGGACATGATAATTTATTGCTATGTTTGGTTTGTCTGGAATTGGAACCCACTTACGCCCCACTCATCCAGAATCATAAATGCAATGTAATCCATAATTGGTAATACAGTGTGTGTCATATTAATTACATATTCATTGTGCAGGGTTAAGTACGATTAACCAATCATGTGCATTGATCGTAATTGGTTAATCCATGGTTTGTTAATCCTACTTGAACCGCACGAGGTAACTAGTCATTTATAAGGATACTTGCGCCATCTACCAGTTCGTTGCTTAAACAGTTGGAAGACTGGATAATCTTCCTTATCGATAATGGTGCCACTGTCTACCTGAAGCGAGAGAACTACTTTCACAACCGTCCACGTTCTGACTTTCTGAAACTCTCCAAGAAAAAAAAATGGTAAGTATCTTTATCGACCTGTTACCTGGTGCTAATTCCCCATGTTGGCCAGCACTTCTATCGCCACAAGTGTATCGCCAAGTCGTGTATAATATGAAAGTATACACGATGCATATACCTCGCAGGTATCCTAGCAGTTCCAATTGATTGTCCTTGAGCTTGATCTTTGCCTCTGCAGCAGCTAGCGAGCAAGGCCGTCGTGACGAATGAGCCCTGACCTAACCTATTCTAGGCTATGTCTCCGTCCTCCACATACAGACAAAGCCTAGGAGAGGCTAAATCAAGCGACTCTCAAATTCAACTCTACAACAACAACGTAGCGTAGTTACGCTATGAGAATATAAAACTAATCCGAAGATGGTGCTTAGAATCTGATGCTGTTCTTCACGATGTATTAGGCGGTGGTTGAGGAACGGGATTCTCTTGGTGGGTCAGCCAATGGCGAAAGCATGTCACGCCTAAAAATACATCCAGTGACGGCAGGTAAACGCGAAAAGGTCCAAATGAATGACGAAAAAATATACTGAGGTAAATAATAAAGAGAGAGACGTGTGTATAAAACGAACCAAGGGAATTGCACAAGAGGCACCGTTTGATATTCAAATTTTTTTCTCTTAAATATATCCTCTCTTCGACATACAATTATTCCAATGGATGTACCTCTACTTGTCTACTCCTCACTACTGAAAACCTCCTACGTAACTGGTAGAACTTGCTTGTGCGCTTATCGAAGTCTCCACCGTTGTGATCTCTATGTATTGAAGTCGCACTGATGGTAGCATATATTTGCCTCTCTTTCTCTCTCTCTCTCTCTTTTCTGTATTTCTTTCTCTACTCTTATTCATATTCTCTGTCATATCCTTACAAATCTCTATGTATACATTATATCCTCCTGTATACGCGGCCATAATATTTTGAAATGTAGCCAATGGATTCAATCGAGAATTTGAAGTACACAATCTGTAGACTTCGTCCAGTCGTACGTGCCTTACAATTATTATACATCCTTCGTTTGAATTCTCACATCATTGTATAACACATTTATTATGCACCTTAATAATCCCTTATCATTGTACTCCCATTGTCGATTCCCTTCTTATTTCTATCCGTTAATTCTGCACGAAAAAAGGTCACTGGAAATTTCTGTTATTATTTTTATTAAAAAATACACTGGACACTGAAAATTTACACTGAAAGTGTCTTATTGAATTCACTGTTTTATTTGCAGGTGAATTTTCAGTTTTGAAATATTGAATACACTTGTCTTGTCTTGTGACTCAGGACACCAGGATATCCGTGGCAGGATCGTCAATTACGGTTTATTCTAAAAATTGTCTTCTGGGATCTGCACCAAGCGAATGTTTCTTCTGTGTAAAAACCACGTGCGGCGTTCACGGTTGCGGCACCCATGGGAAAGTCAAGCCTCTCCTTATCCCAGTAACGCGTTACGAAGACTATGCGGGTAACAGAGAAAGAACCTCGTGAGTCTGGGGAACGTGCGAGGCGTGCGAGCACACGAGAACCTGGTGTGTGCACCCACTAACCACACTTAACCACTGCTCAGGAGAGCAGCACCTTTTCCACTCAGGTTACTCCGAGGTGTATGCGTGACGATAATACATGTATCTACATATTAAAGCACGCGAGGAGAACGAGAAGCATCTTCCTTGGTCTTCTGGTGGGGCAGCGCCAAGGAGTCAAACCTGGTGCCCCTCATAACCCTCTCGCGAGATCCAAAGGTGGGATATCTTTGGTGGGATGAGGGTGAATGAGTCTACAATGGGTATTCATCATTGTCATTTGCCTATCTTACAGTTGTTATTGAGAGAAAAAAAAAGAAATTTAACTTTCACGTAAATTAAGATAACAAAACCTTTTTGTTTATTTTAAAGTAAGGCCATGCGTAATTCTAATTAATGCTATGTGGAATAGCTCACTCGCCCTCCTACCATATAAGATGGCGTCACTCTTGCGTTGGTTAGGCCCAACCTGTTCTCATACGCTCTTGGCATTGCGCCCGTATGAGGCCTGATCCGCATTCCCCGAATCGCGGGAATCCCTGACGTTTAAATTTCATGTATATCCTAGTAGTTAGTGGTTTAGGGAAAAATAAGCAGTTGCATGCGTTTTTCGTATGAGATATATCAATGAAAAATTTTTCTTAGACCCGCACCTTGGGGTCTTAGCCAAGTTTATTTATCTACGAACTACCTCCTCCTATGGATCTTGCCATGTAAAATTGCGTATGTGCACATTGTATCGGATGGTTAATGCGGATCAGGTGGGTTCATTTTTGTTATCAAAAAATTTGTTCCATTCATTTATTTAACGTTATGCTGTACCGTTTGTAGCACTCGCAAAACATTCCGCATTCCTCGCGAAGCAGCGAGACAAAGATGGCCGCAGAGGCTGAACGATAATTTATTAACTAGTCCGGCCAGTCGAATCCCAACAGCAAATAGCTCGGACTCGCACTACTCCGTCCGAAGATACCCGAAGGATCCCATGTCCTTTTCGTGTCCTCCTCCCGTTCGCCAGCCGCGAATTTCTCATAACTGACTAATCCCTCCCTCAGCCCCTCGCTCAAAGAAGCTGACCTCCACTTTGTTTTCTATCCAGATAAAAATTGTGCTCGTTACATGATAATCATGCTGCTTGAAGCTAATAAATTCTTGTCATCCTTCTCAACTCAAAGGACACCCGAGAAAGTGGAGCTGTGTCTGACAACAAAAAATGGGTCTTCCTTCCTCCCTGATAAGGATAGCAAGAAAGTAATTGTATAATGAAATACATTGTATACTACCACAAAAGATATTTCATTACTACACTTTTTCACTAATATTTTATCACCGTATCCGATCGTCCAAACGAAATTTTCTGAAAGTCTGGATTATACCGATGAACGGGTCAGTCTCTGAATTCTTAAAATTCCTACTGGATCCGTTAGTAGGTTCGACATCTTGATCTCTGTGAGACCTCGAGATTGTGTGGCTAGCCGTTGCAGGCAAGTAAATTCTCGAATCATGACGTCGGGATTGGACAAGGATGTTAGATCGAGTTAAGCCCAAAAGAGAGAGAAGGAGGGAGACGCAAAAAAATAACTGGTGAAGAAAAAAAATAAATGAGCATTTTGCTCGAGGCATTTCTTTATCCCGGCGCCACCAGTACATATCCGGAGACGCCTGTATGCACGTATATATATATATATATATATATATATATCCAACTATTCATATAGATATCGATGACCATCAAATATACACTGCGTTACTTCGTTTCGTGTATGGAGATAATATTTTTCTTTATAATTGCGATAGTTACGTCGAGTACCGCTTCCTCTAGAACGCTACGAATGTATTGAGTATTCTGTTAAAAATCATTGCTATACACGATACAGGATGTATAAGGTCATATATAATGGGTCTTGGTAATTAATGAAAATAAGTTATAAGTATATACTGTTATATTTTTTAATCTTATATGTTGCAGTCTTGATTGGATCCGGTTTACATTGGACCTCGGCCCTAGATAAAGGTTTCTGTATTTTTCACACCTCACCAAGAATATCAAAGTCATACGTATAAAGGCGCGGGAATCTTTATAAATAAATCTACGAAAGGCATTGGCATTTAATTGGTATTTGTCCGAGAGTCTGCAACGTCGCCGTTGTGACCCTGACATTTACGCTGATGCATTTTGCATGTCGTGGCAACGTTAGGCTCCATTCACAGCATGTAGTCAAACTGTTATCAAGTATTCCAAACATGGTTCTCCAGCATGATACCATTATGGACTTTAGGAATTTTAATATCAATTTTAAAAAATTTAATTGTATACTTGGTGGTTGCCATGGCGACAACAATGTACATCTTAAAATTGGTCAGTTTTGTTTCATAATACGTAATTATTATTGGCTTTGGGTTAATGAATAATTCATTGTGTGAACGCACCTTAAAATACGTAGATGGGGAGTTTAGTCGGGCCTACCTGACGAATAATAAACTCATTTTGAAAAAAAAACAAGCGGCCCGTTCGACCTCTCTTGCGAAAAAGGACACTTCTTGCGAATGCGCCGTTGCTGCGTCCCGACGTCTTTATGCTTTGTTTGCTAGAGCTTGGGTTAATATTGGAGAAAATATAAAAGAGGAAGAGGATGGGGATAGACAAGAGCAAGAGAATTCTCTTACGATGGACAGATGCAAAAGGATGTAATCATTTGTAAAACTGACCATGCGGGTATACGCACAATGTGAGTGAGTGAGTGAGTGAGTGAGTGAGTGAATGAGTGAGTGAGAGAGAGAGAGGGAGGAGGGAGAGGGAGAAAGAGAAAGAGAGAGAGAATATAAGACAAAATTCACTCACGACTATAATAATTCAAAGAAAAAAATATTAGTTTAGCCATGAATTATTTTTCAATTATTATACTCAATTAATCGTCTCTCTTTGTTGCTCATTATTAATGACATTAATTTTTCGTTTTACTTTTCAACACCGCTTCAGACTAGTCCTCGCGCAATCTTGCCGTACGTAATAAAATGAAAAGAAATAAATGAAGTCTACTCGAAGGTATATTACCTGCTGAACTTTTTAACGAGGTCTTCTTTATGATACGCCCCTGGCCTTATCCTGGGGGCTCCCGCAATTTTCTTAGCCTGATAAGATCGTCGTAGCTAAAAATACACGCGGCAATATATGCAAAATACCTCATTGCGCATGCGCACTGCTAGTACTGGTAACGACAGTACAGAGGCATACATGAAAATGAACATGCTTCCTTCGGTTGCACCGTACCTCCATGTAGTGATGAACATATATTATTATTATTATATTTAAAAAAATGAGTACATATAATAATAAGAGTAATGAATGATAACTTGCGGTAACCAGAATTTTTATGAAGATTGGCGCCTTCAGGATGCAAGTTTAACGGGTCCATCGTCGTTTCCAGTCGCGCTACCTACTTAAACCTCCACCTTTTTCCACGTTATACCTTAATGGCATTAAAAATTTTCTTTGCCGTCTTCGTGCGGGGAAACGTTACTACCCAGGATACGCTTGATTCTGCTCCCATCGACTCCGAAGGCTTTACAGATCCTATCTACCTCCTGTGCCGCCATCTGACCATCATTCCAAATTCTAACTTGTTACTTGAAAGTACGGACGGATTGACATATTTCTTTGGTCTCTTGGTCTGACAGTTTTTGTATACGATCTAATTGCAAGTTCCAGAGGAAGTTACCAGGTGAGAACTATAAGATGAAAACGCCTGGGGACGTACATGCGATGTAGCGAAGGTCGCGGCAAGGCCGTATGTACTCATTTGGTTGCACGTATCAAATGATTCCACTTTTTTCTTCAGAGTTTAAAAAATTAACTATTACATTTAGAAAGGAATGCCACGGAGGATGGACCCCGATGATTAGGATTTTAGAAGGTAACAAGAAGCTTTACTGGGTTCTACTTCTTATAGATTTGCTTTCATCGATATACAGTGAGATCAATCTCTTATCTTGGATTTTTTTTTCATTATCTTTATGTAAGCATTATGTTTCTTTTGTTAAGATTCGCTTGCTATGTACTCCTGTCAATAATCTATATATGCTCCTATCGGGATCAATGACACACCCGTCGATTCCCGTGGCATCCTCCGCGACCTACGTACGTATCATGTTGAATTCCAAGCGCCTTCCTTCACCAGCGTCACGACTTCGCACGGCGGGACCTACTGGATTTCTATTTATATACCGCGCGCGAGACCTTGCGTGCTGTAAAGGAGGACGCACTTACTAAACCTGCCCCAGGGAGCACGTCCCAGGATCCTTTCCTGAAATTGGCCGGCAGACTGGGCCGGATCGGATGAACCGTAGCTTGTCGGATACCACGTATGAATCTGAATGTTATTTGTTTCTTTATTTTGTATCCTTTTATAAGGGGGGAGAACAAAGAAACGATATGGTAAATACCAGTATAACGACAGCATAAAAGATTCCATAGGACTTTGGAAATACTCCGGCTCGTTGAAACAACTTGGGAATATCGTTAGCCCGGCACTTCAATAACTCAGAATAATTTATTGCAAATTGAAGCATTTGCCTGCCCTAAAACCGGCCTGCATCCTTGTCCATGGATGCACGTATGTGTGGGTGTATGTATGTGCTGTGAGGCCAATGACATGGAACTTTGAGACATTGTGAAATTATGTGCAGCATGCAATTTTTTCTTGCTACTTTTATTAATTGTGACGTTGAGACTAAGGGATGAAGAACAAATTTTGACATTTGTTACTTTGGATCCTTTTTTCGGCTAGTTGACTTTATTATCTTCCTATAAATTTATTGTATGGAGATGTTCAAAGAGCTTATATGTACTTATTACTCTCTATTGGGCAAAGTTATCAATTTGCTACTGTCAGCGTAACAATTCAAAAGACTCTTGAAAACGCAGTTGATCCTTTATGTATTATAACTCCATCTGCTTGAGGTATTGAGAAACTTTCTGCGCTCTTTAATAGTATCTTAAGAGTGGGACCCAATCCAAATAAAATTAAATGAAACATATATGAAAATGTAACAAAACACATATGCACTCTTAAACTGTGTTAAGAACATTTGTTACTCTGTGACAATGTACAATTTAATTCTATTATAATTTATGTGTGTACGTTTCAACGATGTAGAATTGAAGGCACCTCTGGCCGACGTTCCTTTGACACGAAATACTGTCAAGATCAGTAATAATATAGAGCACTGGTTTGATATTGCTTTATTTTTGCCAAGGTTTCTAAATGAAGCGTGCTAACAGTGATTTTTGCACCATTACTCTAATTAAAGATAATACGAAGAACAACCGTCAGATTAACTGGGACTTTGAAAATCAAAGTATTATTTAAAAATTGATATTATTTATTTCTAACTTTAACACTCCATATCTCGAAACCTTGAGCAGTTGGTACAATGAGCCTTGTACATTATTTATTTCTCGTAAAAAATACAACCATCGGATCAATAGACGATCATCGGATCATAGGGCTGAAGAAATCGTAATTTGCCCTTATTCAGTGTAATGTTAACCATCTTGTATACAGTTTGAGCACCATCCATTCTTGTATACAGTTTGAGCACTTCTGTATTTTTACCATTAATGCGATGCAGTACACTGTGCAAGGTTACAGGTGTTCCCGCTTCAGGTTTCTAGTTGAAAAATTTTACGCTAACAGAGGGCAGCACCTGATGGGTGGTATTATCTGATGCCATGCCTTTCATAATTTTGAAGATGCTGAGGATGCTTATAATGTAGGTACCAATTACTTAAACTATATTGTAGGACTGGCGAAATTTCTCATTAGTTATGTATGACTCCAATAGGGCTAAAATTGTGATCATCGTCATGAATCTTCTTATTACTCAAGTTAGTCTTTTCGCAGCACCCATTCAAATGACAGTCCATCATGAGGTCATTGAAGATAAAGATATTTAAAGATCCAAATAATTTTAACAATATAAACTATGATTTTACATGCATGAATTAATCGTATTAAGTTATTTAGTAAGTTGAAAAACATTACGACAGTAGTGTGGTTGGACTCGATCTTTTCCTTCAAGTCACCATCTTGACGACATATATAAGATAAAATCCATATATGATTGGATCCATTACTTATTTAACTTCATATACCAGAGGAAAATATTCGATAAGCTCATTGTTTTCCAGGGATCTACGAAGTCTGGAGACTACAGGGACTGTTTTAGGATATTGTTTATGTATACATTTAATCGCTAAGTATAATATATTATCCGTTGACAGCGCGGCCATGACGATTTACCCATAAGAGACTACAATAAAACTCTTGATTTTTAACATCAGTTATTTCTTGTAAAGTGCCGGTAACCGTACCTGTTTCTTCCTACATATACTCCTTGTTACTGTAGATTCAACATATGTTTCATTAAGATATCCATCTAATGCCCATTCTCATTGAAAGGATTACCTTGACACACATTTGATGCGGAAGAGGATTCAGAATTTCGAAAATAAATCCAATAGAACTCAAAATATTAAAATATTGAATGTTTCCTTTAATAATACTAATCTTGTGGTAAACACAATTTAATAGTAATACCCCTTAACTTAAAGAGTTATTACCGGTTACGCTGCGACAAACAGTCAGTTTACGATCGCCATTAAATAGAAAAATATTTCGGATAGAAAAGTATAAGTATATCTTTTGACAATATCACTGCTTATTTAATCTAAGTATAAAAATTAATTATTAAAAACATTTAAAAATTATTCGATATCGTTTTACATCATCAAGAGCATAGTAGAAATGCTAATATACATATACGTGTGTGTATATATATGTATATACATATGTCACTGGCACTGTATTTACTAAAATAAAAAGCAAATATAATAATATGCCTTCAAAACTTTCATTGCTACAAGTGTCACCGTTCATGTTCATTCAAGATGATTAAAAATGTAAGGGTACCATTAAACCAGTGAATGCTTGTGCAAGAATGCAAAAAAATTACTTACTTACAATTAGAAAATGTGAATTAAAATGGAAAGTATTTAATGTTAATGAAACCTGCACATATGCCTGTATGTACAACGCAGACCCAACACTACAACTAAACATGAATATCATCACAGAAACGTTGTAAACTGTGTATTCTCTTACCTTCATAATTCTGGACTAAAAGTAGCAATAACAAGAAGTAATACATATTTTACCAGTCATCAGCAATACACAAGGAAACTGTGGGATACGAGTGAACATTGTCGATAAACTGATATTTGACAGTAATTTATAAATTCATTGTCAACAGAAATTCTTCCACCATTTTGATTTATCAAATAAAAATCGTATCAGAGGATACTAACTCTAATTTTTGTTCGCTGTACATCGATATGTATACTATATATAAAAAAACACACAATCGTTACGACTCACGCGCACTTGCACTCACAATAGAAAGCTACTTATCTAAAACAAAACAAAAATTAACATAATCAAAAGCTATTGCTAACATTAAAGGTTCACCATGAGAGGTTCAATGACACGTGTATTAATCGAACAGTCTCGAGGAACGTGACGAAAGGAATTTTCGAGTTGATAAATATTTTACAATTAGGGTTGACCGTACAGTAGTTCATTAATTGGATGAATAAATTACAAGATGATCATCTGCGCTGTTACGTTGCAACGCAGACAGCAAGATTACAGCATCGAGGTTAAAGTTCCTCTAGCTTCAATGATTTCTTCTCTTCCTCATTCCTACTTCATACTCGACACTTCTCTTTCTCTCTCTCTCTCTCTCTCTCTCTCTCTCTCTCTCTCTCTCTCTCTCTCTCTTTTTCTCTCTCTTTTACAAAACGCTACGAATTTATCACATAGGATATCCAATCGACGGTCTTCGCTACTCGATGATAGATGCCAGGTTGTCCGGGTTGGGCACAGGAATATCCAGCGGATACAATACCAATCAAATACCATCTGCCAGTCTTTTCCATCATCAGTGGTCCACCGCTATCGCCCTATAATAGGAAAAATAATGTATCTGTATGAGTGAAAATCAGTGATGACGAAGTATTGACTGTACCATCTATTAATAAAATTTTGTTAACGATTGATTAAAAATTGTATTAATTTACCTGACAAGAATCCTTCCCGCCACCCCGATAACCAGCGCACATCATCTCGTCGTAGATGACGACGTTTATGCCATTTGAACGGTGCCACCTCTCGCATACACGATTATCTATCACAGGAACATCCACCGCCTGTAGAGTCTTGGGTCTCAGTCGTGATCCTACGAAGAAGAGATATCATAGTCAATGAATGAAATTGTGTTGTGAATAAAATAAATTGGTGTTCCTGCTAATTTATTTACCTGCTTGCAAAGCACCCCAGCCGGCAGCCCAGCCGTACTGACCCAGGAAGTCCTCATTTTTTTCAGGTAAACAAATAGGTGCTATATGAGGCATATAATGTACAGGTCGATCCAGTCGAAGTACCGCCACGTCAAATCTATTTCAATATATTACATACTGTTAACTGTTTTATATTTATTTACTTACTGCAGTGTATATTCATTGTATAAAATTACCTGTCAGCCTGGGGTGTAAATTTGAAGTAGGGATGCACGCGAATTTCTCGAACGCCAAACGTGTAAGCCGGTAAGGTTTCTGAAGCTGAGTTCACCACGTAATCTCCAAGAGTGACCTGCACTTGTCGTGCGGACGCCCTGATTTGTCATTGTTAAATTATTAATTATCGAGACTGTCCAATTAAATATTTATTTGACTCAACTTACTTAGCTACACAGTGTCCAGCAGTTACCACATGATAACGGTTCACTAAAGTCCCGCCGCATCTGCTAGATCCTATTCGGATATACGCCTGAAAAGAGTATATAACACGCAGTTTAAAAAAGCAAAACCTCATTCGTCTATAAATTATTTTTTTTTTTATAAAAACATTTACCTGCCAGGGAAAACTGCCAAAACCAGCCTCGTCCCCACCGACAATACGTCTCTGTGCAGTCTGCTTGGAAACTGAGATACCGCAACCTAAAATAAAGAAACTTTTTTTGAGACAATTCAACTACAAAAAAATGGAATATCATGAAATTCTTGCAACTGAATGTGGCACAGGTTAATCACGCAAATATTTTCAATGGTAGCCTTGATTTGTCAGAATGAACCCAGAGATAAATAATAGAAAAAACAATCTAATGATTAAATTAAAAAAGCGTACAGCATCGCAGCTCATCATGGCCATTAGTCACGAAAGCTGAAACAGTAGGATTTCACGCGCAGGCAGGCAAAGGTGCATATGTATAATAACAAAGAAACTAAGAATGGCCAGGTACAAGTGGATGATAAACGAAAGTGCAGAAATGGGGAAAATAACAGAAACAGTCACAGTCGTGAAACAAAAGAAAAATAGAAGATAGAGAAGAAAGATATGGATTTTCATAAAGTCATCCTATAGCGTGTCTGATCAATTTTCATGTCTTTGGGATGTCATGCAAGGGACTTACGATTGTCATTGATGGTCTTCGTGTACGACTTCATCGCAAGCAGATGAGTCTGATCTTTAGGCGAGTCGAGCGTGTTATAATCTGAGCTAGATTTCGCGCCTTTTCGTTTACAGCAGGCGAACATAATACCGCCGCAAGCGCCATCCAATAGCCCGGCGGACATCCAGCACATTAGAAAGAATTCGCAGCTTCCGCCATCGACGCATAAAGAATCGTCGCCCTCCCAAGGTGATCTCTTACGTTTTCGTGTCTCTGCACATACCATAGCCAAACGTTCAACGTGTTTTTTCCTTGTTTTATGAAACAAAATTTGCCCGATACTTTTTTCTTTTTTCTCCTCGACGACACAAGTGCAATTGGATAGCGCAAGTTCCATCGAATTCTGTTACTAACACTGCATACTACATACAACCCGGGCCACATTTAGGGCAAGTTTGTTATACAGGAATGCGAGATAAGAAGTAGAAGAAGAAGAAAAAGCCAGCGAGAAGCTTGCATGGAGATAAACATAATGAAGGGAAAAGAACGCACGACGTTAGTATCTCAAGGGAATTTCAGGATTATTATCCATGGTATACCCTGTATATGAGTAAAAACACGTCAAACCGGAGACCTTTTTTCATCCATCCTTTCGATTATTGTGAATTTGTTTTAACGGATTCTATGGGTGAAATAAATTCATCAAACAATTTTTTATTTTTTTTATCTTCAATATTTCAAACGTTATTCCAAGTTGAGAATCGCCCAAAATGCCAAAAACCGCCACACACGCTCTCCTTCAAATATCCATATCGTAGGTTCTATTTGTCTGATCAATTT
>JARQTH010000325.1:165017-206601 GCA_030142595.1 Trachelus iudaicus | reverse complement strand
TAAATATTAATATTCGAGCGAAGGCGCGCCAGCCTGGCGTTCAGTGCAGGTAGATAGTCCCAACGCACGTTCCAGTCCAGTGGGGTCTCTGAAGAGGACCCTCTCACATAGCAGACCCTTCGTGTACGCGCGCCTTCGCTCGATTATTAATATTTAAAAAATACTCTCCATTAATTGTCCAATTTCAAACTCACCTAGCTTATAGAAAATTTATCAAGGAATACGCTCGTATTTTTTGTGGAATTTTACAGGGCGGTTTTGGAATAACGTTTTGGTTTAACTTGGAATAACGTTTGAAATATTGAAGATAAAAAAAATAAAAAATTGTTTGATGAATTTATTTCACCTATAGGATCCGTTAAAAAAAAATCACAATAATCGATAGGATCGATGACAATTTTTGGTCGATTTCGTCCGGTTTGACGTGTTTTTACTCATATATCAAGACTATTCTGTTCAAACGTTCCAGAGTATTGTAAAGCATTGTCAAGTGGTTGTCAATTTAAATGACAGGTGTTAAATTTGAGTGGTGCGCTTGGAACGAAATAGCCCTGTATAAATATAAAAAAACAAGTAGAAATAGCTGCTTGTTAATGCAGATTTTTACTTGGATCTAAAAAAAAAAACAAAAATCTTACCAGTATCGACTCTAGGAAACTCGTTGAAAATCTGCTTACGATAATCTAAAAATAACATTTTTTTTTATTGCACACAAAGTGAAACTGAAGAAGAAATGATTATATACCAAGATTCTCATGATGAATTAATCGTATTGCAGTACCTCTGATATCGTCATCTGGTTCCTGCAGTTGATTCGATTGAAAGAACGATGTACCGGAAATGCCGAAGGATGACGGGAAGTCATTGTCGCGAAAGATCAATCGTGGAGTTCTATGACCCATGACAGGTCTTACGTAATCGGCACCAGCTACCGGACTCCTCCATGCAGTTTTGTGTTGCCTCCAAGACTGAGGATACTGAGATCCAAAATAATTACCAGAATACCCAGCAGCCCTTCCGGTTGCGGGGACTTCGTAAGGATGACCCGGTGCCGATGGAAATCTGACATATCTTTTCCTTCTGACACTATCGGTGCTTCCTGTCCTATTATTAAAATTCGTAGCAGAACTTCCGTCCAACTGGATATCTTCCAATAAATTTACACCCTGGCTCCTTTCAATTTTCAAGATATCTGAATCACTTCCGGATACCCAACTTGTACTCAAGATAGACACGAGCACTAGGAGAAAGCGGAGTCGCAAATTGACCAGCTTCATTATCACTGCAAAGATAAAGAACGAGAAGCATTACAAATTAATAGAGGAGCATCAACTCGCGCAATGCTAATTACTCCATACTACAATAAGTGAGAGTATTGTTGCAGTGACTTGATGAAGATAAAGAAAGAGAAAGATCATGATTTTTATTAATAAAATTACGCTCCTGTAACGCAGGCGCTTCCGCATAATTACGAAGGGGAAAGTAATTCCGTGATTATCATTGTAACAGACGGCAAATCGACCGGAAATATCAAGACGGATGTGATCAGCATTCCTTGTCACATATTCGACTGGTCCTCGTTATTACTTACTGTGCCGTGTGGCAATATAGCACCACGTGAAAGAAATTTTAAATTATTCAAAGGCGTAGACTCATTAAACTAATGCTCTCTTTCTTTACACTACTGTAACTATGCATTTCTTAAATATGGCAGCACCATTTCTGTACAACTTCAAAACATTGTAGCAAAAAAAAATACAAATTTTAAAAATAAGAAAAACAAACTCCTCGAGTATCTACTGGCCAGATATATTAAAGTTCCCGACTGGAGCCACTGAAGAAAAAATGAAGAAATAAAAAAGAAATTGCAAAGATAAGATCAACAAAATACGACACAGTCCTACAATGAATAGTGTACATCCTGGGATTCCCCACAATAAGATTACTTTGTCTATGTCTGATAAAAACTAGTTTTCACCAATACAAGTATTTCAATATTTTACTCTCTAAAGTCTCTCTATCGCCAATAGAGTCAATTCTAGATTTTCTAGACCGGCCAGACTTCATTCTAAATTCTCATAAATTTCACCGTCAGCCATCCGATGTTCCAATTACACACATATATACCTACACAACTTTTTATTTTGTAAAATTCTTCAATTTTCTACGTTCACCAAAATGATGTCACTACTCACTAACTGCCACGCGTCAATATTCAAATATAAGCGAATGCATACAGTTACGTAATCGTGCCATAACGAGCGTATTGAGTGAAAGTAAAAGAACTCATCCCGGAACTCACAAAATGACTAATGGCAATGAATTTTCGTAACGGCAAGATGCTAAGTAACAACCCCCCCCCCCCAAAAAAAGAAAAGTACATACACAAATTTCTTCTACGTGTACACTACGCAGCCCAATCCCACCTATAATACGTTCATATTCATCATACTCTCGTTAAGCAAATACATTACGATAAAGAAACATTAACGAGCATAAAATTACTCGAGAGATAACAATCTTGACACCCTTTTGTAATTTGTTATTGTCTTGGCTTCCTTTCTCCGACCGTGGAGCTATTCTCAAATCTTCAACAACAAAAATCATCCACACCACCTACGACCTCACTTGCCCCAGTAACAATTGCTACGAAATGATCCTTTATTTAACGCTAATTGCAATTATTCTAATGGGCTTGTTTTTCTCCCCTCTTTTCCTTTTTTAATAGAGTACTACTTTTCCGCGCATATACTATATGCCTTAAATCACATCTAATATATTATATCGTACACGTGTGTCTGTACAACGTCAATTATAAGCATCGCAACGTGTGACAGTGCCACTGTTATTACTCGACGGCCATGAAGTGTTCACCACACTGTACCAACTGATTTACAGAGAACGGTTCGAAGTGTTACTAGGTCATCGGCTCTGTCGTAGGAAGTGAAAGTGGCTCCTGTCACGATGAAGTTCACGTTCATGGGATTTTTCGCCAATCCGTTTATAGAATTCTCGTTACTCCTAGGAATACAATGATAAGCCATTGATTGGACGAAGACAATGATTGTTGCTATTGCTGTGACTGTGATACACTGTACAGAGAAAGAAAATATGTTTTTTCTATTGACATAAAAAAAAAGTGCAAAAGATGATTATGACAATGAATGACTTACGTCAGGATCTCATAGAAGATCTTTCGATTGATTTATGATGAGCGATACCGATATTTTTTATTGGCTAAGAACTTTCACCTTCTGAACATAAGAAAGTTTCCATGGTTTACGTGGAGTGGTGAGAATTTTACTCTCGTGACTTAAGATGAGAGAGACGCGTGCCATCTGTCTGAGATAGTATTTTTTTTCTCTCTCTTAATGTCTAATACTGTTTCCATACTGTTGTTATTTTCACTATTTGATTTTATGATTTGGTATTTGCTAACTTTTGCTAGTGTCTGTATAGACCATATAATCAGTTTAAAGAAACTTGCCGCGACCTTGAAGTGTACTTTTTTCACGCTCTGATTCCTCGATATCAGTTTGCCGTGAACACTTTCCATTGTGTAACGATATCCCTTTTTTGTTCTATGTTCTTTTCCCCTCCAATCTCTCTAGCTCTTTACTCTCTTAGCATCGTTCAGCTATATATCAGACAGCAAATTGTTCGACGTTTAAACGTATCGTTAACACTTTATTATCGAGTAATAATCTACTTCGGAGATATTAATGTTAATTGTTATTTAAACAATATCGTTTCTTTTCTTTTTTCTCTTATTGCAGTGACTAGATTTATATTTAAGTTAAAGAGAAAATAGAGAGAGAGGCGGGTCATGAGGGACACAAACGGTTGATTAAATGATAATTTCTATATTAATACGGAAGGTTGAATCAGTCTGGTAAACACCAATTTTCTAGATGAGAGCGGTAATACTTTCACTTACTATAAGGTGCTCGATTAGTAGGCATTGACTTTTTCCATAGCCAAGATGTTTTCAAAATTCATCGTATAGGGGATCCGCCATTTTCCTTATGCCTTTCTTGTACAATTTCTCCAAAAATATGTCGCAAGTCGAACAAGATCCCACCATCGCAAAAAATATCGAGCCTAGTTTATTGAAATTAACATCTATATATAAAAAATATATATAAATAAAAAAAATCACTCACCGACTTTCTGTAGAGTATCGCCGGTCAATCCGAATTTCCAAATAATAAAATTAAGTGCGTCGGCTCTCACGAGAAAAGGACGAAAAAGAAAAGAAATGTTGAAGAAGAAAGGAAATCGACACTTTCTAGCAGCACAGAAATCACAACAGCACCAAGGTATCGCTTTCACACTAAATCAAAATTTGCGCTTCTCTCGTATCCTCGATGAGTCCCATTCGATTCCTCGTTCCGCATTTCCAGTTGCGGCTTCCGGTGGTTCAACTTCAAAATAACAGAATCCAATTCCAGGGTAAAAGAGTTCCTTGCTGTATTTCTCACTGATTATTTCAAAGTACCATTCTTATCTCAAAAATAGAAGAAAGAACGAAAAATGTATTACAAAATAGAAATTTCGAAACTTTGAAACGATTGAAATTCAAGCTGGGATCCAAGAGGAAACACTGTAACCGGATTACTTCTAAATGCACTTGCAGCTGGACCCGCGAACCGATACCCGGGACTAGATATTTTCAAATATCAGCTACATTCGGACTTGTTAAATGTTTCCACGACAATTTTCAGCCTGTATTCTATTACTAGGGACACTGAGAGCCGCGTGTGTAGACCCGTGAGAGCCTCTACACGGTCGACTGATGGCTACAGGCTCTACACCAAGCACCTAGTCCCGATGTTGTCCTTCCTGAAAGTCTCTCTGCCTGCCAGCTTACTTGCATACTCGCTCACTTGCCAGCCTGCCTGCCTGATGGTTACCGGTACCAACCGTATAGCCTACGTTGGCTCTCACTTTCTCCGGTTTGTAGTTTCATTTCGGTATATAAAACTCTCTCAAAGACCGCCAGTCCTCCCACCATTTTACTTGGCCGGTAACTCGTTCTCGATCGTATGACTATCTCTCGTTATCCTTCTTTATCCTTATTTTTCATTCCTCTTGGTCAGATAAAAAGTTGAACGAGTAGCAGGAATTTTTTGACGCTAGTAACCACCGACGTACAGTATATGTAGACTACGCATAGACATAGAAAAAATAGTCGGCTGAAGGAAAAAGATGACGTCTGCAGGCTACGGCCAAGCTCTGTCTATTTCTAATCTGCAGCCGTACTACGAAAGTATAGAGAACGTAGCCAATAGGAGTTTATTGTTTATTTGAACGGTCACTTTTTCGGAAACGATTAAAACTAGAAGCATGAAATGTAGTAGAAATATTCTTAATTGAAAACTATTAAATACGTGTGAGACGAAATTTCAATTTTCTCTTTTTTAAGGGGTGAAAACGGGGGCGGTAGATGTTCTAAAGGTTACCCGTGTCTCTGAAATCGCATGAGTCAAGAACGTGATATTCGAGCAACCGAATCTTTTGAGGAAATAAAGAGATACGGGTTTCAGAAAGAAACCCCACAACTGGTGAACAGTGAGAGGATGATTTTTTTTAATTCACGTTGTATCTATCGAACCCGTAAACCTAGAGAAGTGACATTTTACACAACATTTGTTCTTTTTCGGTGAGGTTTCATTTAAGGTGATTACGTACCCCGAAAGGGTTGGTTTTCGATTCAACAATTGTATGTTAGATGTGCATTGGAACCGCATTATTATATTTACAATCAGTAGTTATTTATTCTCTTTTGAAAGGGGGAAATACCTTTAGAAAAGTCAAAAATTTCAAAATGGGGTTTTCCATAAAATGCTTCTTGAACATTTCAAGAGTCCAAAGTTTTAAAACGAAATTCGAAGTCCTTACTATTTTATAGCCTATGAACGTGACTCATCTGCTCTCGACTTTGAAACGCGCCTCGAACGGTTTTTTCTCAAAATCACATTTTCGAAGGTCTCGTACGAGATAACTCAAAAACGTTTATTTACATACATAATTAACAGTATTACCTTCCCCTTGAAGCAAGAGGTTTTTAAAAATTATTTTATCACCGATAAACATAGCTTATATTTCTTTTCAAATCACCTTTTTTAGGTTCACATACAAAATATGAATGCTAAAAATAAAAAATGTTCTTTTCCCGGTGTTTCAGATCAATACAAAGGACACTAAAGTGCACGAGATCGAACAACTCGCGCCGCACGCGTCTCCATTAACAATGCCATACAGCAGCCATCTCGAAGTATTTTATAACACAAACATTTGTTTTTTAATAGTGCAAAATATAAATAAATAATACTAAAAGTTTCAAGAATCTCTAATAATTTTTTCCTTTACAACAAAAATTTTGTTAAAATTTGTTTTTTTTGACCCGCCTAAAGGTACTTCCCCCCCTTAAGGAGTAAAGGAGTATTAAAATTGAAGTTAGGGGTAGAATTCTTTTTTATTCATAGACAGGAAAGATATAACCAATTAACATCAATTTCATCAAAACCGTTTCATAAATAAGCGAGATAATGAAGGATCCGGAAGAGGAACTGAGAGTAACTTAATAACAAAAAATAATGACCAATGTTTTGCAGTGCACCTACGCGAAATATGGGTAATTAACTAATTTCGACACACTGAGCAGTCTTTGTTACAAATGTTAGCGTCTATGCAATCTGTAACACAGCTTATTCGGTTAGTCTTCAAATAATTCCTTCCAAAAAAAAAGAGAAATTCACGTTTCAAATAATTATAATCGAAGCAATAAACAGGCCGATCATAACTGACACCGCTGTACCAGGAGAATTGACGTCGCGACGCTAATATATCCAAGATATTAAAACCCAGAAGACAGAATTCAACGACAGTAAAATTAAGAAAGAGGGAAACTACCTGTTCCAGGCAGCGCGGAGAATCGTTCCTTTAAATTCGTGGGTGAAAGTTAATGACTATCTCGCGAGGCGAAGTAAAACTCAATGATTTCGGTCAATAATTGCAAACTGTAAGAATAAGTAATAAATAATGCATTGCATAACAAAAATTAATATTTCATCAACAACATCAAAGAATCTGTGATGACTGTATAATTAATACAAAATAATGTCACGAGTGACGCTCGAAATACTGATAAGACAAACAACCCCATCCATTCACTTATGGAATTAGGAAATAATTTTATATTCAAACCGCGTAGAATTCGTTATCATGTACGAGGATTATCCAAGTGCCTTCAATCGCGGAATCATTCTTGGAAAGTCGTGGTAGCGTCGCAACGTCCAATTATTTTCGATAGTAAAACCAAGAGATGTAAATGAGCAGAACGAGAGGCGCCTACCGAGCGAAATTGAAAGTGCTTGAGGATGACCGAATGGTCGGCCATACAAAATACTAAAGTACATAGAAAATATATACATACATAGGTACCGCTTGCACGAAGGATATTATAAATATATATAAAAAAATATTTACATAACAAGTCAGAAGTACGATACGAAAATGGTATTTATAATGATGCTGGTAAAGCCTGCAGATGCAGAAATAAATTCCAGTAGGATGCATCGTTGCACTTCCTGCAGATGCACAGGGAAAAATCTAGGTCGTCGAGTGTCGATCGACGATCATCGATGCTCTCGAGCGTCCCGACGTCAGGTCTCTAGTCGGCTAACTCCCAGACTTTCTCTCACTGGACTTGAAAGTTCAATCCTTTTCCTCCTGCTTCTTTTATTAGCTTAGATCAGATTAGGTACTTGGTGAATATACGACAAGGGTTGGTACTGTAATAAAAACAGATTAGAATTTAACTGATTATGAATGAGGAAAAACTTGCAAGCAAGTATCCATTAATGCTGGACATAATGCATGTAAGTAAAACAGATATAGTTAATCGAAAAATTATTGTCCACCAACTACAAATAAACGTAGGCTATTGTAACTGCACTAATTATATTACAGGTACGTACTACGCAATTTTAATGATTGGCAAATACTCAGATATTGACAACTCTTGCCATTGTCTTTTAATGATACCAGAACTTACGGGTTGAATGATCGATAGATCCTTCGGTAAGACTTCCTAACGGATGTTGGTGGATCAATGATTACGATCGTTACCCACCCATAGAGTCATTTGCTGACTGACTATTGAAAAATACCATTGGTTTAGATAGACATCATTATATTCCTTATTTGCTGATTGATGAGACTGTGTGAATAAGATAAAGACATAAATATTTTATTACACAAGTTTACAAAGCATTGTCGCCGCTAGAATAAGGAAACTCGGATGATCATAAAATACCGTAACACTATAAAACAGTGTATAAGCAGAACCAAAAAGAGAAAGAAAAAAAACCACTGCCTCATAGCAATATGCTAAATGAGAGCGTGTCACCCATCTATACAATTTTTTCCATATTCCACTTTTTCAAGACATCCGACAAATTGCATGTTATTATTAATTTTGGTAAATTTCGTTTTACACAATTTTTTAAATATTGATCCAGTGTTCAATGAATTACACTGTCTGCGAATAAATAGGTTCGCACGATTAGATCTACACAGATGAAATGATAGATGAACTTTGAAACGTCCTGTGCCTATAATCGTATCGTATGTGTGAACAGAGTTTACTTTCTCAAGCACGCGACTGCCGTCACTACGCGGGTCCTCTTACTTTCTCCTCTGCAACCAGAAGTAGGTCCCGGATAGTCTTTTCGGACACCGAGAGGATCTTGGCAGAGGGACTTCAGTACAGCCTGCTGAGAATGTAATTAAATAAGAAAAGTTGTACCAGCTACTTCAAAATACTGAATATACGTAGGGCAGATACCAATTATCACTTTTTTTTCTTAATGTGTCTTTAATTGCTTCACATCATAAGATGGTAATTCATTGTTGATTATTATGTTTAATATTTGTTTCATCAACGCCAAAATCTTGATTATGAGAAACTCTATGAAAACGCAATGTATACATACTTTCCGCCTATAGTAACAAGTAGTGCAAGTAGAAAACTTGCGAATCTTGTATACAAAGTTACTCTGAGAAGTTTACGCGCTATTTCGCGCGCTTCTCGATTTCATTCGCACAGACATGAGGCTGCGCCTTAGTTTCATTAGCGAAAGTGAATGATACGTGACGGTTTTTCTAATTAACAAATTTCTACTTGAATTACGAACGGTTATTTCTTCAAGATTCAAGCGCTACGTAGCTAATGAAATACCGAGAGTCCAGCGACTGCAGCGACACGACATATTCAGTGGATAAACGCGACAACTGCAAATAACAAACCCTGTCGATAAAGTGGAAAATGTATAGTTTAGTATCTGGGGAATTTATAGAAATGTATATTGACGACACTGATAGGCTTTTACGGTGGCCACCAATGCAAGGAAGATACTCGCTGTGGTGATAACGGGAGGAAAAGAAAAATGAATGTGATGAAATCGTTTCGCGATTCTTTAAAGACTGCCAAGAGTATTCTTATATTAACCGGTAGCGGAATATCCGCGGAATCTGGAGTGCCAACTTTTCGGGGCTCTGGCGGCTTTTGGCGAACTTATCAAGCGCAAAATTTAGCCACTCCTGAAGCTTTTGCTGCGAATCCGTCACTCGTCTGGGAATTTTATGAATATCGTCGACAGCTCTGCAGTAAAGTACAACCAAACAAAGTGAGCCTAAGGAATTAGATATCAACAGTATAAAAAAAATTGAATTCAAATTTAGATTTATTTCGATAGGCTCACGAAGCTATAGCTGCTTTTGAGAATCGTGCTAAAAACGAAGGCAAAAGTGTAACCATCCTAACGCAAAATGTTGATGGCCTTCACCAAAGAGCTGGCTCAAAAAATGTCTTAGAACTTCACGGTTCCTTGTACAAAACTCGCTGTACAAAATGCAACGAAATTCTTCTTAATGAGAATATACCAGTTTGTCCAGCTTTGGAAGGAAAAGGGTAATCAAGTTAATTTTATTATGAGGCCCTTATTAAAGATTAATTTGCATATTGGGAACATATCAATACAGAGCACCGGATTCCAAAGAAACTTCCTGCATACCAGAGGAACAATTACCACGTTGTGCAACAAAGACTTGCAGATCATTGTTGCGACCACATATTGTTTGGTTTGGTGAAAATCTTGAGGAAGAAGGCTTGGTTAAGGCCTGTGAGTCAATCGATGTATTCATATATTATTTCATGTCGTTAATTACGAAATCTATTAAACGTTTCCTACTTTCTTCAGACGAGGCTGTCGAAAAATGTGACATCTGCATGGTCATTGGTACATCCTCTATTGTTTATCCAGCCGCCATGTTTGCGCCACAAGTCGCACAGCGCGGTGTACCAGTTGCAGAATTCAATATAGAAACGACACCGGCGACACGACAATTTCAGTAAGGGTTTGTTATATATTTAACATCTATAATATTTAGATTATACTGCTAAATGTATATAAAAATATTACAGTTAGTTTATATGTAAGAAATAGTAACATTATCAAAGTAGAATAAAAAGTAAAAATATTTTATAACATGCATGTTTATCCGGTACGAATCTCCAGTTTCTCCAAGTTTCGTGATATATATAGTTGGTTCTTGAAATTGCTCCAACGTATGGAGTCTCGAATAAACTTCATTCACTGTCGCCTCTTGCCATTATTGCTTGTATCTAAATGAAATTATGAAACATTTGATAAAACTATAACTCCTTTACTGCTACAGGTATCATTTCCAAGGACCCTGCACGATAACCGTACCGGAAGCCTTGGAGTCACAGTGACAGCAAATAGACATTCTTTTGAAGATTTTTTATCTTGAGAATATCGACAATGTCCAGGAAAATTTAATTATTATGATGTGTAAATAAATATTGCTTACCTTTAACGATACACAATTCGATCGGGATACCCAAACTTTCTAAGTACCGAAGCCATAGTTTCTGCTTGCTTGATAAGTCATCCCCAGGACCTTTTACTTCTACAATTTTACACTGAAAATCCAAGTATTAGATTTTATAAAAATATTCAGTATGCAAACATACAGTAATGGAATCCAACATTATTATGACTCACCTGCCTCTTTTCATAATTCCAGACGATGAGATCAGGAAACCCTGACTTCCATGTATTATAGTCCTTAGCTAGTTTCTCGCAAATGCCAAGGATTCCGTCCAAACCCAAACAAATAACCACTTCCTAAAAGAAAATGTATTCTTTCAATACTTTTGTACGATAGAAAGTACAATTCGTGTATTTATACCTTAACAAAAAATGTTACCTTGAACTCTTCAGAACTCTTGAAGAGCGTTTTGTTCATAATGCTCTCATAATCACAATACTTAATATACTTTACTGCCAAAATTTCTACGAAACTCATAAAATTCTGTCTCCGTATTGATTTAAATTTCTTTTCGAACAAGGAACTTCTAGTTTCATAAAAGTGCTTGGTGTATAAATCCAATGGAGCTTCTTGATAGGAAGATAAAAAGGCACAAGGAGCCGAATATTCATACAATTCCTCCCAGCAAACAACGGCAAAGAAAAGCACTGGCAAGGATCCTTCACAGTGTCTTCCCTTACTGAATCCTTCCGAGGAGTAATGTTCGAAAGCAACTGTTTCGACAGACATATAAAAACTGCTGTCATCTGCTGAATTCATTATCCAAGTACTCTTAGAACCTGAAATATTTCTGAAAATACATTTTTTTATTGAAATATCGCTATTGACTTTGTAAAAAATAACACTTATTTATAAATGATTTTTGTACATACCCCTTCATCAATGTACTTTCTATAATCTTGGTTACATTTGGATTCGATGGTAATACATTCTTTATTCTGTCTACTGCTGCTTTTAGATTTGCCTTAGTTTCCTTAGTTATTCCAGTTTGTCGTCTTAAGAGAATTTCAGCGCGCTTCAGCCAGTTAGTCGTGTCCAGCTCAGTGATGTCATTTTGAAGCAGCGCATCCAGAACGAATGTAGCGCTGGATTCTAGATCTTTTTTATAATGTTTTTCTAGGAGGCATAATTCTTGATACAAGGAAGCTTTGTTACTAAGCTGCACATGCTTTTGATTTATCAAGACGTTTAAGTATGTTATTACATCTTCAATATTTTTAGATTTCTTGAAAGCATCCACGCTCTTTAAGATTGTCTTCACCCAAAAATATTCAGGAGCAAACTTCTTTACATGAAGAGGAATTAAAGATTCTGAATGGCTGTAAAAAAATAATGAAGAATTTTGCAATAGACTTTGTAAAAGATTTATGAAAGTACCTATATTGATATACTCACTCCTGTTTCTCAGGTAAGGATATTAAATGGTTATATGAGAGTCTCCCAAGATCTCGTACAATATCCCATTTCTTATTTTCGATGGCTTTAAGCACCTCGTGATAATTGGCTTTGCTTTCTACATAACTGAAATAATGGTAAATGTCAATTTAACAATAGTATAAAAATATTGCAAATTTACTAATACCTGATTAGATGTTCTCTATTGGCAAAAATAGGGAAGAAGATCATTTCTCTGGTAGGGGTTGGATAGAGAATTTTCCCTTCATGCACTTGGGTAAGAGTTAAAAACATATCACCCAGATCTTTTTTAGGGTCCTGTGATGGGAAAAATAAAGTAGCAATCCTATCAAAGGTGCTAGCCACTGTTTCTGATATGTGAAAACATGGGCCAAGCTCTCTACATATCATGCTCTTCAAAGCATTCTTGGGACTTGTGGCACCAAAAAAATATATCCTAGACCCTTGCACTTGTTGCAGAAGGTTTTGTATCAATTTCTCCTTCCTTTGACCATGTGGCACTTTTGACATTTTACATATGCTATCAACTTCTTTTACTTTTAATAAATTCAATAACGTCTCATTGTCTTGGGATTGAATGTCTGCAATGAAAAAAAGGAATATAAATAAAATATTGCAAGTGTCATAAGTAAATATCATACCTGAAGTGCCCATATTGTGTTCAATCAATTCTTGGAAAACAGGGATTAGATCCATATCAATCTCATTATATTTAATATCAGATATTCTGTACCATGTGCGTTTTCTCTTCAATATTCTAGCAAGTAACATTTGTGCTTTATGACTAAGAGTTAAAATAGAAAAAACTATATCCAATTCCTCCTCATTAAAATAACCACAATTTACCCCTCTTGAAAAGACTTCAGTGATAATAGCAAAAACATGTGCAGCATGTTTTTCACTTGGATATTTTAAGTCTGCAACGTCATACATCACTGCAGCATTAAGATTTAAAGTAGCATATTCCATTTTAAACTCCTTATCCAATCTTGTCGAATAAATTTGTTCTAAGTTAAAATCATTGGATTTTATAGCACCTTGCTTAGCTAAATTAAAGTTTTCAACAGCTTGTTGTACCAAGTCCATATCTATCCTCTCAGAGAAGAGTTTCCTAGGACTCAAGCTTTGTTTATACTTTGGAGACTTAGAAGGACTTGTACTTGATATCTTTAATGAATTTTCTGGTGTTCTTGCAGATTTTGTCGGCGTACGCAGTATCCATGTCGACGACTTCTTAGACGACTTACTCGGAGAAGAACTGAGTGAAAGACGTCTCTTGCGAATCGCGTATAATTCGGGACTTCTATCTCTATTAAATCGTACTATAGAATCATCAGATATTGATGAACTATCAAGCTCATCTTGAACATTAGTTTTGTTATCGTACGTTACATAAACATCAGTTTCTTTCGCTTTTATATTACGTGATACACGTTGTACTTTAAAAAACGTATCAATTCTTGATTGCTTCATCATTATTAATAAAATCACCTCTTGAATGATCAAAAAAATTGTGTACACTAATAAGTTTTCGCGTGAAAGTCATCGTATGCACTGCTAATATGTCATGTACATACCACGCGATATGCTTGATGCAACTTATACAAACTAAATATGAAGATAAAACGCAATCTAGTGTAAAATGTACGATACAGAATACGGAGCTACCTTATCAACTCAATAATTTAGTAGCGACTAAAGCGACTTTACCGACTAAAGGTAACACGAATAGTCCCTAAAATCTTCCTAGGACAAATATATCCATGAACATTTTAAAAAAATCATCGAAATAATACTTTTTGCTATCCAGGATAAAATTTCTTTATTATTCCTCCTAAAATTGTTTCGAATTATTCATACTTTTTTTTCTTACACATCGCTGTGCGCCTACCACAACAACATTAATTACATTTATTTGAATTAATCACCTAAAAGTAAGAGATACAGTAAGCGTAATTATTTTTATATTTACAGATTATCTTTTTTTTTGTTGTTTATCATCGTATTATGATCTTGAAAAGACTTCCTTGCTGTTTCTTCCTCCCTTTTTCTTCTCGTTTACGCTTATTTAATTCTCCCTAGCTTCGCACAACGCATTCCGCACCGCAAAGTACACCAAATTATAATAATCGTGTTTCCTCAGCATCATGCAATTTCTCATCACAACATTACGCCCTTTTACTCTCTTACACGACTGGTGTAGAAAAAGTTTCCTTCCATCGAGTCTAAATACTTCACGCGAGTAGAAGAGAAATGCAGAACCCATCCCAGTGTGATGTAAAATCCAGAGTAAAGTCAAACGTTATTCGCGACAGGACTAAGACAGTACTCTGAAAAAAAAGGCTGAACAGAACAAGACAAAGAGGAAGAAGAAAACAAATAAAAGAAGCACTGACGAGCCATATCGTTTCATCGTACAGGAGGAAAAAATGAATCAGATGAAAGAGGAAATAGAAGAGAAAAAAAATCGAGTCATATATAAATGGATATGGAAACACAAAGGAAGTGAATATTAGCCTGAGAATTATCTCAGAAATCATTATTCTATATCACTTCTGATAGGAATCTCATGATTGCAGATGGAGAATTTAAAGAAAGAAGAACCTGATCAGTGTTGATAATTTAAAAACTATGAAAGAAACTGTACAGAGTGTTTCAGCAAATGACGAGGAAGTATTGAGACAGGCATCGACAGAGACAGAATAAAGATAGACGGCTTACAGTGTGCATGAGAGAAACGAAGACTACATAGTAAAGCTACAGAGTTTCACTTCGATTCTATCAATATCCAAAACTCAAAATGACTCGTACTTTCATATTCGGCATATGCTTCGTGTGTTTTTTTCTTTTTATTTCTTTTTATACTTTTTTCTTTCTTCCATTCTTCTTTTTACTTCAGAAATTGAATAGGCTTTTCGTTTAGCAACAACGCGCATTTGTTACGTACAAGAGGAGCATACTGCCTATGGATTAGATATAGTACGCTAAGATCTTTTTTTAATATGAATAAATCATGTGTACACTTAGATTTCTTAACGTCATTGATTTGCTTCGTAAAAAGCCTGTCCTCCTTGAGTCCAACGTAGAAATTTCTATATCAATTTTTTTTTCATAGCGTGACAAATGAAGGGAGAAATCTCTCATTGTATATTGTTTAAAAACAGATTTGAATTTGACGCGGCCTGTACGTGGATCTAATATATTTAATATATATTGCAAGATGCATCTCTAAAAACCGAGGGTTAATCAAATTGCTGTCTTGACCATTTTTAATATTTTTTTTGTAAAAAAAGTATAAGGGAAATAATATTACATAATTACTACCTTAGAACGTACGATAAATTTAATGCACCATAAAAGATGTGTTTGTATAATTTAATGAAAAAGAAAATGCTATTACGTATTACACAATAAAGATCCAAGAGACTCCCTTAGAAACTGTTATAGAAATTTTGCAATTTTCTTTTTCATGTGAATCAAAATACATTTCGATGTATCGACACTTCATTGATATCCGACTGTAACTTGATTTTTTGCTTTATCCAAAAAAAATGTTTGGAAAAAATTATTAATTACATGGATACTTAAAAATTTGCACAACAAAAAGAATGAGAAAATCAATTTAAGAATTAAAAAAAATAAAATAAGGTTACCAAATGACTGTTTAAAAGTTATACTCAAAGGCATCGCGCAGATTTGCCATCTTGTACAGATTTCATATCATATTTCAAAATGAAGATGACGAAGATGATGATGTCGAAAAACAAAGAGATCCCTCCCTTCGATGATCAAATAACATTTTTGTTTATCCCTCTCGTCGCCGTCCTTTCGTTTTACAATAAATATTATTCTAATTTTGTAAAGCGTTAATTCCATCTTTTAGCTTCATTCTCCTTATCCTCCTTTTTCTTATTTTCAACCTTTTTTTTACAAACCATTCCGTTTTGTATCAATTAACGTGAAAGACAGAAGGCGTCGCCAAATATATCCGGTAATATACCAATTACAGTTTTGTATTCTTTCTTTCTCATTAGTTTTCTCTATCCGTCTCACATCATTTTTCTAGTTCTATAAGTTCTGACAAAAAAATCATCAGACATCATATCGTACCATCCAGGCACCGTCAATGAGTAAATTGAAATTAGTCTCTTGTATTGCATGATTCACGAAAAAACAAAGAGGGAAAGATTAAAATAAAATCATAATTATTACCACTGATTCGTGTATTAATAATTGCAATTATTTCTTGTTTCAATGACTAAACAGAGTTCTGAAATCTAACTTTGTTCAGATTCTGGAGAAGAAATAAAATTCTGACTGAGTAACTCAACGAGTCGCAAAAACGTTCAAAGTAGAGGGCGAGTGAGATTAGATGAAATAAAAAGAAAAAGTCCACGCGACTCAGCGCTGCCAACATAATTCTGTAAAATATATATTAAGAGCACGTTACCCATTTTCGCTCCAACTATTTCTGGAGTTTCTCCCATGTCTCTTTTCTTTCTCTCCTTACATCGTTTTCGTAATTTCTTGTCTGTATCCTCGTCAAAACGTTTAATCGATCCATATACACTTATCCACTCGTGGTCCGCAAAGCTTATCCTTCTTGCAACAATTTTCTTATTTTGAAAAAAAAAGAGAAATAATATATGGCTGAGAATATCGAAGGTTGAAAAAAATCCTATAGGTAATCCCAAACGCTCTGATAATAGCGACACGGCCGACTGTGCGGTATCTGTTTCTCTGTTTGTCCTGTTCGTCTCTGCATTTTTAATATTTTTTAGTGTAGCTTTCAAAAAATGTATCTCGGACGTGACGGCGACACGAAGATTCCGCCTAGAAATCGTATGCAAGCAGTCTCTCTCGTAGAAACCAGAGGTCGTACACCGTGAATTCAACAAGGTGGGACTCGTATTTTGCGGCAAGGTAAAAAATAATTAGCAAAGCCCCCAGTGACGCAATGGCAACGGCAATGGGGGTGCCGACAGCAGGCATCATGTCACTTCCATCGCAAGTGAATTAGTTTTATTCGCCCTGACGAGTTGCTGCTGCTGAGGCTTACCATCGCAGGGTGAACCTTCGACACTGTCCACCTCCATGTCCAATCCTTCACTAAAAAAATAAAAAGAGAATTTAGTTAGTAATTCAAAGCGAAAATTGTGTGCTTGCCTTATTGTACAAGCCTTACCTATTACTATTAAGCGTAATTTCCCCAGTAGATGGGATTTGCTGGCCCTGACTTTGTTGTTGCTGCAGTTGCTGCTGTTGTTGATGCTGCTGCTGCTGCTGCTGCTGTCTAGCCAGACTGGCGAGTTTGCTGTGCGAAATTATCCCGGGTATCAAATTGGACGGCGGATGCTTCTGGGGTAAAAGTAAAGTGGATTGGTTGTTCACCACGTGGCTCGTGCTGTTCGGTATGTTGTTTGAATTATGTAAATGGGGCGAAGATGGTACTGGACCGTTCTGATGTCCATTGCCAAAAGTCATAACAGTCCCAGATGTGTTAAACACTCTGACCGCTGTGGTAGCAGCGCTACTTGTGGCACCAGCAGCACTGTTACCACCGCCGTTTCCACTACCGGTTGTAGCGCTGCGATTATTCGTTGGACTAGTCAGCGTCTTCGAGAGTAAGGATGTGGCACTGTTAATAGCCAATTGTCTATGTTGCTGTTGCTGTTGTTGTTGTTGTTGTTTAGTTTGATGATTGGATTGGGCCTCGATGGATGTACACTGTGTCGATACGGTACTGGATGTTGTGGACTGATTGGTCGTGCACGGGGCGGAGGACGAGGATGAGGATGGTGTCGAAGTAGAAGTAGAACAAGTCGAGGAAGTATGTACACTGCTACCACTGCTACCACTTCCACTGCACTGAGGCCGGATCTGCTGTGTCACCACTGGTGGTTGCCCTAACAAACTGCCGGCCAAGGAGGTTAGGGCGAATCGTGAGCTGCCGAGCTCGTCTGTCCGCGAATCGCTCGAGCTATTGTCCGACGGCACACTTAAGCACGCACTATTGATAACACTGCCACTACCACCGGCCACTGCCAATTCGAAGTCCGACAGGGCGTCCACTGAGAAGTAATCCGAGATATTAAATTCGGTCGTAAACGGAGGCTCGTCGCCTGGACGATCAAGTTCTACATCAACGCAGATCGACGTTGCTTCCGGTGGGAACGGATATGGAACTGGATCCGGTCTTGAGGATATCGTCTCGCTTTCCGACTCCGAGTCGCTCGACTCCTCGCTTGGACTGTGCATCGATGCTGGTGGTGTCTTCGGCCGGAAATGTAACCTGCAAACGTATTATGTATATAGTTAAGTACTTAAGAATGCGTAATACCCTCTTTATAAATAAAAATATTATCATAGAAACACATCCATACCACTCCTTCTTGACGGTGGTTGTAGCAGTCGCGGTTGGATCTGCATTGTCGCGTTTCGGCTCATGTATCGTGAAGTCCAACGAAGACCACATGTCATCCATATCCGTGACACATCGATCCAGAATAACCCTAGGAAAGAGATGATAATAATATTGAAAAATCAATATCTTACTGTGTGGTCTTCTTTTAGTCTTCAAATTATAGACCAACCTGCCACCTCGACCAACTCTTCGTCTTGCTAGACCGATACATCTCGGCGTTGGTTTACTAATGCTGGTGAGAGCAAATCGGTACCTCTTATCAGCCATACCGCCTTCACTCCTGTCACACCAAGGCCAGTTGCCAAACCCACCTGATACAGGCTGTAAAAGCATATGGACATAGTACAGCGAATTATCTTCCCTGTAAAATTCTACCGA
Organism: Trachelus iudaicus; assembly: GCA_030142595.1. Lineage (NCBI taxonomy): Eukaryota > Metazoa > Arthropoda > Insecta > Hymenoptera > Cephidae > Trachelus > Trachelus iudaicus. The sequence continues at coordinate 187,463 of JARQTH010000325.1, read as the reverse complement.
AAAATCATGGACATCCTCGTATAAGACATACCGGTAGATAACTGCTAGTTCTGTTTCGCCTGAAGGCGAATTGGCCCTCATCCGGGGTATCCTCGTCGTCGCGGTCCGAGGGAAGTGAAGGCTGAGAATGCGAATGCGATGGAAGCGGACTGTCTTCGTCCGAACTAGCCAGCGGGTCCAGCCCGCCTCCAAGAACTGCTCGGCTACCCCGGCCTACACCACTACCCGTACCGCCGCGAATACCACCGTCGTCAAGACTACCAACACGACCGTCTGTTTTGTGCTTTCGCTTCTTGTACTGTCTTTTCTCCTTCCTAGGCATGGCCTCGTCCTATGTTTATTGAGAGATACGACAATTATTAAAAGATTCTGCGCGAATAATAAACTAGGACACCGTATACCATGGCGAACACTAACTTTGCCACAGACTTTATTCGCCCAGTTCTGATGAACACCAAACTGATTTGTGAAAAGGGGTGCGAAGGCTGGTCTCGAGGTTTTCAGGGCAGAAACTTCGGCCAGGATCTGACCACTGAAGTCTTGCGCTTGATACCTAATGCAAGGTATTAATTTAACACCAACTTTACCAATTTAATCAATCATGTAATTACCTCTTCTCGTAGACTTCTATAGTTAGATGGAGGTGCTCTCGTTTTGTTTTCTCTCGCCTCTTTACCAGCTCCAGCAATGTCACTGCTCGGCTTAGGTCCCTACGAAGCTTGAGCATCTTCTCATAGCTGGTCTCATCATTTTTACGATTCTTTCTCGTTTGCATCTTCTCTGTTCTCCGTCGGAATGCTAGGTAAGGATTATTCGCCGCGGATCCCAGGCGATGCTCGGTCTTAACCGTTAATAATAAAGGATGTTGCTGTGAGGTAAAAAGAAAGTTCTTTTTATTAATTTAAACGTCTATGGTATAAATTAATTACGACCGAATGCTCATTACATGCAACATAATCATATATTGAATCTTTATTTTGTAATAAGCTAAGGCATTCTTTGTTCCACTGAAGAGAACATAACCTAACTTGTATCAGTGGTACTGAATGACAACAATACAACCAAATCAAATTTATGTATTAATTATTGCTCTTAGCTTATTGTAAGACTGCTATAAAATATTCTTTCATTATGATTACAAATTTGTAATACACTTCAGCACATGAATGATGTATATACTCTTTCAATGTCATAATCTAGATTCTTTCACAATAAATCTGTTTTCTGTTAGATTTTACCGATTAGAGACTATTGAAATAATAGAGAATTCAAGACTCACCGTTTTTAGACGTTTGTTGAGCCAGTAATCGAAGACTGCGATAATAAGATCATCGTCTTCCTTGAGGAGTGCTTTAGCTTCGTTAAGGGTTACAACTGTTTGTCCAGAACTTTTTTCAAGCCGATCCATCATCTCCTCGAATTGCAACGGCGTCAGGTCCATTTTACGGCTCTGAACTCCAACCCATTTTTCATCCTCCGAGTCCATGTCATAATCAGGGATATCTTGTTCCATAGCAAAAGCTGTAGAACAAAGTATATTCATTAACACTATTGTATAATAGAGTATATTCCTATAGTATAATAATGAATTAATTGTATTAAACTTATGTAACTTTATCCAAGTCTGCTATATGTATAAATAATTTTATAATACAGTGTCTGATAATGCTATTCTGATTTATACAAAAGTAAGATATGTGAATCTGTATAGAAAGTACTAATGCATAAGTCATAGATTTAAAGGAAAGTGACATATTTACTCACGTTGCATGTGTATGAGTTGACGGGGCAATTTGTAATCGGCGGGATAAATCTTATCATAAGCTTCTACATCTGCCAAATCCGTTACCTCAGGGGTAGGAATGATTAGACCCGTGCATATTGCTCTTTGGAGGTGGTGTTCCTATTATTACAAGGAACTCATATAATAAATGTTTTCATTGAAATATTAATAAGTTCTACATTTTAAAGTTAAAAATGAAACTACTAAAGATCTAATAATTAAATATAATTAAAAAAACATTGGACAAAGACAATCCAAAAACTAATCAGAAAAACAAAGAACTCATTAAAAGTAATAATGTTGAATAAATAAAACACAAACACCTAGATTAAAAATTCTGAAAGTAAATGACAGAGCAATAATCAAGAAACCATAACAGGAACAGAGGACCTAAAAAGAAATGCAAGAAAATCCTGTAAAATGCATAAAGCTAGTCATCGATGAAACTTCATTCGGTCAAAGGGACGATGCAGTCCAGATGAAAATAACTAATGAAATAACCACTGACAGCTACATCTGATACATTTCCAAGAAAGTGAATAACTCAGAGAGGATAAAAACACGTTGCAGCAGTGTAAACAATAGCAAAAACCCGTAAAAACGACAATTTTCCATCAGAAATTTATTATATCCCAGCGTTCGCGCCATCTCTCGACGTTTCGCGAAAACGGCGGGGTGGCTAAGATGGCGGATGGTGAAAACATGCTGGAATGAAGCTGGATGGTCAACTTACGCATTCCTCCTCCTTTTCCATGCCGCTGGGCATTTGGGGCACCGCGCGGTTAATGGCCGAGTAGTCCGGAAGATCCGGCAGTTCCTCGGCCATGTAGATGGGCATCGGCTTCGAGGCATCCAGGGCCCGGGCCCTGAACGACAGCTTGCTCATCCTGAGGGTTGCTGACTCGCGTGTTGACAACCGAGATGGTTGGTGTCGAGCCGAGAGGCCTGTCGGGTCGGCACGGGCCTGGGACTTCTGGGCGTAAGTCTTTCTGGGCCTGTCTGGGGCCCTGCGGCCGTATCACCCGGCACGGCGAGCGCTCAGGGCCTCATCGTCGCCCGGCCATCGCGCTGGAACACGGTCACTCAGTCACCAAACGAGATATATCACTTTGAAAACATGTTTGCGTGACACGGTCCCTGTTCAAAGCCATCATGGCCGACGCACAGCCATTTACACGTTCGGCCACGACAGTTCCTCAATGTGACGCGCGTCGCGCGGGAATCGTGTCCTGCCGAGGCCCACTGTAATTTTACAACCCATGAAACACAAAGGTGCATCCACGACGGAAGCGACAACACAACTGAAGTAGTCCCTACCACGCGGACCTAATAAAGGAAGTGTTCCAAAAATTACGGACAGTACTTATGAAAGTAATTACATCTCTCTCAGATACGTATGAATGAATAAACACACAACATTGGTCGCAGTACTGGCAATAAATTTCAGAACATACCCAAAGTTAGGCCGGTTAGGCCCATTTTCATTGACATTACGCGTCATCCGATCAATTACTTAAAGAACCTTTTATTAGACAGAAAAAGGTAGTACCCCGTACTTGAATCTATCAATTATTACAGTCAACTAATAATATTTCGAATAAGGCTCGATTCCACAAACCCCTTTTTTTCGAACTTCGTTTAATTTCAAAATCCAAATGTCTGATTGACTAATCGCGGAGTTAGACTGATTGTGAATTTAAGCAATAACCCATATTTGTGGCACTGGCCCTAAGTGCCTGATAATCTAACTAAAAAACATTATTAATAAAAGGTGTATTTAAATGATTAGTCCATAAAAAAGTATTTAAAAAAATATATTAAATTGTCACCCCTCCCAATTTTTAGGCATTATATTCTACAATATATTATCTATTTGTCACTGCATCTGTTATTAAAGTCGATTCTACATCTACAAAATAAAAAAACTGCGCGTTAATCTTTAACGTTTCATGAAAATCTACCTTTACTACAGCAATCATAATCGTATCATAATCTAAGGGAGGCAAGATGTGTTACCCCACAGCCCTTCTGATGGGCCGATCATAGTACAGTATAATTCCAAAACGAAGCCATGTTGGCTAAGTAACCAATGAAAATATAGCACCTCTTAGCGGCGATTCGGAAGACGCAGAGTGAATCAAAACTAAAACCTCCGTGAAAACATACATAGCCGGTACTCAGAGTCAGTTCATTTTAAGCACGATCTTAAGACATCCTGTACCATGTCTTATTATTACTATATCTACGGCCTTAAGACTGTGCTTCGTCTCAAGCACCGACTGTGAATACGGGCCATAGTCTCCTTAACATCGTGAGGCATATGTTCTCTTACAGTATCAGCATGCCTGCACGCCCGTTTTAGTCGCGCGTCGCGACTTTGCGCATGTATCGCTATCACATGGACAGTCTTGAACGCCCAAAATGTAGCCTTTACAAATTACAAACTCAAGAAATGCCAAAAAGGGCAAGTGCTTTTCAACAAGGAAAAACCTAGCAACTTCACGTATCTATCTTATAATAAAAAGATCTGTCAAGATTGAGTAAAACATTTGACCTACGTCGCCCAGGAGTTACAGTTAAAAAGAAGCATCCTTGTAGGAGTTTTATACCTGAGGACTATTCGCACAGTGGACACGGAGATAACAGCAGCGCCGACCTTAATCGACATCCACGTCGTCGATAAATACATTTTTGTCGTTTTCAGCACACCTTTTCACGTCGGTAATTGAAAACAAACAACATATCACTACTTAGTCCTATATCCACAGTACATGGCAAATCGTGCACATACGCGTAGAATACTCTAATTCTGATTTATTATGCAATTTGCATTATTTAAATATATACCATTTTTTAAAGATGGTGATCGTTCTCGTTCTAGCTATTCCCTGTCTATTTCTCCGGCACGTAGACTTCAGCATCACCACTATCAGTATCTGTAACTTGTTTTCATCCTTCAATGATTTAAACCGAAATTATCAATTGCCTTCAAGATATTAGAAAAAATAAATAAATAATATCCATCAAGTTTGCTTAAACCTTGCATGGTTGAAGAGCATGAATGTGTCTTGTCCCTGAAGTACGGTGGTAACGAAACGAATCGGTGTGATGGCGTCTGAATTTGTCGAAAAATATTATAGTTTATATTCTGTTTTATCGACACTGAGATGTCTTTAATGGTAAACAGTTTTGTTATTACCCATTGTAGTGCCAATAGCATCACAGTTCTACGTGGGCTTACTCACTTTCTAATAAGGTAATAAACAACACAATAAGTTGTACACGGCAAAATCTACTTAGTTAACTACAATCCGTTATTTAAATAAAGGAACCAGCTCCGATCTACACGTGTCAATTTCAATGAGGTTAGACTAGGTCAAGTAAAATCAGGCGAGACTAGGTTGCGCTAAATCAGATTAAGTTAGGTTACACTAACGTTGCATTTAACAATTTCAAATCGATTGCCTGTATACAATCGGACGCGACCCTACTATAAATAATTATCACGAAGAATCTCTTGTAGAAGTTTTTGTATCAAGTACTGAAACCTCAAAAATCAGATTTATGGAATTTTCAACATATATCTCATTGCATTCAAGTATTACATTATCGACTAGTCTCCCTCGGTAAAAATTTCGGATAGGAATTTACTCCGGACTAATCCAAAATTTTGCGATCTAAACCGAAATCTGTGTCCGCCCTAATCCGAGATCATTCAAGCGAAACTGAAGCAGGTTTTCAATCCTTTTCGACCCGTGCTTTAACTTTAACTTCAATCTGAATGAATCTGTGGCATATCCGGAAAAACTATTTCAATCAATCCGTGTGTTCAAACCGAATGAATTCGAAGTTCATCCTGACAAACTTTTCAATCCTTCTCAATCCGAGCATCCTCTTGAAGTTCAATCTCAATGAATCCGACAGTAATCCGAAATAACCTTTTCAATCTGTGCGTCTAATCTGAATGAATCTGAACCATTTCCGGGGCAGTTTTCCATCCTACTCACTACCGATTCCGGATTGGATCGAATTCAGTCAGATGCGATTCCTGTTTTTCAAGAATTCACTCAGAATAAAACTCATTCGTACAGTCGCAGATTTAGGAAGAAAATTAATCCTTCCTTCCTTTCCTTATGGCTAACTCCTCCAATGAGGAGATGTGCCAGAAGAAAATGAATCCAGACAGATAGAAATTGTCATATCTGAAACAGAGATGAGTAGGGAGATTGCCAATGGGCCTGTTTTTCGTGGCCTCACTTTTATTCTGGTTTCGGCGCGCCACCTTAGCGGAGGGCCTTCGAAACAGTTCCACGTTTTTGATTCGTCGAGTATATATAGTAATACTACGCGTGAGAATCCGGAGCCGTGCTTCGGCGCGTCGACGCGCCACCTGAACGAGAATCTCGAACTAGTTCCACATTTTTAATTGGTCGATTGAAATCGTGTGTTCCTCGAGATTCACGATTTTAAACCACGTGACACTAACATAAACGTAAACCGTAGTAATGAGGTAGTCAATTCTGTCGATGTTAATACCCTTAATATCCAGTATGTTCTACCTCGACATAATTTTCTGATAATTCGATGTATTAAAAATGTTGTCATTACATAGCCTTGAATGATAAAAATTAAATGAAAAAAAAAATCCCTACTCGGATACATTATTTGTTTCATTTCACCATATACAATAATTGGTTCATTTTTATATTCTCATTAGTCTATGCCCGAGATTAGTAAGTGAAATTTCGTTTTTGGTAATTTTTCGTAAAGCCTTTTTTATTCGTCTGAATATTATTTATGCTATTAAAAAATGAAACAGCGTACCATAGATGTTTGTCACAGGCATGCTCTCGGGAAGAAAAAATGTTTGCTGATTCATGTACCAATTTATTGCATGTATATGATGTAATATAATACAATATTTGTAGTCTAATATAATCATATATTTAATGAATTTGAAGTTAATTAGGTGAACCAATAAGCATAGTTAATGATTTAAAAAAAAAGGAATAAGATGTGAGTTTCAAATCTGAGACCTCGAACGTTAATCCAGCACGAAGCATGTTGTCACCAACGCCCGTTTTCTTCGACACGGTTCAATGTATAAACTCGGTTCAACTGTGCTATTAGCCAATCAGGGACTTGTATTTAAAAGATAAACAGAGATTATGCAATGAACCGCGTTGAACAAAACGGGCGCGAGTTATTATGTTATTTGAATTGGAAAACTTATATTTCTGTAGTTACCCACGTTCGAGGATTTGTTTAAAGTTTTATTTGCTTACTCTATTATTTACAAAGCTTCATATGGATATTAAGAGTATTAACATCGACAGAATTGACTACCTCATTACTACGCTTTACGTTTCTCTTAGTGTCACGTGGTTTAAAATCGTGAATCTCGAGGAACACACGATTTCATTCGACCAAATAAAAATGTGGAACTAGTTCGAGATTCTCGTTCAGGTGGCGCGTCGACGCGCCAAAGTACGGCTCCGGATTCTCACGCGTAATATTACTATATATACTCGACCAATCAAAAACGTGGAACTGTTTCGAAGGCCCTCCGCTAAGGTGGCGCGCCGAAACCAGAATAAAAGTGAGGCCACGAAAAAGAGGGCCATTGGCATCTCCCTACTCATCTCTGCTGGAAATTTTCACCTGGATCGTACTGAACTTTTTATGTAAAGAAATTTTGTGTGCAATTATTTTGTGTAGAGTTAGCCGAACTACTACACAGGGGTTCTATAAATTATGGAAAATGGGTAGCATTGGCGTACATGGATGTTGATTTAGATGTTTTAAAGGACCTGTTGATGACTGACTCTATATCTCAAACATGGATGGCAATGAGGTTGATTCTCCTTGCTAGTACTGAAATGTAGTTATAACCACGGTCGTTATAACGTATATAGGTGGGACAATACACATCGCTGAATCAGCAATATGAGCAATTGCGTCGGAGTACTTTCCAATATCCCTAGATTATCTTATCATCTTAGGATGCTTCTGCCTAACCTGACAACTACTGACATTTTACCAGGTATTATTAGAGATTTTGTGCTAATCTTGAAATATTTTACACAATGCTTAATGTTCCCAAGGTGTCGCAAATCCTTCTGCGAGTATGTGTCCAACCCACTGCTGCTACTGCGATTCCTTAATCCCTTTGAATAAAAATGCTATTAGATACAAGAAATCACTGATGGAAACTATTAAGAATTATTTAAAAAGTAATAATAGTGTCGAACAGTTTTAAACAGTCCAATAGTAATTTTCGAGAAAGGATGACTTGCTTACCAGTAGTTTAATCAACTTTCACATATGACTTCTTGGCATGCAACAATTATTACTGTTTCTTGCCTACCCCAGAAGATATGAATGAATACACAACAGTTTAATCGATGCACTTATCATTATAGGAAGGAATGATACTATTATTGAATTAAGTAAAGTTGAAGTCATTGTAGCTGATTTTGATCTTCTAATTCCATACGTGGATCATTTACCAAAAACAAATTGGATCCAAGGCACGTGGGCAGGAGCGGATAAATTATTACCGCATCTTTATGGAAAGGATGTCAATTATAGAATCACACGTTTTTCCGGTATAAATTTCGGCATGGCCATGTCAGAATATGTCATATCTCAGATAGTTAATTATGAACGAGATCAGAAACGTCAATACGAGAATCAGAAATCAGCTGCTTGGATTGACGATCATAAAATATCCAATCACCGTTTAATCATGGATTTGACGGTCGGAATTTTGGGTGTAGGAACTATTGGCAAGTCCAGTAAGTTTTGCTGCTTTTCTCTGCACTTAAAAATGTACAATGTTTGTAATAACTGTAATATTTGCAGTTGCAAAAACATTGAAAGGCTTTGGTGCTACTGTATGGGGTATGACCAGAATGATTCCGAAAGAAAAATTAGACTTTATCGATGAGCTCAGAACTACGAATTCTTTAAATGAAATGCTGGAAAATTGCGATTATATTATTAATATCCTTCCATCCACTGAAGAAAGCAAGGGTCTGTTAAGTGGAAATGTACTGGAAGCTTGCAAGAATAAAGATACTATTTTTATTAATATTGGTAGAGGATCTATTATAAAAGAAAAAGACCTTGTTAATGCATTGGAACAAAAATGGCTGTCAGCAGCCATTTTAGATGTATTTGAGAATGAACCACTACCAGAATCCAGTAAGCTGTGGAACATGCCGCAGGTAAATTCATTTATCGTAAAGTAATAAATATTAATTGATTGATTATTTGAAAATTATTTCTTCCCATTTTTGCTACAGGTGACAATTTCTCCACACGTGTCAGGGGTGACGCGACCTCAAGATGTAGCAAAGATATTCGCTGAGAATTATACCAGATACGTAAAAGGAGAAGAACTCTTGAATATCTTGGATATCAATCGTGGATATTAAAATATCAAATTGAATTCCGTTGCTAATAGTGATAATTCTTAATGGACGCTGTAATAAATGTTTATTAATGTATTTAAATTTTTAGCGTACAAATTCTATACGTATGTTATATGTAAAAAAAAATTTCATTGATTATAATTTTAGAACATTTTTCATTACCATAATAACCTCACGCTTTTAATCTAAATCATATTGTTTATCAAAATATTCCATACACAAGTGCACATTGTTACGCATATAACTATTAAAAAAAAACTATATATATGGACGAATCACTTTTTCAAAACATCGACTTTGACTTTTTGTGGCTTGCCTAATTAATAAATCTAAGCGTAAAGCTTCAGCCTTATCTGTGTTACCGATATCGAGCATACCAAATATCAGTAAGAAAAAATAAAAAAAATGCATAAATTGAACCTTTGAAATTTTTTCTATTCAATCTCTTGTTCGGCTGGAGCAACGGAGGGTTTTAATCCTCGAATACTCAAATCATAAACCACCTCTTCAATTTTTTTCACATCATACTTAAGAGCATCAAAGCGCTTACGCAGCATATCATTCTTGAGATGCAGTAAACGAAAACCTGCATTGAGCTCATTCACAAATCTTGATATTTCTATAGGACGATTGTAGTCTCCGTTTGTCACACTATTTACTGCAAAACGGCACTGAAAACGGAGACAGAAAATTGCAACACTGTAAATATTATGGGTTATTTAGTAACGTACCAACTCAGTGGAAAGCTGAAGTAGACCCATTAGGAAATCTTCAAGATCCAGATGAAAACCATCTTCCCGACTGTTTTGAACTGCAAGGTATACAATACAATAACATGTTGCACTTAAAAATGATGGCAAATATGAAGAATACTAGAGACCAACCACCCAATATTTCTGCAACTGTCTGCTTGCTCACTAGAATCTTCATCTCTAGATAAATCATGAGAGATGCAAGAAAACATAGTCTCTGAGTGACAAATCGCCATTGATCATGGAAGCGATAATATTGATCTGGTGTTACTACAGTAGCAAGCTTTCCATAATGCTGGCGGACATCACCAAATAATTCTCTTGCCTTCTTACAATATTGGGAGACAACTGCAAACAGTATATGATATGACTATTTGCAATTTGCTAGTAAAATCCAAAGTGTAAAGTATTATAAAAAACTTAGGTGTTATAGGTGTGCAAGAAAGGTAATTTATTAGTAACAAAAAGAGATGTACATACTTATGTTCTCTTCCATGGTATTTTCATTATGAATATTTTGTAGGATCATTAATATGTCCCTGGCACTCTTTTCAATATCTTTCACAATATCACGAATCTCCTATTTAAAACATAACATAATGCACATTTATTAAGTTGGAGCTAAAGATAATAATGAGCAAATGCAAATGCAAATGCATTTCTCCACTGTTTCATTTTCAATACAATTCATAATAAAAGTATTAATTTTCAAAAATTATATTTACATCACCAGGTGAAAATTCATTTCAATTTTGACACATAACCTAAAAAGGCTAATACAATAATACTGTACCTCACGAAGTTCTGACTCGCTATTCAGATAATCCTGGAAGGAATTAAAAATGCTAGAAATTTCTTCCGGCATTATGAAAACAATATGTTTGTCTTCACTTTTTTTTAAATTTAATAAAATTGTGTAACGAGATTGTCTCCTAGCACAGAACTGTATTTCATAAAGTTGGCAATAATGCTTTGTTTTCTTTCGTGCGCCATCGCGAATAAAAAACTCCTGTACGAGGCTATGGCTCGTAATAAGGAAAAAGTGAATAATATATTTAAACAGGTGCACAATAAAGATGGACAAAGTAAATAAATAAACAGTATTTACAAACCCCATAATATTACTATAAAAACAATCATGTGTCAATGACATTTCGTATAAAAATAAGTATAACTTTAAGCGTTGAAGTTTCTTCTCACACAAGGGAAAGACACAAGATAAATATATTACAAACATAAAAAATAGGCTTGATAAATAATAGTAACTAAACTGCGTATTTAAATAAATAAGGGCTTGAAGTATTACCAGCGAAATTCACTCACCACTAGCTTTACATTTTTACAGCAAACTACTGGAGCAAACTTCTGTATTTCATTTGCATCATTACAGGGGCTTTTATAAATTGTATTCTATATTGCATGATAGTTATAGATAGTAATTATTATTAAATCAAATTACTATTAGTATGAATGACGTTCTTTATGTAACCAGTATAATAGAAATATTTGGACATACAAATATTGTAAGGATCTGTCAATAAAATGATTATTGTCTGTATAGAAATCCTAAAGAAATCATCAATTCTATTCTGTTTTCCTTTGACATTATTATGCCTTGTTATTCTATACACTTGTTACATCTAGACTGTAACAATTCTAAAGCTATTGTTGCCACTGATGAATTCTTTATCAGCTTTCCTAATGAATTATTTGTGAAGCTTATATATACAATAGATGTTTGCTGATTCTTTATCATTCATTGTGGTATCGTAACAGTGCATGAAACAGAAAAAAGTATACATATTACTTTTAGAAAATAGGCGGACAGTAAATCACATGAAATGTGAAATGATGATATTTTTTATAATGGTATGATATAACTTTTTAATATTTCACATGATGTGATAATGCTAATTGTCTAAATGTGACTAATACAATTTTTGACCTGATCAGTTTCTCTGCTGTGTAGTAAATGGAGAATTATGTATTCGATTATTAAACAATGACGCTGAATTCGATGCAATTTTGAATATTCCTGGGCGATTATGGCGTTGGAATTCTGTTGATACAAAATTCGACATGATTGAAGCACTCAAGTACAACAGATCAGCAATATGCAGTATAAAGGAAGTGGGTCATATTCAAAGACAAACAATTACAGTGATCGCTGACATGGTAACATATTTTTCTAAACAAAATTAATCTAAAAATATGATAAAATCACAAGAAAATAATTTGCAGATGCCACCATACATTATGCTGGATGAACATAGTGATACAGTTACTGGGTATATCGGAGAAGTCTGGACAATATTGCAGAAGAAACTAAAATTCAAGTATAGCATACATATCATACATATCATTGTTTAATTATATTTAATAATTTTTTCATATTATGCTAGGACCTTCTTTGAAAGAGCTAATCCTGCCAGTGGGAGATCATTAATCAATGGCAAGGCTGATGAAATTCTTGCTGCTACTGCCATCCACACATCTGCTGCTAGTTATTTTGCTTATAGTACACCAGTTGCTACTAGTTCGTAAGTTTTACTAACTTTTATGCTATCCATGAATATATTATTAACATAACACTTTTCCTTCCCTTAGATATTCTCTGTTTATACTCTCTGATGGGTCTGGGGTATCTACATGGTGGTACATAAAAATATTCAGCATAAGACTATGGTTAACCATAATAATGTTTATGATAGTCATATGGGGAGTTATTGTGTTAAATTATGTATTAAGAAGATCCGTGTACAGCAGAACTTGCAATACACATGCGGATAGCATAATGCCTCCTATAAATTTCATAACTATTTTGGGAGGTGTTACTGGACAAGGTGATAAAACTATTCGTAGTAGTTTAATGTGTTTTTGAAAATAATTATTAAACTGTGTTGCCTTGTTAGGATTTCCAAGAATGCCTACAAGTTGGTCACTAAGATTACTAGTGCTTTCAATATTAATTATGGGAATGCTGGTAGCCGTTGAATTTAATAGTACACTAACATCTTTCTTGACAATAAAAGGGACATCATTGCCAATATCAAACTTAGAGGATGTAGTAAAAAAGAAGACACACTCTTTATGTCTAAGGAATGACAGCACTGCTTACATCCACTTCACAGATGTTAGTGAATTTTATGGTTTACATACTTCATAAATGTTACGTAGAATTATAATTACAGACATGGACCTTAGAGGGAAATATTAAAAAAGAATGGAGTAATTTGATCAATAAGAATTGTCCTGATATGAGGAATCGCAAAGCTTTGCATTCCCATTTGTGTCAACAAGGAGTCGTTTACTTGGAGGCGCCAATAATATTTCAAACAGTATATAACCAAGTCAAGGAAAAATGTGACATAGTTCAAATACCTGGTAATTACTGGAGCCTGAAACTAGCCATTTTACATGCAAGAGCATCGCCACATAAATGTCTGATAGATTTTTAGTATGTAAAAATAGTATTAAACTACAGAGTCTTCTAACTTTGTTAACGCTAATTAATTTTATTATAAACATCATCTTCCAGTTTATTGAAATTACGTGAGGCTGGTATCTTAATGTATCTGGAATCAAAGTGGATATCTAAGAAAGGTATTATATCTAGTGCAGCAACACAGCCCCAAGGTAGCTTTCATCCTGTGCAGCATGAACATGTGTATCTGACATGCTTATGTCTATTAATAATTATGGCAATCAGCATAATTATTTGTATAGTAGAAAACATTTGGTACAGATATCAAGTGAGATGTAAAAAACAAAATGCAAGATATATTACGAGAAAAAAGAGATTCTTGAATATAGCTGGCCAAAGAACCGTACTTTTTAGAAATTTTGAATAGAATATCTTTGAAAAACATAATACTTAAAAATACTCGTTATAAGCTGAGTCATGGTACTGATTCTTATTAAGTGGCTGTCAAACAATCTCAGTTGGACAGTGTAACTTTATTTTAATAAGCATATAACATATATGTATATAATATACAATATACCGGAACAACATAGAGAAATCAGCGTAAAACTTTCATAATATTTTTCACTGCATTTCGAAACGATCGATTTTTCAATCTCAATACAAACGCGCACGCGCATAGTCGAGATACAAAAGTGGACTGGCGACTTGAGAATGAAATACAAATAACAAATAATCGTACGATCCACGCAATATAAATACTTTGTTTATATTCATTACTCCATCACTTTCTTGTTTATCGCCGCTTCTTTAAATAAAAAAACAATACAACTCTATGTACCATTATCGTACGCGTCATTAAAATTGTGAGTTTCCGTATTTCCTTTGTTCTTATCTCTATTCGTTATTCCCTTTTCGTTCTTATTTTATACACAACTATATAAATCATTTGAAAATCCGGCAGCGGGTTCTCATTTTCAAAAAAGCTTCTCCCTTATGGCTCATTAATTATTTTCATCTGCGAACGTGCTGATATGTGGCAATATTATTATATTATACCTGTTCACATTTAATACCCACTTTTTCATCAATAAAAAAAGACTGTCGTAGATTCTTTAGAAAGTGGAAAATTCTAAATCTTTTTCTGTCTTTCACAAAAAGATAAGATTTGAAAACCCAAATGCAGAACCCGCAGCTATTATAGCAATTTGTTAGTTGGCCTATCTACATCGAATTTGAAATGGCTGAGGCAAGCCGAGAGATTAAAGAGTGAATTCAAAAACAAAAGAAAAAAAAGTAAAATCATGAAAAAAGAAAAAACAACCAAAAACCTCGATACTAGAATCAATAGTGGACGTCATTTCTTATACGTTCATGGCTGCATGTAACATATGTACTTGTGCGAGCAATATCTATAATCAAACTTCGTTCCGAATTCTTGCACCAGTAATCTATACAATTTACAGAAAAAAAATGTGCAGTATTTCAAAAGTATTTCAAAATGGTGTATGTTTTTTTGAAAAGAACAAGTGCATAACTTCTATACGTTCCATGCAGTCGTGTCTCGTGGCAAAAATATTTGCCTTATTATTTAACCATAAGAAAGCTGTGAACAAGTAACCGTAATCACTGTTCCAATAGACTTCATTTCATAACATCAAATAATGCCAAGGTCTGCAACATATCAAATCTTCAGAGTGTAAAACCTATTAGGACCGTCACAGTAGTCCCAAAGATAGAAACAATGCTAACCACGCAATTATATTCTGTATCTTATCAAATTTTTACAATTGGTCAAATATATAATTAACCTGGCACGATAGATAAATCGAATGATAAGGAACCTAAATCTGACTCCCCTTCTCACCATTACCGATCAACAAGTAACCGGTCTTATGAATTATTTTTGTTCATTTTGGAAAAGCGGGTCGTTGACACGTAGCAACGAAGACTGACAGTTACATTCTTAAACGTTGCTATGTTTACAGTTACGTTACATGTTATTAAAAGTATTTATCTCTACAGCTAGAGCTCCTTAAGATCTAATTTTACCATTTAAACTTAAAGAGGTTTCAGCACTTCACACTAGTCAAATCAGTGCTAAATATTTTGGATCGTTTTTACAAAGTTCTACGGATTTATTAATTAGTGTTAAGGTGTTACGTTAGAGGCTCTCCGATGGCTATTCCTTTCACCCACTGTCATCCCGTTCCCAGTGCGCGTCATCTCTTATGTACTTGCAGAGTCAATTCCTGAAACTTAGCACATTGACAATCTGCAGGTACTCCCTTCGCAGAACCCTTCCCATGGGCGCTATATCCACTTTTCTGCTTCCACAAATAGCACCCACTAATTTATGTCTCCATCTCCCGTTCTTTAGTATATGTCTCAGCCATATACAGATTCTCTTTCCTTTTTGTTTAAGACAAAAGAGCCAGTCGTGCTCTAGTTCAACAACCGACAACACGTACCCTTGCTCTTTTCAACATCTTGTATCAATGATCAATATATTTAATTTTTACGTTGAAGTCACTTCAGTTTATTCTTATTGAAATACCTGCTTCCTTTAATTAGTAGCGTCAGGAGTTCATCAGCACGTTCGCCAAAATCTGTCCGATTTACAGCACTGAACGTCGTGAACACAAAGGTAATTTGTATTACAACACATGCCCATAACCTATAGAAACAGTTACAGCGCTGAATTTACAATAATATTTCCTGAATACTTGCAAAACTTCCGAAAAGATGCATTTTTGTTCAATTTTTTCCAAGAATAATCCGTAGTTTTTTCCATTTTTTATAAAGCATGGCTCATTACGTTTCTTAAATAATCCGTTACGAATTCAGCGCCTAGATATTTGAATGTTAACCGTTTTATAATTACAACCGTTTATTTATGTAGAAATTTTTGGCTGATAAACAACAAACTGTAATTTTAAAATAGATAGCTTTAGCTTAGCTCAGAAATTAACGTTAATTAGTTTATTTTTTGCAAATTCATCAGCATTAATGTTTCTCTGGATTAAGGACATATGCTGTACCACAAATAATACTCAACAAATGATATTTAATGCATAAAACTTTACAAAAACGATTACTAAAATTTAACACCAATTGGTCTAGTATGAAGTGCATGAACCTCCTTAAGTCTGAGCCTAGTTAAGCTCATTTCAGATTGATTAATGCCGTTGGGGCTAACCGATCATAAGCGTTAAATCATTAGGTTAAATAAAACTTTCCTTGAAGATCAAACGTTAAAACTAGATCTTAGTCATAGATATAAAATAAATTTCTTAAGCTTAAACACTATCCTGCCTGCAGAAATTACTGGGTCTCGTATTAACAATTAGCGTCACAGACATCGACGTGGCGGATAGTAAAATAAAAATAAATATATATATATAAATGTATATATATAATAGTAACTTTATTTTGTTTCTTTGGCTATGACACTCAGAGGTACGTGAAGTACTTGTCTATAAGACAAATAACCCAAATAGAATTGTATGAATGTCACAGCATTCAGCAAGGTTGTGTGCTAACCTGATATGAAAATACGATAACGATCGTCAATGTTGATTATATGTGATGCTTCATTCATAATGCTGAAAAAGACATAAATATTATCTCATGCATGCTCTACCAAAATATACGGTAGGTATTGTTTCAATTTACGTGATAGCACGACGAAAAAAATTTTTTATTGATACATGACATTTTCTTCATATTTGTATGATGGCATGATCGTTTATTAAAAATGCACATGCTATATATACACACAGAAGTACTGTAGAATGAAACGACCAGAACCTGAATGTTTTGAAAACTTCATGTCGACAAAAAGATTTGTTAGTTTCACGAGAAATAATTGAAATACTCTATTTTTCCTATAAAATTTCTATTTATTTTGTTTTATAATATATCAATGTTCTTTATCATTTCGTGAACTGGAATGAATCACAACGCGATAAATGATTAGCAACACTCATTCTGAGCGCTTATAATTTTGAAAGAGATTCGATCTTTTTTTATACATTTTTAATAAACGATCATGACATGATGTAAATTGAAGCATACGTGACGTATTAGTAACAATTTAATTCATACCTATTTTATATGTTGGTAGAATATTAATGAAATATTATTTCTTTTTAGCGCGATGAATGAAGCATCACATGTAATTAACATTGACGACTGCTGTCGCATTTTCATGCCATCATTTAATTGAGCAAATATCATTGTCAAGTGAACACTTATATGACACACACTCTTGCTGAATATTATGACCTTCATACAAGTCTACGTGGGAAGTATGTATATATCCTCGAAAAACAAAAAATATCTTCCAGGTTATTTAATATTCTTAAAATCAATAAGTAATAATTATATCCGTTACGTCGAATCATCAAAATTAGTTCCCAACTTGATCAGCGTCATTAGCACCGTATAAAGAAGATATAGCGATTCAAACTGGTCCTATATGTGTGTGTGACTCTCAGGGTGCTGCCTCATGTATAGAAGAGAGAACAGGAACGACGGAATCGGAAAAATAGTTTGGTGGGGGTTGACCATCATCTTCGCTCCGAAAATGTCAAACGATGCCCGGGTTCCCCATGTAGAAGAAAATACGGAAATTCGGAGAGTGTAACAATCGTTTTTCGTTCATTAAAAACAATAATGACACATATTGTTAGAAGAATCATTAAATATTAATTATCTATAAGATTGTATAAATTGAAATGCGAAGATTTGGAATTCGTAAAATTTATCAAAGTTTCAAGGTTAAAATGTCTGCCTGTTTTCTGAAAAATATGATACATGAGGAACTCGGGCATCGTATAACATTTTCGGAACGAAGATAATTGCTCAACCCCCACAAAACTATTTTTTCGACTCCATCGTTCCTGTTCTGTCTTCTATACATGGGACAGCACCCTTATACTATAATCAATCAATACCTTCTTGTTTTTAGGTCAGATTGCGTAAGCACCTTTGGGACTAATGACTCGTGTACACGATATTCGCTGAGCTATTACGGAAAATAATTTTCCATGAAGAAACAGCGAACAAGCAAACAATCAGAGGATCAAGCTTTCCGACTATTACTCGTTCCATTTCGATTTTTCATTTTAGATAATTCATTACCATACCTCACACTTACTGATTGGATTCATTCTCGAACCTTTTGGGCAATTGAATTCGGTGGAGAATTCGTCTAGATTTGAGAGAGGTCCTATCACTCTATACTTGGCTGGACAGTGGGTGTCCTTTTCTATCTGGAGTCCCATAGTTTCTGACGTCACAGCTGAACACCATACCTGTTCACAGTTTTTATTATTTCAGATAGATGATTGTTACTAAATCAGTTTATTTCATTACCTGAGCAAAGCTTAAGAAGAACAATTGACGATGCGTCAAATTCAGTCCTGGCAAAGGCATTTGATCCTTATGACTCTTAGGCGTTGATAAATAAGCGTGATAGGCAGCTTTTAAACCGCCATTGTCTGCTATATTTTCCCCTGTGCGCATAAGAAAAAAAAAATGGATGATAACCTGTGCAATACCTAACTGTAAAATAACTGTAAAATACCTAATGTCTGCTTTCCGTTCACGTGACGACCCTGAATTTCAAAATCGTTGTACTGCTCCACAAAGCACTCTGTTCTATTTTTAAATCTTTCTATGGTGGCATTGTTCCACCATTGATGAAGATTTCCATGGAGATCATACTCACTCCCTGCAATTATATAAAAATGTTAATCATTTAATTTTATTGTTGTTTATACTTATGAAAAATCATCATGCTTTTTTACCTTGGTCATCGAAGGCATGAGTGAGTTCGTGACCCATCACGACTCCCATGCCGCCAAAATTTAAACTACTAGGATTCTCCATATCGTAAAAAGGACTTTGCAATATTCCTGCTGGAAATACAATTTGATTTTTTGTTGGCGTATAATAAGCGTTTACAGTGGGCGGCGTCATTATCCATGTAGTTTTGTTTGCCACCTGGTCCAATTTTTCCAAATTACGTCGCAGCGTGTACTGATTTACGCGAATATTATTAAGGAAATATTCATCTTTGCTTATTAATAGGTCCTCGTAACGTTCATCGAGTTCTGTTGCGTTGAGAATAAAGTTTGGAAAGCCTATCATGTCAGTTATGGCATTAGCTTTAGCCTCGGCCGATTCTCGTGTCTCTGCATCCATCCAGGTTAAATTCTTTAAATTTCTTGTAAATGCCTTGCGAATATCATTTATCATCTCTTCAGCCTATTAATGTTAATTATGGAAATGAGATAAAATACTGCGTTATAAAAGATTTTAATTGAATAGTATAGAGCTCACCATTGGTTTGCTTTTCCCATGAAACACTTCGCGCACAAACATTGCACCTATGGCAAATCCCATAACGTTATTCGCATCTGTTACACAATAGCGCCATTGTTCCTCACGACCTTCTGAACCTATTAGAGCCTTTCTTAATCCTTTGTATGCATCACGAAATGGCTTTGATAAGTAGGCTGTTAACGATCGGACAGTCTGCCATACCAAATAGTTGTTGATTACTCTGCGAGGGATAAGAATATGTGAAAATTAATTTTTCTTATCGTCAACGTGGTTCAAAGAAATTTACATTTTTCCCTCTGTCGTTTTGTTGTATTGTTGTACCAGCTTTGTCAATTCTTTGAAATATTGAGGGGCGTAATTCACTATCTTCAATTTGCTGGTGATTTTCTTGTTTTTTATTGCGTTTTGGAAATATTCTACCCAGGAAATCTAAAAAGCAAAGATGTTTATTGTTATGATAATAAAGAGATAAATGTTTTATAATTGTTAATTTATATTAATAAAATAGTTTCAACTTACAAACGGAGCCAGTTTCTGCAAATCACCTAGCGACATTAAATTATATAGCTTCTCTTCATCTCTGCGTTCCTCCTGCGGGATGGTAATTTGTGCTAATTCTGTTTCAAACTCTATAACTGCTTGCACCTGCTTCCTTGTAGAATTTTCTTCACCGCCCAAAAGTACACCAATCTGCAATTGCGCACAGAAATAATATTTACGATTGTAATATTAAAAAAAATAAACATAGATAACTATTTCATTGTCAAGTACCTGAGTCATGTAATCTAGATACGCTGCAAGAACTTTCCCATGCTCTGTCTTATTTAAATAGTTGTCTATGGTAGGTAAAGTCAAGCCGCCCTGGTCAACCTATTGTAAAACCATATATAGATAATACAGATAATATAAATACTAAATATTAGGCTAATGCCAAAAAATACGAACTTGTATTATATATCTGGTACTATTTCTATCATCTTCACTAACAGCCCAAGAGAACAATCCACCCATATTATATTTATTCTGTAGAATATGCATAGTATTCTGTAAGGACCAGCTTGAAATATTAAAGTGGCCAGTAATATTCCAGCCTCCAGTGTCATTCAATAAATTTAGCATGGGTTTAGCCCCAAGTGCTTCTATTGTCTCGTCAGGATCCATACAAGAAAGATAATAAAGCTTAGCCTTTCTCTCAGCTTCTGATTTCATTTCATTCAAAGGTTTCTCTGTAAAACAAAAAATTCCAATAATTCAAAGAATTATATACAATACAGAATTTCTCAAAGAACAATCATTCTAACATACCGAGAACATTCTTCAAAATTAACTGATTCTCTTGCTCCAATTTACCAAAAGTACCCCACATACTCTTCCCATCTGGTATAGGATTCTTTTTGATCCACCCTCCGCAAGCATATTCATAAAAGTCATCACAGGGATTCACCGAGTTATCTATACTGTTAATAATAGATGCAGCAACAGTAACACAATGTTCTGTCAAACAATGGGTACCATCTGAACAAAAAGAGAAACAAAATAAGTTCAATTAGATATCAATATTTCACTTCAGATGAAACGACAATAAAAACTAATTTGATAATCCCAAAATAAAGGCAAAGAAATAAAAGCACAAGTATTATCATTGACTCATAAATTCAGATATGGTTCACCTTCTCCATTGGATACGTGAAAGATTTGTGCGTCATCCCAGCTATTTTTGCTGCTTATAATTATCGAAAGGACGACTACCATCAGCAGGAGGCCAGCACAAACGATAAAGAGACATTTCTCCATGGGGCTGCGTGCTCGCCACATTATTGCACCTTGTAGAACACCTGGCTGTTAAGAAATTAGTATAATTAATTAATAGTGAGAATCGGTCTTCTCACTCTACACTATATTATTTAGTCATCTCGTATTCGTTTGAATTTCTAGGACTTGTATATCAGAATAGGAATTAAGTAAATTATTATTATACTCTATAGTCGGTCCATCAGTTGAACGTATGTTTTGACAGTACGCAAATAATACAATCCTTAGGAAATCACATGTGGCTTTCTAGAAACTTTATTTTTTCGTTCTGTCAAAAAAACATTAAACTCGTGGACTAAGGTATATGTATATACTATGCCGTCATATTTACCGAGTAATATTTTATATGAGTAGCCGACGTACTGATTCCTTCGCTATTCAAAGCCACGGAACCGATGCTACTGCTATCCTCATCCTCGAAGGCCTGCTTATACCTGGTCATCTGTAATTTAAAAAACTCATATTAATAAATATTAAAATAACATTCTCGCTGAATATAATTTTCTCATTATTCATTGCCAATTGCCATTATGAATACGTAACGTACACTAGACCGATTAAAAGAAAACAAGAGTAAAAATATGAAGTATTTGTAAAAAAATCTATTTTTAACATATATTCATGATCCTTTTCAAAATTTAAAAATTTCCCATTCAGTATTAACTTAATTATCTGCATCATGTTTGAATACATTTTAATGTAATACCGTGATTGCGTATCATGGACTCTGTTATAATGGATGCTAATCTCTACTCTACTTCTCTATCTCTAATCTTATATATAAAAATCTCGTGTCACGGTGTTTGTGGTTGAACTCCTCCAAAACGGCTCGACCGATTTTTATGAAATTTTTTATGTATATTTGGTAGGTATGAGAATAGGTCGTAA